>CM059190.1:5324932-5595582 GCA_030323885.1 Branchipolynoe longqiensis
TCGTCCGGTTCCCCAGTCCGGTAAGGTGTGACTGGGCCATAAAGCACTAACACTAATACAACAATAGGATGGCCAATGGAGCTACTACATTGATCATTTCCACCCCCGTATGTGAGACTGGATGGCTGTGGCCTGGGGACACTGGACCTACTTCAATACACCGGTCGACTGGAAACCTAATTAATTCATGTAAACCTACGGTAATAAAGAAAATTACGAATGTGAAAACGGGCATTGGGGCTGTGGGATATGGAGACTGAGAAATGTGCCGCGGAAAATTGGAGGATAGAAACAGGTTACGTCAGGAAGGCAAGCTTCCGCTAAGTTATTTAAGGGCCTCCCAGGATTTTATGATTGGCCATCTGAATGTACGCAGATTATTCCATGAGGTTGAACAACTAAGACTACACTTACCACGGTCGGAGTTTGAAATATTCACAATATATGAGACATGGGTCAATAAGTTTATGGCGACAAATCTAACATTATTCCCTAATTACTGGTTTCTCAGAGCTGATAGGTAGACAAAACTCTGACGTGGTCAGGTCAAGAATGGTGGAGGTCTGGGGATCTATTGCAGGAATGACCTACAAGTAGACGCAGACAAGCGTGCGGAACAAAATTGCTCTAATCCAAACATTGAACTCCAATGGACTGTCATAATTAGAGCCCACACGAAAAGAATACTAATAGGTTACAGACGCGATGGCCAAATGAGTTAGAGCGTCCGTCTCCCGTGTTGGTAGATCATGCGATTGTGGGTTTGAACCCTGGTCGAGTCAAACCAATGACTTAAAGATTTATAATTGTCACTTCCTAGCTTGGCGCTCGGCATTATTAGGATATGGCAAGGAGCCGTGGAATGAGGAAGACCAATCGTCTACAATTGAAATTTCCCATGATTAATCAACTAATGTGCCCCGTACAAATTTGTTAAACATGTACAGACCTCCAGATGGAAACCGAAATGAAAAAAAAATTAAACCCAAAATGCATAAATTTGATATTGTCGAGATGAACCCATGTGATACAGGCCAGATGAAAGAGGAATGCTAATTGTACACAGTTGAGATTTCTCCTGCTTAAAGACATGGTCCAATATACCCGTCAAATTTTCTATTCCAAAACATTGACAGTGTTTTTTTCGTGTTTTTTTCTGGGGGTACATTAGTTTGTTTAAGCAGGGGAAATTTCAATCGCGGACGATTGGTCTTCCTCATTCCACCACTCCTTGCTCTATACTAATAATGCCGAGCGCCTAGCTAGGAGGTGACAAGTATCAATTTTTATGTCATTGCTTTGACTCGACCAGGTTTTCAAACCAATGATCTACCAACACGGGAGACGGATGCTCTAACTCATTCGGCCATCCCGTCCCATTTGATCCTACATATCCAAATTAGATACTCATGCACTTATTAAACATAGAAGGGGATACCAAGTCAATTTAATAGAACCTGTTACTGTTGAAGGCGATGGTGTCTGAATCTTGACGTGCATGCCAACATTAATTGTGCATGTTTGTGCTTCAATTATCTCAAAAGTTAGCCATTTAAAATTGAAAATTACTTCAACGTCAAGTATGGTGCGTTATATTATAATAATCAACATGGAACATTGATCATAGAAAAAAGTCAAAATGGCAGAAACTTAAAGACTATCGGACTATGCAACTTGTATAATAGAATTTTAAAATATAATTAAAGAGAGAAAAATCCCCACCCACTTTATGTGAACATTATAAAAAGCACAAAATTATTCAGATTTGTAAACTATTCTTACATAACATGTATTCTTTGAGTATAGCTCCATTTTCGTTTCTTCTAGAGCTGCAGCAAAGATGATCTCAGGAGTTTTGGACTTCAAAGTTATGGTAGACGAGTAAGTGCCGTGTCCTTTTACAATATATTTGTGTAGATTTAAAATACATTGTTGTAAATTTATGATTTATTATTGTAGATTTACGATATATTATTGTAGATTTACTATATATTATTGTACATTTACGATATATTATTTGTAGACTTACATTATATTATTTGTAGACTTGCATATATTATTGTAGATTTACGATATATTATTTTTAGACTTGCAATATATTTTTGTAGATTTGCAATATATTATTAATATAGATTTATGGTATATTATTGTAGAATTACGATATATTGTTGGAGATATAGTATTGTAGATATAGTATTGTAGATTCACGATATTTTATTGTAGAATTATGATATACTATTGTACATTTACAATATAGATGTGTTATTGGACATTTACGATATATTATTGTAGATTTACAACATAATATTATAGATTTACAATATATTATTTGGAGACTTATGATATATTATTGTTAATTTGTGATATATTATTGTAAATTTACAATATATTATTGTAGACTTAGGATATATTATTGTACATTTATGATATAAATATATTATTGTACATTTACGATATATTATTATACATTTACGATATATTGTTGTACATTTACAATATATTGTTGTACATATTGTTGTACATTTACAATATATGGTTGTAGATATACAATATATTATTGTAGATTTACGATATGTTATTGTATATTACGATATGTTGTTGTAGATTACAATATATTTGTGTAGATATGGATATAAGCACAATAATACAATCCACAAAAACACAATAATAATAACCGATCCAATTCCGCCATATATACTGGTATAATTCCTTTCACAATTATACACCTCATATATAAATATATATTTATGTTTACATTTCTGCAGACATAGTTAAGATCACTTTTTTCTTCTCTTTTTGATGCTGTGTTTATACTGTCCATAGCGTGTAAGCTCGAGTGCTCGGGCTTGTTTTCAATGCTGACCAGGTGTAGTAGTGGTTTAATCTTATCACACAGTAGGAGTTGATACAATGTTTTTGTTTCTCACACAGTAGCAGGTACATGGTGATTATTTAATATCAGGTGTTCTGGTAGGTATATTGTTTTTATTTTCTTATCACCCTTGTAGTGGATACGAATAGTATATTAGTTTTTTGGTTTTAGTTTTTTGTTTTACTACTACTTATGAACTAGCCTACTCTACATTTATAGGCTTGTACATAGTTTGTAGCTGTTTGTTATCTACTCAGGGTGGTCCAGATTATCCCCTTGGGGCAGCCCAGTTTGTGGGCCCTGAACTATTACAGGCCCTTCTGGGGTTTTGCCCCAGGATGTTTTCAGGTCTCCCTTTTTTACATATATATTTTTGCATTTTTTCAGATCGGGAGTCTCTGTTTTTGATGGTTTGTGGTTGTTTGTTATCTACTGGGGGTGGTCCAGGTTTGTGGGACGTGACCTATCACATGCCCATCTGGGGTTCTGGCCCTAGGGTGTCATCAGCGTACTCCATTTTTTACATTGATATTTTTTGTATGTCTTTAGATCAGGGATCTGTCTTTCTTTTACTGATTGGGCATTCCAAGCCTTAGCAGCCATTTCTAATGTGCTCCTTTCATGGGCCTTTATGCGGCTCCTTGTTTGTTTTATTAGTGGTGCATTGTTTATCTCTGGTTGGTTGCTTTTGGTATTTCCTATCGCGACTGTACCCAAATGTGTGTTTTGAGGTGTACTAGTCTTATATATTTTAGCAATTTTCCTTCGGTTTGTATGTGCAGGTCATAGGTGGGGTGCATTCTGTCCACCCTGAGACATATTTTTAATGCTTTATTTTGTAGGATTTGCAGCTTGTTGAGCAGTTTTTACTTTGCTCCCATGTATATTGTGTCTCCAAAGTCAAAGTACGGGAGTACCATTCCTTTGAAGACCGTTATTGACATTTCTTGTGTCATGAATTTTCTTAATTTGCCAAATAACCAGAGTTTGGTTTATTTTTTGTATGATTTTTGTCACGCATAGGTTGTAGTTTAGTTGGCTGTCCAGCTCTAGGCCTAAGTATATGTAGTGCTTTACTTTTTCCAGCACCTGGTTTCCTAGTTTGCACTGAGCATTACTTTCCAGTAGTGGTCTATGTGAGAAGAGGACTGTTTTGGATTTGCTGGCATTTATGGTTATTTTATTAGATTCGCACCAGTCATCCAGTTTCTGTAGTAATTTATTTAGTTTATTTGTTACCTCTTCCTCAGTGTTGCCCTCAGCATATATGACAGTATCATCTTCATATAGCTGGAGGCATTTAGGGTCTAGCCACTTCTCTAGGTCATTTATGTATATTATGAAGAGTAGTGGTCCTAGGACCGACCCTTAGGGGACTCCACATGTAATTGGTTTGCATTCTGATATGCTATTTTCTACTTTGGTTTTTTGTTCCCTATTTCTCAGGTAGCATTCGATCCAGTTTTTTTGTGGCTAATTTTATGCCTATTTGGTTCAGTTTTTGAAGTAATATCTTGTGATCTACTGGGTCAAAGGCCTTGTTGAAGTCTATGAATGCTGCCCCTGATATTTTGTTGGTGTTCATTGAGGCCAGTAAGTCACTAGTGAGTAGGGCTATGGTTTTTGTTCCCTTCCTGGCCACTCGGTGTCACCTTTGACTGTTATATAAGGTGTGGAACTCTCCGACTCGGGAGGGAGGGAGTCAAACTCTGTTCGTCTTTCACCTTGGTTCTTCCTTCTTTAAGTTAGAATATTACAGATCGTACTTAGACTTGAAGTTTGCTTCGATTGTTCATTCCAGTGTAAACTTGTAAAACCACGAGCTCATTGCAGCGCTGGACCTTGAATATTGTGTTTCGAACGTAATATAGTTGACTTGACGTGCCAATCTTACACTGCTTCTACCACCTGAAGCTGCACTATTTGTGTCGATAAGATAACATGTCAGCGAGCGGTTGTCAACTAAGTAGAGTAAACAGCTGATAGATTACACCTGATGCATTACACATGCCTGTGACCGGGCGCGGTGCCTGAATTGGTAGACGCGGGCGTCGTGTGCGGGAGATCGGGAGTTCAGTTCCCAGTCGAGTCAAACCAATGACTTATAAAATTGATTCTTGTCACTTCCTAGCCTGGCGCCCAGCAATAATAGGATATGGAAAGGACTGGTTAGCTCTGTATCAGGATTATGTGACTGAGTAGGATATCAGGTTATGGTGCTGGAAGCCTGGTTTCCCAGTGGGGCAGCACTGTAAAGTCACCATGAGGGTGCACAGTCAAAAGTCGATACCCGTCCTGATATGACCTTAGCTGTTGCCAGGATGTAAAACTCCAACACCTATCTGTCTCCGCAGGCAGTCGTTGCGCCCTGAGGAGCTGGGCGGAAAGCCGCTTTGCATGATGCAGTTCTACAACATCCTGTCCTCCTGTCGCATCCCGGGCACGAAGAGCGACACGACCGTCAACTTCCCACCCGACATGCCGGATGCACCCCGCCACATCATCGTTGCACATAACAACCATGTAAGGCTGCTACGCAACTTCAACTAATTCTGCCTGAACTCTATGCTTGCCCAAATATATATATATGATGTATAACGCATTATACGAGTATAAATGCTAAGGGAACACATATACTTTGCTACTTACTCCATCGGCGCATTGGTGGAGTGCCCCCCCCCCACCCCCAGCTGTCGGGGAATAGTATATGGGTGGGCCCCCTCACGCCACACAATATATATTTACAGTGATTTAAAAAAAGATTTGACCGCAGAGTCCATATGGGGCCTGGAAAGTCCATTTTCCACATTTCAAGTCCTTGAAAAGCCTTGAATTTAACCTATTTTGGGTAATTAGTCTTGAAAAACCTTGAATTTCATTAAACTGTCTCCCCACTGATCTAAATTAGTCTGATATGGTCATTTGCTTTGTTCCCCCCCCCCTCCCCTGAAATCCAAATGAAAATAATCTTGAATTTCAATCAAAAACAGCCTTGAAAAGCCTTGAAATAGCCTTGAATTCCATATCTTAACATGTGTACGGACCCTGAGACAGCCAGTCAATGTCAGTGCAGCCCAGTCTTCGAGCTACCAGGAGGTTGCAGTGTATATTGGCCTTTATTACACACATGGGTGCTGAAACGCTGGCGCTGTAAAAGTGGTGCGATAGCTGAGTGATGGTGCACACTGATTGTACAGCCGTTAGGGGCCACATATCATTGACCAATTTCATATGACGTCAGCATGGCTATTTAGGTCAGTGCGCGCGCTGCTTGGCTGCAGGACAACATCCGGTCACACTGCAAACTCAATGGCTATGGGAAATCTTCATACAGAAAAAGTTAAATATCTCTAAAACCACAACACCTAGAAACAAACTGAGTGGAATACAGATAGAAAACATGTTTACCAAAAAGATTATATTCAATTGATATGGTTAGGGTTCTGGATTTCTATAAATTTTGAATAAAATCGACGTTTTGCACTACGCGTACCGGCAAACTGCCCGCGAAGGGTAAAATACGGCAATGCTATGTCTATGTGGAGCTTATTTTTGTAAAATAAATTTAAAAGCTTTCATTGGATCGATTACAAATATCTTAATGCGCAATTGAAGAGGAAGATCTGAAGTATTTAATGTACCCTAAGAGCAATTTACGCTGAAAGTATTAAAAACAAGAGATAATAGTAAAAGTTGGGATATTCTGAGTGTCAGTGCCAGTGCATTGTCAATGGCCGTGAGCAATCTTCATACAGAAAAAGTGAAATATCTCTAAAAAGACACCACCTAGAGACAAACCGCTTGGTACACATATAGAAAACATATTTAACGAATAGATTATATTAGATTTATATGGTTAGGCTTCTGCATTTCTATTAATTTTGAATAAAATAAACGTTTTACACTGCACGTACGGGCAAACTCAGTGGCAGTGTGCCTTCATTCTGCAGCCGATCTGCACGCACATACCCAATGTTTGCAAACATTGAAAGAGGTCTATAAGAATTGTGCAAAATTTGAAAAAGCAGGAAAATTGGCATGTGTAAATTTGCGTAGGCCTAGGTACCCATTGCCATCACTATGGTAACTGGTGAATTTCAAAATGGCCACCATCAAAATACGATATTTTGAAAATGTTACGTTAAATATCAACATCATGTTTCTATGTTGCTCAGAAGCCACGATGTAATGGATATCGTATTTTGAGGGTTTAAGGTCGGCCAATTTGAAATTCAAGATGGCGGCTAGTTACCATGGTGATGGCAATGAGTACCTAGGTTTAGATTGATTGATTGATTGATTGATTGATTGGTGGTTGCTTTACGCCGTGTCAGCAGCATAGGCCATATTCATGGCGAGAAATGTTTGTTTTTTGTTCAAACCATCGCTTTTACTTGTAAAAGCAGACAATCAATTATGTGCCAATAGACACTCATTAAATTAGAAAGCTCACAATCATATATTTGTGGTCAAGGGAAACAAATTCCCATAGAAAAAGAAAAGTTTTATTAATAATTGATAGAATTTATTTCGTAAACATTATGAGGTGGTACAGTCCAGCTGCCCTCAAAAAGACTAAAATGTTTTCTTGTTTTACTTTAGTAATAAGGTCATGCATACTGTCTGCAGTGTAGAATTGTTGGCGCAGGGCCAAAAAATCAACGGAACTTAGTAAAAATGTGTTTGAGTGTCAGCGGGGACTGACACCCAATACATTCAGGGGGAGGTTCCCCCTTGAGCAGAAAAGCATGTGTAAGCCACGAGTGGCCAATACGGCAGCGGCTAAGGACCACTTGGTCCCGCCGACCTCCCGCATGAGTCTGTGGTGGCTTTCCCACAGATGGTTCAATTTCTTTAAGTTTATTAATGTTTTCATCCCACTCATGTTGCCATTTGGATTTTATGTGGGTCGCTATTAGTGGTTTTGGATCAGAGTGAGGGAGTTTAGATGAATCTTATTTGAGCGGGTGAGGTGGCGAAGGCTGTGCCGGTGTCTCCTCTTTTATGAATTAGCCACAATTTTGATGCATTACTCGCCAATTCTCTGTGGCGGAGTAGTTAGAATGTCTGACCTTTTCTAATCTGAAGGTGCGCGGTTCGATTCCCTGTGCCATCACCTCTGCCAATTTGGATTTCCACCGTTGTGTATAACTTACAACGTCATCCAAGTCCAGTTGCTCTCATACCACGTCTATGTGGTGTGGGAGGTTAAAAAATCCCTCGGGTCGGTAAAAGTCTAGGCTCCGGCTTTGTATCGACCAACTGTCTAATGGTGAAAACAAGTCTATTCAGACTTATCCATGATAGGCAGTATAAATCTTCAACAACAACACCAGCAACAAAATGTGCTTTACTTCTTAATGGCTCAGGCAACATTTGACTCGTGTAAGGATTTTTATGGTGAAGGTTGCCTTATTGTGATTGTCGTTGTTTCCAGTTCTTCTCAATGGTGTGTTATGGATCAGACGGACGCCCTCTTACAGTCGAACAGCTCTATGCGCAACTGTCACGCATCTTGGAGCGTTCGAAGGTCGAAGGAGTCCCACTTGGCATCCTCACCACAGACAACCGCAACTCGTGGGGCAAGGTTTACACAAAGCTCATACAAGGTTAGTTGTTCTAACCCCTCATGTGAAGGCTTAGTAATGGTGGTTCATCACTGTCACATTGCTTTCAATGGGAATTAGCTCAAGTAGATTAAACCCTCATAGCAGAGACGCCAACTGCTCCGATTTTGTAGGAAGGCTTCCGATTTTGGCTACTCTCTTCTGATATTACGATTCCTTGTGCAAATCTCCTGATTTTCACTCTCAGCCACCTAAAAAAAATTAGCTAATACGAAAGGCAAAATCAGCTACTTACGGCAGCTTAAAGACATCAGCAGCTCAAGGTGACAAGCAGAACCTAGAAAATGACACATGGCGGGATACATGGTGGGACTTGTATGGAAAAGTATATAATATAATTATATTTACATATTATATATTGTATGATTATACTATGTCATGATATATGTCCGGTTGTCGTGCCGTATGTTGCCACACAAAAACTTATCTTCCTAATAAAATGTTTAAATCTTCCTATTTTTGGTTACACAATGTTTGCAGCTCTGTCATAACCAGGACTCCTCAAACATGCTAATTTTATAACGCGCAGCCTGATTGGTCAAGATCAGTGGTTTAGGCAAACAATGCATTTAGAACAGATGCAATACATTTTGTAATGATAATTTTCATATAGAGTGGTCAGAAGGAGAATCAAATCGTGTGAATGGTGAATACATGATCAAATCCCCCAGGCTTGGCTTTACGTCCACTCTGTCCTTCTCACCCTACACGTCCTGCTCTCCATGTTATCCGAACAACATCGGGATCCCTCTCCGCTGGGGCCCCAACTGCTGAATCGACAAACGCCCCACATAACAATGACAATTAGTAAAAATATAAAATTTAAAGAAGATTTTTTAAAAAAAGAAGGAAATTAATGATTGAAGCGAAATACGATAACCAGATAGTTAACAAATGAATGATCCACTCTAACCCGCATACTTAATTCTTCCGACTATTCTTTACCCAATAATACTTAGCACCTGCCAACTGCAAATATTACTTACTCTAATACGTAATAGCCGAAAGGCAGCTAGTAGGATAAAAAATTACATTTTAGTTACGTGAACAACTAACTAAGCCCCGTCCTGGTATGACCTTAGATGTTGCTAGGACGTAAAACAACAACTAATCAACCTCTAACACTCATCACCTGCTTACCACCAAAGACGGCTCACTCACCCTGTACTGTGTAATCAAAATGATCAAACCCACCACTTGGTGCGCTGGCTGTTCTCTTGGTTAAACAGGTGCTATATTATATGTATATATATATGAATGTGAAAGATGTGTGATGATGGCGATGCTGATGATGATGCTGATGATGATGTGTATTTGTTCATAGCAATTTCATATTAATGTGTATTCATACTTACCTATCTCATGTATAATATAATTGTATGTGTTAACATGTGAAACCCCAACCAGCAGCCGGGCTGATCAAACCCACCACAAGGTGGCACTGCTAAATTTACATTACCATGGGAGAGATAGGGAGTGAGCCGTCTTAGTATTATAGGGTCTTTGTTACCACCTACAATACTAATACCTATCATAACTAACGAATATCCATCAAGCACAGTTCTACAAATCCTATACCAGGCACGGTGGCCTAATCGGTAGAGCGTGGGCCTCGCGTGCGGAAGGTCGGGAGTTCGGTTCCCGATCGAGTCAAACCACGATACTTGTCGCTTCCTAGCCAGGTGCTCAGCATTAATAGCATAGGGCAATGACTGGTTACCTCAGTGTCAGGATAATGTGACTGAGTGGGATATCGGGTCATGGTGACAGCAGCCTGATTTCCCAGTGGGGCAGCACTATAAAGTCACCATGAGTGTGTACTGTCACAAGTAGGTACCCGTCGTGATATGACCTTAGATGTTGCTAGGACGGAAACCACAACAAACAAACAAACACATCCTATAAACCACTTAATACAATACAAACTATCTACACCATATAAACTATCTACACTAAACTCTAACATTCTACTGTTTGTGCTACAAGCACCATACAAACTATCTACACTAAACTACCTAACATTTGACTGTTTGTGCTACAAACAACATAAACACTAACTACACTACGCTATCTAACATTCTACTGTTTGTGCTACAAACACCATACAAACTAACTACACTAACATTCTACTGTTTGTGCTACAAGCACCATACAAACTATCTACACTAAACTACCTAACATTTGACTGTTTGTGCTACAAACAACATAAACACTAACTACACTATGCTATCTAACATTCTACTGTTTGTGCTACACACAACATACAAACTAACTACACTAACATTCTACTGTTTGTGCTACAAGCACCATACAAACTATCTACACTAAACTACCTAACATTTGACTGTTTGTGCTACAAACAACATAAACACTAACTACACTACGCTATCTAACATCCTACTGTTTGTGCTACAAACACCATACACTAACTACACTATGCTATCTAACATTCTACTGTTTGTGCTACAAACAACATACAAACTAACTACACTAACATTCTACTGTTTGTGCTACAAGCACCATACAAACTATCTACACTAAACTACCTAACATTTGACTGTTTGTGCTACAAACAACATGAACACTAACTACACTACGCTATCTAACATTCTACTGTTTGTGCTACAAACACCATACAAACTAACTACACTAACATTCTACTGTTTGTGCTACAAGCACCATACAAACTATCTACACTAAACTACCTAACATTTGACTGTTTGTGCTACAAACAACATAAACACTAACTACACTACGCTATCTAACATTCTACTGTTTGTGCTACAAACACCATACAAACTAACTACACTAACATTCTACTGTTTGTGCTACAAACAACATAAACACTAACTACACTATGCTATCTAACATTCTACTGTTTGTGCTACAAACACCATACAAACTAACTACACTAAACTACCTTACATTTGACTGTTTGTGCTACAAACAACATAAACACTAACTACACTATGCTATCTAACATTCTACTGTTTGTGCTACAAACACTATACAAACTAACTACACTAACATTCTACTGTTTGTGCTACAAACAACATAAACACTAACTACACTATGCTATCTAACATTCTACTGTTTGTGCTACAAACACCATACAAACTAACTACACTAACATTCTACTGTTTGTGCTACAAGCACCATACAAACTATCTACACTAAACTACCTAACATTTGACTTTGTGCTACAAACAACATAAACACTAACTACACTACGCTATCTAACATTCTACTGTTTGTGCTACAAACAACATAAACACTAACTACACTATGCTATCTAACATTCTACTGTTTGTGCTACACACAACATACAAACTAACTACACTAACATTCTACTGTTTGTGCTACAAGCACCATACAAACTATCTACACTAAACTACCTAACATTTGACTGTTTGTGCTACAAACAACATAAACACTAACTACACTACGCTATCTAACATCCTACTGTTTGTGCTACAAACACCATACACTAACTACACTATGCTATCTAACATTCTACTGTTTGTGCTACAAACAACATACAAACTAACTACACTAACATTCTACTGTTTGTGCTACAAGCACCACACAAACTATCTACACTAAACTACCTAACATTTGACTGTTTGTGCTACAAACAACATGAACACTAACTACACTACGCTATCTAACATTCTACTGTTTGTGCTACAAGCACCATACAAACTAACTACACTAACATTCTACTGTTTGTGCTACAAGCACCATACAAACTATCTACACTAAACTACCTAACATTTGACTGTTTGTGCTACAAACAACATAAACACTAACTACACTACGCTATCTAACATTCTACTGTTTGTGCTACAAACAACATAAACACTAACTACACTATGCTATCTAACATTCTACTGTTTGTGCTACAAACAACATACAAACTAACTACACTAACATTCTACTGTTTGTGCTACAAGCACCATACAAACTATCTACACTAAACTACCTAACATTTGACTGTTTGTGCTACAAGTACCATACAAACTATCTACACTAAACTACCTAACATTCTACTGTTTGTGGTAAAAACTACATAAAATCTAACTACACTACATTATCTAACATTCTACTGTTTGTGCTACAAGCACCATACAAACTATCTACACTACGCTATCTAACATTCTACTGTTTGTGCTACAAGCACCATACAAACTATCTACACTATGCTATCTAACATTCTACTGTTTGTGCTACAAGCACCATACAAACTATCTACACTAAACTACCTAACATTTGACTGTTTGTGCTACAAACAACATAAATACTAACTACACTATACTACCTAATATTCTACTGTTTGTGGTATAAACAACATAAAAACTAACTACACTACGTTATCTAATAGTCTATTGTTTGCGCTACAAACAACATAAGCACTATCTACACTTAGCTGAATAATATTCTTCCATTCGCGCTGCAGACAAACAGAATCTGGCAAACATGGAAATTATTCAACGCGCCATCTTTATGGTCTGCATCGACAAGAAGACCCCGCCCACTGACGATGTGTGCTCCTACATCGCTGGGCAAATGAACCATGGCTGGGGAAGCCAAGGCAACTCGGCCAACCGCTGGTTTGACAAGACCATCCAGGTACATGGTGATCTCAACGCTCTTCGTACTGACCTCTTGTGCCAGTGATATTTTTAACGTAAATAACATGCGATACCTCGATACCAATGTAAAACATTGTCATGGGGTTTGATAAAAATTTGAAATATTGCGCCTAGACCAGGTTTTGAACCTGTACTTTTTTTTACAAGATCACCCAGGTATGCGGCGATCACAACACTCTTCGTACTGGTCTCTTGTGCCAGCGATATTTTTAGCGTAAATAACATGCGATACCTCGATACCAATGTATAAAACATTGTCATGGGAGAGGTGAAAATGAGAAATATTGCGCCTCAAGCAGGTTTTGAACCCACACTTGTTTGACAAGACCATCCAGGTATGCGGTGAGCTCAACGCTCTTTGTACTGGCCTCTTGCACCAGCGTTATTTTTAGCATAAATAACATACGAGACCTCAATACCAATATAAAACATTGTCATTGGGGGAGGGGGTGAACATGGAAAATGTTCTGCCGAGAGCAGGTTTTCAATCCGCACTTGTTTGACAAGATCCTCCATGTACACGGTGATATTAACGCTCTTTGTTCTGGCCTCTTGTACCAGTGATATTTTTAACGTAAATAACATCGATACCAATGTATAAAATATTGTCCTGGTGAGGGTGACGAAAATGGGAAATAGAGCAGGTTTAGAACCCGCATTTGTTTGACAAGACCATTCAAGTATATGGTGATCTCAATGCTCTTCCTACTGGCCTCTCACGCCAGCGATATTCTTAGCGTAAATAACATGTGACACCTCGATAACAATGTATAAAACATTGTCGTGTGGGGGAGGGGGGATGATGAAAATGGGAAATATTGCACCTTGAGCAGGATATGAACCCACACTTGTTTGACAAGACCATCCAGGTATGCGGTGATCTCAACTCTCTTCCTACTGGCCTGTTGCGCCAGCGATATTTTTATGGGCATCGATAGCGTCAGTCCGTCCCACTCAGTCTATTGCACATGACTCTGTGTATATAAAATTATGTCTTTGAATTAAAGCGTAAACTGACAAATTAAAATTAATTGTGGTTCTTGTCCACGCAGTTCGTTGTTGGAGCTGATGGTGCAATGGGCATGAACTATGAGCATGCCCCGGCAGAAGGACCCCCCATCATCTCCATTGCCGACCACACCCTCAACTACTTGTAAGTATGTCCGAAAGATCGGGAGTTTGGTTCCCAGTCGAGTCAAATCAATGACTGTAAAATTGATACCCGTAACTTCATAGCCTGGCGCTCGGCATTAATAGCATAGGGCAATGACTGGTTAGCTCGGTGTCAGGATAATGTGACTGAGTGGGATATTGGGGCATGGTGACTTAAAAATTGATACTTGTCGCTATCTAACCTGGCGCTCGGCATTACTAGGATAGGGCAAGGAGCAGTGGAATGAGGAAGACCAATTGTCCTTGATTGAAATTTACCCCGCTTAATCAACTAAATATATTTTTTTAAAGACAACAACAAAAGTAGCCATCGTCACAAGTCTGTCCTGTTATGACCTAGATGTTGCTAGGATGTAAGAAGATTTGCGTTGTTGTTGCACAGAGCTACAGACCATCCGAAAGTAACTCCAGTTCCTGGCATGCAGGAACCACAGCGTCTCAAGTTCAACGTTAGTCCCTTCGTAGATGCCGCCATTGAAACTGCCCTCAAAGGTTTTGACACGTGAGTCCAATTTCTGTTTATTTAACTCCAAATTTCTCGCTGAACTTTTTTTATACAATAATTAATGAATTCTACATAACGCGGGTAAATATATGGCTATATTCCTTCTGTACACCCAATGTTCACAATTTCTCTGCGTACCCAGTTCTTGGATAGTTGATCACCTGGGAATACAAGGTGTTCTCTGTGGCGGAGTGGTTAGAGTGTCTGACTTTTTCTAGGTCAGACTCCTAATCTGAAAGGTCGCTGGTTCGATTCCCCTTGCCCCCACCTCTGCCAATTTGGATTTCCACTGCTGTGGATAACTTACAGCATCATAAAAAGGCCAGTTGCTCTCATACCATGTCTATGTGGTGTGGGAGGTTAAAAATCCCTTGGGTCGGTAAAAGTGTAGGCTCGGGCTTTCTATCGACAAACTGTCTAATGGTGAAAACAAGTCTATTCAGGCTTATCCATAATAGGCAGTATAAATCTTCAAGAAAAGGTGCTGTAGACATCCTGATACAGGATTACATTTTACCAAATCAATTGTATGGGCCTGGAAAGTCTTTAAAAGTCTTGATCTTCATTTGCTGTATTTCAAGGCCTTGAATTTAAACCTATTTTGGGTAATTATTTTTGAAAAGCCTTGAGTTCCATTAAACTGTCCCCACTGATCTAAATTAGTCTGAAATCGCCATTCATCATTGTTGCTTTGAAATGAAAATAGTCTTCAATTCCTATCAAAAACAGCCTTGAAAAATCCTGGAATTCCATATTTCTTGAAGATTTATACTGCCTATCATGGATAAGTCTGAATAGACTTGTTTTCACCATTAGACAGTTTGTTGAGAGAAAGCCCGAGCCTACACTTTTACTGACCCAAGGGATTTTTAGCCTCCCACACCACAGAGACATTGTATGAGGGCAACTGGCCTTTGATGACGTTGTAAGTTATACACAGCGGTGGAAATCCAAATAGCAGAAATGGGGGCACGGGGGGACCGAACCACCGACCTTCAGATGAGGAGTCCAACCTAGAAAAAAACTCAGACACTCTGCCACAGAGAACACCATATCTTCAGATGTGTACGACCCTGCAGTTGTAGATAACATGATATCGATGGCGTTTCCGCCTGGTTCTGGAAAATGAGCGCTGCTGATTAGATGGTGGGGGAGGGGCACGTAGAATATAGATAGAAGGTAAAAATAGGCGGCAGGCAGGCCATGTGGTGTCTGTCATTGATCTAATGTACGGCTCCAGGAATAATCCTACAAAATCCAGAACAACTACGCGCAAAGTGGATATTTGATGAATAATTCACCATGGGGCTGTAAATGAATGTCCATCAATAAGCGCTCCTGAAGAATGACAATATCTATGCAGTAAAATTACACGAAAGAAATGGTTTCCACTAGCATTCAACTGATAATATTTAACTGCCCGGCGGTTGAATTTGCGCCATGCCAGTTGCCCCATCACAGACCACCTCTCTCCTCTGCTGTTACCGGGGGGGGGGGGGGGGGGGGGGGCCTCGAGTGCAAGTTTTTGGGAGTTTGGTTCCCGGTCAAGTCAAACCAATGACTTATCAAATTTATACTTGTCACTTCCTAGCCTGGTGCCCGGCATTAATAGGATAGGGCAAGGACTGGTTAGCTCAATGTCAGGATAATGTGATTGAGTGGGATATCGGGCCATGGTGTTGGCACCCTGATTTCCCAGTGGGGCAGCACTATAAAGTCACCATGAGTGTGCACTGTCACAAGTCGGTACCTGTCCTGATATGACCTTAGATGTTGCCAGGACGTAAAACTCCAACAACCAAGCAACCCTCCGCTGTTAAGTGCGGCACACTATGCCTGGAGTCATTGCTGAGCTTTGGCGCATTTGCTTTCAGAGAGATTGCGGACCTGGACCTGACGGCTTTCACCTTTGAGAAGTTTGGCAAGGAGTTCATCAAGGCACAGAAGCTCAGTCCGGATGCCTTCATTCAGATCGCCATCCAGCTCGCCTACTTCCGGTCAGTTCCATATCCGGCCACAGCTTTTCACAGCTTGCGTCTTGTTATTGGGACACGTTAACACAGACGGTGTGATGCTGTGGGGATGTTCAGGACACCACTTGCATTAATACATCCCCACAGCAGGACACCACTTGCATTAATACATCCCCACAGAAGGCACCACCTGTGTTAATACATCCCCACAGCAGGACACCACCTGCATTAATACATCCCCACAGAAGGACACCACCTGTGTTAATACATCCCCACTGCAGGACACCACCTGTGTTAATACATCCTCACAGCAGAACAACACCTGTATTAATACATCCCCACAGCAGGACACCACCTGCATTAATACATCCCCACAGCAGGACACCACCTGCATTAATACATCCCCACAGAAGGACACCACCTGTGTTAATACATCCCCACAGCAGGACACCACCTGCATTAATACATCCCCACAGCAGGACACCACCTGTATTAATACATCCCCACAGCAGGACACCACCTGCATTAATACATCCTCAAAGCAGGACACCACCTGCATTAATACATCCCCACAGCAGGACACCACCTGTGTTAATACATCCCCACAGCAGGACACCACCTGCATTAATACATCCCCACAACAGGACACCACCTGCATTAATACATCCCCACAGCAGGACACCACCTGCATTAATACATCCCCACAGCAGGACACCACCTGCATTAATACATCCTCACAGCAGAACAACACCTGTAGTAATACATCCCCACAGCAGGACACCGCCTGTATTAATACCTCCCCACAGAAGGACACCACCTGTGTTAATACATCCCCACAGCAGGACACCACCTGCATTAAGACATCCCCACAGCAGAACAACACCTGTATTAATACATCGCCACAGCAGGACAACACCTGCATTAAGACATCCCCACAGCAGAACAACACCTGTATTAATACATCCCCACAGCAGGACACCACCTGTGTTAATACATCCCCACAGCAGGACACCACCTGCATTAATACATCCCCACAGAAGGACACCACCTGTGTTAATACATCCCCACAGCAGGACACCCTGCATTAAGACATCCCCACAGCAGAACAACACCTGTATTAATACATCCCCACAGCAGGACAACACCTGCATTAAGACATCCCCACAGCAGAACAACACCTGTATTAATACATCCCCACAGCAGGACACCACCTGTATTAATGCATCCCCACAGCAGGACACCACCTGCATTAATACATCCCCACAGCAGGACACCACCTGTGTTAATACGTCACCACAGCAGGACACCTTGCATTAATACATCCCCACAGCAGGACACCACCTGTATTAATACATCCCCACAGCAGGACACCACCTGTATTAATGCATCCCCACAGCAGGACACCACCTGCATTAATACATCCCCACAGCAGGACACCACCTGTGTTAATAATCTCCACAGCAGGACACCACCTGCATTAATACATCCCCACAGCAGGACACCACCTGCATTAATACATCCCTACAGCAGGACACCACCTGTATTAATACAACCCCACAGCAGGACACTACCTGTATTAATACATCCCCACAGCAGGACACCACCTGCATTAATACATCCCCACAGCAGGACACCACCTGTATTAATACATCTCCACAGCAGGACACCACCTGCATTAATACATCCCCACAGCAGGACACCACCTGTGTTAATAATCCCCACAGCAGGACACCACCTGCATTAATACATCCCCACAGCAGGACACCACCTGCATTCATACATCCCCACAGCAGGACACCACCTGCATTAATACATCCCCACAGCAGGACACCACCTGTATTAATACATCCCCACTGTCGGTTGTTCATTCCAGATGTGTGTTGCCATAGATATGACAGTTGTCATAGCTACCACAGTAGGTCTTCTATGGGTTATTATAGGCGTATCATTTCTTCGAGTAAGAGAAAAAGTCTGCTGCCCAAAAGAAGAATGCTCTCATTGATGCCATCAATATCAGGTGCTGCCCCACTGTGAGACCAGGCTGCCAAACTTTGTCGAACTATTCATATAAATATATTACATGGCACATTTAATAAGTTATATGTATATATATATATGTAGGTCGAGTCAAACCAATGACTTATAAAATTGATATTTGTCGCTACCTAGCCTGGCACTCGACATTAATAGGATAGGACATGGACTGGTTCACATGGTATCAGGATAATGTGACTGTGTGGGATATCAGGTCATAGTGCTGGTGGCCTGTTCTCCCAATGGGGCAGCACTATAAAGTTCCCATGATTGCACACTGTCACAAGTCGGTACCCATACTGATATGACCTTTGATGTTGCTAGGATGTAAAACAAATAAACTATATACATATTGCGTAAAGACGCTAAATAGCTGGAAACCTTTCCGAACAGGTTATACCACCAGGCTTGCGCAACATACGAAAGTGGCACCTTGAGGCGCTTCCAGCATGGGCGGACGGATACGATCAGGAGTTGCTCTATCGCTTCGCTGAACTACTGCAAGATGATGTGTGATTCGACAAAGTCTGCTGTCGAAAAGAAGAACGCTCTCCTTGAGGCCATCAACTCTCACCGCAAGTACACAAATGACGTAAGTAGAGCCAGTTGTGGAATCGTATGTGTATGAGGGGGATAAGAGGAAGGATAAATAAGTTAATTATCTTTCACAATTACTATCTTTTTTAAAGGTGCATAGTCCGATGGTTTTGAGTTGTTGTCATTATTTTTTTAGATAAGTATATTAAATTGATTGTCATAATCTACCATACTTAAGTTTGAAGTAACTTTTATTTTAAATGGCTATGTTTTGAGATATTTGAAGTGAACGCATGTAACTTGTCAAATTAGTTTTGGCAAGCACACCAAAACTCCATAGGCTTGAGCAGTAACAGGTTCTGTTAAATTGACTCAGTGTTCCCTTCTATGTGGCAACAGATACGTAATAAGTGCATCAGTATCTAAGTTAGATATATAGAATCAAATCTAGATATAAGTAATTGAAAATGACACAAAATCATGAAAAATTTGATTTATATAAGTAGCACCAAGCATCCTGACATCAGAAATCTAAATTCGTTTAGCCTGATTTTTTCACCACGTAACTTGCACTTTAAGGTATTTTTGTGGTTAGGCCAAGTTAATTCTTTTTATGCAGTAACTCCAGGAAGGCTTATGAGTATTTGTTTTGCAACCTGTCCTGGTTGAACACTTTGTAAAAGCTAAGCCTCGAATCTGTGGCTGTGCACGCAGGCTATGGTGAAATCAATACAGACAAAGAGAAAGGAAGAGTATAAAGTGTAAAGAAGAAGAGAGAGTCCAGCCCTCTGGTTTATTATTTATATGGTTACATGGGTTCATTGTAGAGTATCACCCCCACCCCTTTCCTCCAATGGGAAACAAGCATTCTTGGCCCTACCAATATGGATCCAGCATTCCTGGTATCTATGGATACCAGCGGTCTGCCCACCACCACCAAGCTGTATGGCCCCATGGCCACCACCAACCTTGAACCTTTGAGTGTGAAAAATTAAAAATAAGAAAAGCTTGTTTGCCACTATACAGACAAAGAAACTTATTTATTTTGGCCACATCATTCGTCAGAGTTCAATATACCATACATTGTTGGAAGGGAAGGTGAATGGCAGCAGAGGGAGAGGGAGACCAAGAACATCATGGTTTACAAATATTTCACAGTGGACAGGCTTGAATTATTCACAGTCTATCAGAACAGCACACCATCGGGACAAGTGGAGAACCATTGCATCCAACCCTCGACTAGAGGATGGAACTATTGATTTGATTTTTTGATTGAGCAGAGTGCACTCACACGCAGACCTGCCAGCACCACTACGTCTATTTACATCCCACTCAGGCACCACCAACCCATGTGTATATATATATATATACATACATGTGCCTGGTCACATACACCGATCAGTAATAGAACATTTGCATTCCCCCCTATGCTGAATATCGGAATATTTTACAACTTGTTCTTTGAAAGGTGACATTTGGTGTCATTTTGAAATAATTTCTCACGGTTAGTGCAGACAGACAATAATTTTGCACCAACCTTGGCTGTCCTCCAAAGATTACATTGGAATTTTCCCCACCTGATGGGCAACAGGACAAGTGGAGCATACTCAGAACCTGGAGTTATAGCATGCTGAAAAAGCTGTGGAATTTCTTCATTTTGGTCCTTAGAAAAAGTTTTAATGGTCCTAAAAAGTACTAAAAAGTCATTAAAAGCAAAGCCTGAAAAAGAGTGGGAAACCCTCATCAGTAGTAGTGGACCCTGTGAGTGACTTGCTAAATGCGGTGTCTTTGTTGTAGGTGGTGAGCGGGAATGGCATTGACCGCCACCTGCTGGGCCTGAAGCTGATCGCCATCGAACACGGGGAGGACGTGCCGGAGTTCTTCATGGACCCCATCTACACGTCGAGCGTCCACTGGAAGATTTCCACCAGCCAGGTCGGTGTCGTGCACAGCGACCGCCTTTAGTCGCGAAACTAAATTTTACATTAGGTTTCGTGCGGCCTTACGCCAACAATGTTTTCACGTAAATGGGTCATACCACATTTGTGATTTCCATGTTTCATTGTGCCGTCGTGTGGCAATCGGCGAGTGGTTGGCGAGTGGTCGCCAACCACTGGCCACCACTCAACGACTGCACTGGTCACAAGGAGGCTGCAAGTGCAGCAGCTGCAACCTCCTTGCGACCAAGATCTCCCAAAATGGTCAGTGACCACTTGGCGACTGGTCGTATGGTGGTCGCAAAAAGGTCGCGAAACCATCGCAAGCGAACGCAGGCCTAGTGTACCTGGGGTATGTATGCCCCTAACGGTGGAAACACGAAGTTAAGTACATACACTGTCACTACAAAACCTTGTCTAGTTTGATATCAACCTGCGCTAGGTGTTTCGCGTAACCCTACTGGCGGAACGAGAGTGTTAAATACATGTACAGTAAAGCCTCTCGAAATTGACCGACCATGGGACCCACTTATAATAATGAATGGTCAATTTAAGGACATTGTCGGTTTAGGGAGCTTTTTTATTGTTACAATGGTATTGTATGGGCGATCGTTTGGGACCCAAATAAAGCGATCGATATAGGGAAGTGGTCGATCTGTCAAAGTGGTCGGTTAGAGAAGTTTTACTGTATACAAGCAAACATAAAAACTGCCACTTACCTAGATCAAATATTCACGCTTACTATAAAGTACAATGTGAATCTTTGCTCTACCAGTACCACTCACACAGCCCGTCGTGTCATTGCAGATTCCCTCCAAGCACAGCGCTGTCGTGTGCTTCGGGCCCGTCGTGCCTGATGGATACGGCCTCTGCTACAACCCGATGCCGTACGGCATCAACTTCTCCGTGTCTGCGTGGAACAGCAGCCCGGACACGAGCTCGCGGAACATGAAACAATCTTTGGTGGACGCACTCACTGAGACGCAGAACATGCTGCTGCAGAACAGCGCGTCTGGCTCGAAGCTCTGAGCCGGCCACCAGGTGGTGCCAACTGCCGGGTAGTCGTGCTGGTGGTGGTGCGGGGATGAAAGATCTACGCGATTTGGTGGATTTCCACAATTTTTGTAATATTTACAGATTAATGTTAAGTAAAATGTCAAGGAATCTGGATGTATGTGACATCAATTGGGTAGTTTAAATCCCGTTCTTGTTAGATATAATATTCACCCCTATCTAGAGGGTGAATCTTTTATTTAGGTTCTTATATGTGACCTTTGATGTTGCTAGAACATAAAATCCAAACAAGAACGAGTTAAATATGGGCGATAATATAAGTACAACAAAGATAGTTGAAATCTGACTTACAGCATTTTTCTCGCTCGCTGAGACGCAGAACATGCTGCTGCAGAACAGCGCGTCTGGCTCGAAGCTCTTAGCCGCCCACCAGGTGGTGCCACCTGCCGGATAGTCCTGCTGGTGGTGGTGCAGGGATGAAAGATCTCCGCAATTTGGTGGATTTCAGCGATTTTTTTATATTTACACCGATTTTTTATATTTACCGATGAATGTTAAGTAATATGCTAAGGAATCTGGATGTATATGACATCAATTGAGTAGTTTAAATTCCGTTCTTGTTAGATAAAATATTCACCCCTAACTAGAGGGTGAATCTTTTATCTATGTTCTTATATGACCTTAGATGTTGCTAGAACATAAAATCCAAACAAAAACGAGTTATATATGAGCGATAATATAGTCACAAGGACAGTTGAAATCTGACTTCCGGAATTTTCCCCGCGATTCCCTGGCAGTACTATTCCAATAGGGGGAAATCCGCCATCGGTGTAATAATCTCAGCTTGATTTCTGCGATTTTTGTTGGAGACCACTTTCATCCCTGGTTGGTTGTGGTCAACCAGCCCTGGGCTGAGCACATTTATAAAAAATGCTTCCTCTTTTTTTTTTACGCACCCACTTACAGTGCGCTACATTAACCACGTCGCTATGATAGTCACCAAAAAAAGCAAACCCAAAAACAAATGTAGCCGTTTAGCGGAGTTCTTCGATACGCTCACCTTCAACTGCTTATCTGTCGAAGAAAGGGTGTGTACTATCACCGGACAGCGGTATGATAATTCTTTCGACTAATGACTATTCGCTTAGCCACTTTCCCAGGAAGTTTATCTGAATATCATGTTGATTGCAATGCGCAACCTGATTAACACTATATAGATGCTTATTATTGGAGTGGTTTTTAAAATTTATTCATTCGCAATACCAAATTAATTGTGATTTTGGTGATAATTTGTCAATTTGTTTGTAAGTACCACGCTGTCCTTATCCCCACCTAGTCCCATCCCCTCGGCTAATCAGCTGGGGCTGATTTTATGGGCTCTTTAAAAAAAACACCAAAACAACAGGAAAAACCCAATAGAACTTGAACAGAAATCCTTTTTTTCTTTTATCTGTTAATTGATGAGTTTTTGAACTTTATTTTTTTTAAAGGGATTACGGTAATGTATATTTTGTTTACATTGGTGTAAATTTTAACATACAACTGCTCTGTTGGCTCCCAACCAGGAATTATTGTTCCGGAGGAGGGGGGTTAAGAAATAGGAAATCCTGTTTTTAGTGGGTTTTTTTTTTTTACCCATTTAGGGTAGGGTCAAATCTTATTGGATAAGTGCGAATAAACTTGTTTTCAGCATAGGACAGTTGGTCGATAGAAAGCCTGAGCCTACACATTTACCGACCTAAGGGATTTTTAACCTCCCACACTGCACAAGACATAGATATGGTATGAGAGCAACTGGCCTTTGATGACGCTGTAAGTTATACACAGCGGTGGAAATCCAAATTTGCAGAGGTGATGGTATGGGGAATCAAAGCACTGACCTTCAGATTAGGAGCCCGACCTAGAAAGAAGTCACTAATCACTCCGCCACGGAGAACACCATAAATCTAACTAAGTGTTTTGGGTTTCCAGAATGTTATGGGCATCATTGGATGGCAATCTGACGATTGTTGTTGGGCTGGCGGTGTGTGGGGGGCTGTGGAGAATATAGAAATGAAATTCTGTAAAGAGAAGAAAATGTTTACATTAGCCAAACGTTATAATTTAAAAAAGCGCTATGGAGCTCTGTTTTGGTGGAATGACGGATGTTTTTTGAAAGTATATAAATTATTATAATTAGATTCAGAAGAGGATGTTTCCTTTCATTTAACAGTGACGGTGTGTAAAGAACAAGGGGGCTATGGTTGTAGATGAGTCCTGTGAATGAAACAATTTATAATGCTTTTTAAATGGAATGGTTGGCGTAGTAGAAATTAGAATTTTTGTTTTCTTGAAGATTTATACTGCCTATCATGGATAAGTCCAAATAGATTTGTTTTCACCATTAGACAGTTGGTCGATAAAAAGCCCGAGCCTACACTTTTATCGACCCAAGGGATTTTTAACCTCCCACACCATAGACATGGTCTTAGAGCAACTGGCCTTTGATGACGCTGTCAGTTATACACAACGGTGGAAATCTAAAATGGCAGAGGTGATGGCATGGGGAATGGAGATTTTAAAATGTATGGCCTCGTTATCGAAGAGCTTTGAAGAAGGAAATGCTGGCGATAATATCAGGGATGTGTACATATAAACATATATATACCGATGTAAATATATCTCAGTAACTAACTCAATAAGGATTGAAATATATGTATGTATATATATATATATATATATATACATACATATATTTAAATCCTTGGCTATATATATAAAATATATTATATATATAATATATATAAAATATATAAATCTGGCTTGAATCAAGTATAATCTCTCGCAAGAGGTTACTCGCATTTTGATTAATAATTTTTGTTTGATTGAGCGGCGAGTCGAGAGTGCTCATCAGTGATGTGGCGGGGAGCCACAAGGTGGCGCCACCAGGAGTGTCACATAACAGCGGAGTGGAAATTACAAGGTGGCAATGGCTTCTGTAAATTTATACTTGTATAATACGTATGCATGACATTATATAATATGACCATGCTGGCCTACACAGCTCATATTGGAAATCCGATAAGTACGGTACTGGTCCAATATTTTGTGGACTTTCATGACTTTTTTATATATTTTAATATGTGTAGGACTACACACTTTGTTATTTAGTGGAGAAACTATCCATTCTTTGTTATTTGTTATTTGATCTGTATTTGCACTTACTTATACTATACTAAGTACCCTAACAAATGGAATTTGTTAAATTAAAAACTTTGGTTTAGGCCAAATATTAAAAAGAAAATTGGTGATCATCCTTTTCAGATAAAGATCAGGGTTGGGCAGGCGGTTTATATTTTTATTTTTAATGTAGATGTAATACATTACCAGACGCGATGGCCGAATGAGTTGAGTGTTTACCTCCCCTTGTGGTAGGTTGTGGGATTCGAACTCCTGGGTTCGAACCCTGGCCGAGTCAAACCAATGACGTAAAAGTTTATACGAAAGTTGAATTGCTGCTAGCTCGACACCTTTTTTTAACAGTTAACAACAAAATAAACTAAATCAGGGGTGGGCAGGGACGATCATCAATTTAATTGCTTTTATTTGGCCTAATTATCAAAGATGATTTTAATTTTAAAGTGGATTTAATTTGGTAACAGCTGGAGTCTCATTATGCTCCTGGGTTATATAAGTGCCTAGTGAATACTGACTGTAGTCTCGTCTCCACTTGACCTCGTCAAGAATAGAAACAACGATTTTTTTTAAGTCTTTAGATTAAAGCTGCAGTCCGATGAAAACATAAAATTTTCAAAACCCAAACAATTATCTAGATTTGATTCCACATAGCTAACTTAGAATGATGTGCTTATTAAACATGTCACCACATAGACGGGAATATCGAGGCAATTTAATCAAACCTGTTATTGCAGAAGCCTATGCTGTCAGAGTTTTGGCGTACTTGCCAAAATTAATTTTGCATGGTTGCACTTTAAGTATCTCAAATATAAGTTATGTCAAACTAAAGTACGGTTGGTTATAATGATCAACCTAATATATTTATCTCAGAAAATGATAGAAACTCAAAACCATCGGACTATGCAACTGTAAGTTCAGATATTATTCGCGTTCGCATTCTTCCAGGTTGCTATTGGTCAGTCACCGATTGTAGCACAGAACTAATTACCAGTATGCATCCCAGACCTGCCTACCCCAAATTGCCTATGGGGGTACTCCAGTTTGGGAAAAAATTGTGTACTTTTCAACATTTTCTTTTTTAAAGAATAAAATTTGTGTACTTACCAACAAATTTGTTTGCGTACGAAACTTAAATTTTCCGTTTTGGCATACTCTGACTTAAAACTAAAAAAACTCGCAAAAATCATAAGGGTAAGTAGGTCTGGTATTCACACCAGATAACCGATAAACTTTCCTGACGCGTGATTTCAAGTGACTCGGTGTAATTTTGTTATTATACTTTGGGGAGATTCTTTGCTGATACTCTACCATGCTCAGCTACCGCTTTTGAAAACTTGCCATGACTTGCAATCTAGTTGTGCGATGGATTACAGTGTCAGTATTGATAAAGTATCCCAAGATGGATGGCGTGACCGGAGACTGTTCCTCCATGCGGTTAGCGCTACAAGCCGGCAGAGCCATCAAGGCGTTAAGTCCATAAAGGCTCAGTCACACCTTACCGGATTGGGGAAACCGACAGAAACCGGACACTGTCCGGTGAAATACTTCAATGTCCGGTTTATATACAGTAGGCGTCTGGTGTTTCCGTTCTCTGTCCGGTGTGTATGGTGTCAAGTTTTGAACATGCACAAAACTTGTACCGGACACCGCCGAACTGACGTGTACGGTTGGTGTCCGGTTTAAGTTTGTTTAGTCCATTTTGTCTGGTTCATGTCCGTTACCCATCTGTTACGTCTCCGGTTTGCTTCCTGCATAGTCCGTTGACGGTGTTGCGGGAATTCGGTCAGTATATGTTTTTGTCGCGTCCGTTACAGTCCGGCATGTGTCCAGTTGATGTTCGGTCCGTCCGGTTGATGTTCTGTCCGTCCGTCAGACATTAAATTGTCGTCCGGTCATCGTCCGGTGGCTATTCGTTAATGTACGTTCCTTGTCTGTTTAGCATTCGTATCGTCCGGCGGCATTTGCAACATTTCAACACATTTCGGTACATTTTGATACTGAACACCACCGGACTAGAAAATTCTTTGTCCAGTTGTGTCCGGTAATCAATCCGGTAAGGTGTGACAGGCACTTAAGCCATCAAGGCATTAAGCGTATAACACACACCAATCCCGGCATCTATTTCGGGATCGATATTTATATTCCCAATACACACATGATTCAAATCAAACTCTCAAAGTTAGATGCCGGAACATAGTTATTGCACGATATAACAAAAATTGATGGCTTATGGGCAAAGTGCTTTGATGGCTCCACTACAGATTAGCGCATGCTTGTAGGAACACCTACACTGGTCCTGATGATGTAATGCTGTGTGCCAAGCCTAAGGACTATGTGACTGTGGCAGGGCCCCAAGCTAATGCCTACAGGAGCAACAGGACCTGGCTGACCTACTTTTTAAGTGACCTGGGTCGTTCTCAGAAACTGTGTACCACTTGAGGTAGTCTACTTGAAATGCATATTTCAAAGAAACCCTTTATTGGAGTGTCAATATTTAGATTTCATCATTTAGCCCAATAATGTGGGAGATATTTTAGATCAAAAGTAAATGTTAATATTGTGTATTATGTATCTTATTGGGATGGATGTAGCTAAATACATAGAAAATTACATCACTAATTTGTGACATTGTCAACAGCATTGAAAATAAAGTGTCACAAACTTCTCAACAACAGCACATTTCACTTCAAATGGTCATATACAATCTCTTCATTAAGTTGAAGACATTTATTTCTAAAAAAAATATAAAAATGATGAAAACTGGAGTCATTAACATCGTAACATTTCGTTTCCACTTGCAAGTACTATGAAACTCTGTATCAAACACTGAGTACAGATACAGTACAGGAACTATTTTCACCATTTGACACTCTATGCATGGACCCAGTTATGGTATAGTAAAGGATAAATCCTGAAATTTCCCCTAAACATTGAAATTTGAGCCAAACATTTGTGTAAAATTGTTGTTTCCACTTGGACTGTTACCTTGCTAATATTTTTTTGCTTTTCTCTTTAATCATCACAAATAAGACAAAACCATAGCAATGAGGTTTCAAATTATTATTACTACTGTTTATAGAGCAAGTGGCATGTGAAACGTCCTAAAAATGTCAAGTTTTGTGTGGAAAATATTTGATTTTGGAATCAGATTGGTTTCTACTGCTATTTATTGGGTGTGAGCATCATTTGACCTACTTAAAAATGTCAGAATATGTTTATTTTCAATTATTCAGATGCAAAAGGACATACACATTGAGGAAGCTTGTTTATAGGACTTTGACAGCATTTTGATTTTGTGGTACTGATGTCACAGTATTGGTACACAACTTCTGAGAACGACCCACGGTCTACCTTTCTTATCGTAAATTTGTATAATAGATGAAGCCAGATTTTGACAGATTCCTATCGCAGTGTGATCACATGATAATTTAGATCACGCTATGCAGCTGTTGGACTTTGGCAGTGTAGCACAAATACACTGAGACGTCACAACAATGACCTAATTCTGTACAGGGCTCTTCTGGGTCATGGCTTCCCGGGAGTATTTATGTTTCGACACGTCATTATTAAATTGACTTGATATTCCTTCTATGCAGCGCCAAATGATTAATAACACATAAACTCAGGCATCTAAGTTGGACATGTAAATTCACCCGTCCTGATATGACCATAGATGTTGCTAGGACGTAAAACAACAAACATGTAAATTCACATTTAGGTGAGTGTTTTGGTTTTGAAAATGTGATGCTTTCATGTAATTTAAATTAATTTAACCTAATTATGCCAGGTCCTTTTTCAATTGTCCCATTTTTAACATTTGCAGTCATAACATAATACTAGGTGAGGAAACTTTCGAGTATTAGCTTTTCACAAAATAATTATGAAAAAAAATATATGTATATGTTCCAACAATTGATGGTCGGGTAATACCTAAAATAAAATCAAACAAATTCATTCATTCTTTTTGTAATAAAAGAACAAAAATCCTTCCTGTTTTGGGGTACATTAGTTGTTTAAGCAGGGGAAATTTCAGTCGCAGACGACTGGTCTTCCTCATTCCACTGCTCCTTGCCCTATCCTAGTAATGCTGAGCATCTGGCTAGGAAGCGACAAGTATCAATTTTTAAGTCATTGGTTTGACTCGACCAGGATTCGAAACCACGATCTACCACCACGGGAGACGGACGCTCTAACTCATTCGGCCATCCCGGCTGGCATGTCTTTAGCTTCTCAGAAACATGCTGCATGGTTGAATACTTTGTAAATGAGACTATCGGTATTTTTAATTGATGTTCTAGCCTTTAATTTGTATAATGGTGGGCTAGAGCAAAGTATAAAACAAAAACCTATCAGATTTACAAAGTTGAGTTGATGGTTTGAAATAATCATTTTTAGTCAATGGTGGGCTAGAACAAAGTACAACAACAAAAACCATCAGATTTAAAGTTGCATGGTGCGATGAAATATAATTTTCTCAAAAGAACTACCTATATTTGACCCTATATATCCAACTTAGATACTGGTGCATTATAACTAATGATTCGGTACAGCATATACAGAATAATCAGTGAATTTAAAACCCCATTCCTTTGGACACTCACTAATTAGGTCAATCTCGTGACATTAGTCCTGCCCTCATTCCCAGTACCATATATGGCATTAGTCAGGTTCCAGACTACCTACACATTAATAGGTCATTCCTCATCATGTGACCATCGTGAGATATGAATCTTTGCTACAATAACAAGACTTTTGACGAGCTTGCCAAAATGATTTTGTGTTCTTTCAGCTCAAATTGCTAAAGAATTCGCCATTTTTCATCAAAATGACTCAGGAATAATAAATAGTAGGTCATAATAATCAACCTAATATATTTATCTAATAAATGATGCAAACATTTTAAAGCCATAGGATTATGCAGCCTTAATGCCTAGGTCACAAATGCTCCGGTCGCCGTATGGTGCTGCGGTCTGTATTGCAGTTTATGCAAATGTTACGGCATTGCAGTCTGCGGTTGATCAATTCACAAATCATACGGTCACCGCAAGGTATAGGTCACCATACACCACCTTATTATTTTTGTGTGTTGTAGCACAACTGCAGATAAGACATTTAAGACATTTTTTTATTCACAATTTCTATACATTATTCCACAAACTTATTCTGTTAACAGTAGAAATTGGTGGGGTTCCGGCCTGTGGCATTGTGATTTTCCAAAGTTGACATATCTTCAACTTTAAAAAAAAACTGCAATCCCTTGCGGTGAGCAAAAAACTGTACGGACGCCATATGACCACCGTATCCAACTGTATGGTCGCTGCACGGTTTTGCTGATGCGCTGACTTATGGGCGCCGCAAGCACACCGCAAGGCATTTGTGACCGTGGCATAATGCAGTGATGCAAATAAAACCACACCAAATCTCAAAGCCATTATGAAGGAAACACTAAATGAAACAAAAAAGGAAGAAAAAGCACTTGAAGACAGGAAGAAAAACATTATCATTTTCAATGCAGCTGAGCAGACAGGTGAATCCCGAGAAGAGACGAAAGCAAATGACGTCAATATGTTCAACAGCATTTTCAAGACTGTGTGACCAAGAGTGTGAAAACGAAGTCATCCAGGCACGTCGCCTGGGCAGGATCCATGACGATGGCTCTGCTAGACCTCTGCTCGTCACTGTAAACTCTGAAAAAACAAAACGCCAACTGTTCAGTCAGCTTTTTAAACTACGAGGCATCGACCAGTACAAGAATGTCAGCGTGGGCCATGATATGACGCAAAAAGAAAGAAAACAAACAAAACTCCTGGTAGAGGAAGCCAAAAAGAAAACAGCAGACATGGCGTCGGACACTGAACTGGGAGAAGAGGCAAAAAACTGGGTATTCCGTGTCAGAGGACCGCCATGGGAACAAAAAATAGTGAGAGTGAGACCACGCACCCAGGTTTAGATGTCAGCCGAAGTAACATCAACTGTAACATCAGAAGTATGCAAGAAACAACTAAACCTAAACCATGTATAACACATAAGTATCATTGGGGCCACAATCCTAACTCAAACTTGAACAAAAACAGAATCCATATCAGCACATCTCATAAAATTATCAATGGCCTGAGATGTATGTATACCAACGCAGATTCAATTATGAACAAGCGAGCCGAACTGGAAGCAAATACTGCAATTTACAACCCAGATATCATTGCAATTAGCGAAGTCATACCAAAAAATCCAAAAGACCCAGTCCAGCTATGTGAGATTGCCATAAATGGATTTGATATTTTCAGCAATATCGATGAAGGGAGGAGGGGTGTGTGTATATATACTAAATGCAACCTTAATGCAGTCCCTTTAGATGTACTACCATGTAACTCAACAGAAGCGATATGGTGCGAGATTAAGCTAGACGACAGGGACAGTCTGCTTGTTGGATGCATCTACAGGTCACCCAACAGCGACAACAGTGTCCATGAGGAAACTCGACAGCTGATCCAAAAGGCCTCAGCCCTAAACCACAGCCACCTCCTAATCATGGGAGACTTCAATTATCCAGAAATCAGTTGGCAACCTTTGCGGACACCAAATAGCGAACAACATCCAGCAACACTCTTTGTCGAAAATCTTAGAGATTGTTTCCTTTTCCAGCACGTCACGGAACCAACGCATAAGCGTGGTAACCAGGCTGCAAATATACTAGATCTCGTCATCACAAATGAGGAAGAAATGATTGGAAACCTTAAGCATGTTGCGAGACTTGGAAATAGCCACAATGATTGCCTTTTCTTTAATTTCAGTTGCTATTACCATGCAAACCCAAGTGGAAAGCACAAATTCATATTGGATAAAGGCGACTATGAGGGCTTGAGACAGGATCTCGACCAAGTTCTACTAAGTGCAGCCCCAAATACAGACACTGTTGAGGACAATTGGAATGCATTTGAAAAAACCTTCATGGAAAAATGCAAACAGCACATACCCATGTCATCTGGCAAAATGAATAATGGCAGACCACGGCCAGAATGGATGAATGACCAAGTCAAGCAGAAGATCAGCTTGAAACAACAGGCATATGCAGTGAAGAGACAGTCGGGCACAGAAAGTAACAGAATTCGATATGCAAAACTATGTAACCAAGTAAAGTGGGAATGTAGGAAAGCAAAGAGAGAGCATGAGAAAAACATAGCCAAAAATGCCAAAGAGAACCCAAAAGCCTTCTATAAATATGCTAGGAGTAAACTCAAAGTACATATACCAGTTGGAGATTTGAGGCGGGATGATGGGACCATTGCACAAAAGGATATCGACACCAGATTCGCAAGTGTCTTCACACAAGAAGACCTGTCATATATACCAATGTTTGAGGACCGACTCTTTCGTGCCCCACTGACCAACATAAATATTGCACCATCCGATCTGAAGAAAAAATTATACAATCTTAATGCATCTAAGGCAGCAGGTCCTGATGGAATATACCCATGCATATTGAAGGAGCTACACAATGAGCTTGTTGAACCACTTAGACACATTTTCCAAAAATCACTAAACCAAAGAAAACTTCCTCACCCATAGAAGGATGGACATGTGGCTCCCATCTTCAAAAAGGGTAACAGAAGTGATCCAGGAAACTATAGGCCAATCAGTCTAACATCTGTAGTGTGTAGGTTGCTGGAATCAATAATAAGAGATTCTATCATGGCTCATCTTGTCGAAAACAACCTCCTATCAACACAGCAGCATGGCTTTGTGCAAGGAAGATCTTGTACGACCCAACTACTGGCATGTATGGATGAGTGGACCCGCGTTATTGATGACTTTGGAGATCTGGATGCTATTTATCTAGATTTCCAAAAAGCATTCGACACTGTTCCACACCAGCGACTGCTAAAAAAACTGCATGGCTATGGCATAAGAGGAGATGTCCTACACTGGATAAAGGATTTTCTGAGCAACAGAAGACAGCGAGTCATTGTAAATGGCAAACCATCAGGATGGTGCTCGGTGAAAAGCGGAATACCTCAGGGCAGCGTGCTTGGACCAGTCTTATTTGTGATATATATCAATGACTTACCAGAGGTTGTATATTCTATGGTCCAAATGTTTGCTGACGATACCAAAGTATTCCGCCGTATGGAGAAAGGTAGTGACTCACGGGACTTGCAGAAGGACCTCAACAACATGCAGAAGTGGTCGGGTGATTGGCAGCTGAAGTTTAATGCTTCAAAATGCAAAGTGATGCACTTAGGGGGCAAAAACAGCAAGCACATCTATGTAATGAACGATGGTGTGAATAATGTTCCGCTCTCCGAAACAATGATAGAAAAGGACTTGGGTGTCAAGGTGGACAACAAACTGACATTCAGCGACCACATCCAGGAAGCCGCCAACAGAGCTAATGGAATACTGGCTATCATTCGAAGATCGTACACATACCTAGACGAGGATGTTGTACGCAGACTGTACACATCCCTTGCACGTCCACTTTTGGAATATGGAAATGTTGTGTGGTCACCACTCTACAGGAAGGATGCTGAGTCAATTGAGAGGATCCAAAGAAGGGCAACGAAGCTTGTACATGGATTCGATGCAATACCCTATGAACAACGTATGCGTCCTTTGAAGATCCCAAGCATGTACTACAGACGGGCCCGGGGGGATATGATTGAAGTATTCAAATATCTCCATGGTATCTACAAGACAGGCGGCCCCCTTATCAGAGACTCCAACACCAGGACCAGAGGGCACTCCCTGAAGCTGAGGAAGCGGTACTCCAGACTGGACCTGCGACACAACTTTTTCGGCTTTAGGGTGGTTGACCTGTGGAATGACCTGCCGGAGAGTGTCATAGCAGCGGAGTCAGTGAACTGCTTCAAGTCCCGACTGGATGCATACTGGTCAAGCATTACATATATCTTGGAGCCAGTGACAGTTGCTACGATTGACCACATCTGAAGAACTGTCTCCATTTCAATTAATTAAGAGCGGCTAACAGGTCCAAGGCCTATTATAGCTGTATCCTATTGATTGATAAGGTAGGAACATACAGCACACGTGTGTGACGTGGGCGGAAAGTACAAGCGGGCGACATGAGGTACTCACGCGGAAATAGTGAACACACTGAATGCGTCTGGCAAGCGTCTGACAAATTTTCAAATGGATCCAAACATTCAAATTATAATTTCACTGGGAGCTCCAATGAATCAAGAAATATGTCGTCAAAATCCGCTCCAGGATCGATTCTATACACACGCCCGCGTGTGACTGTAGGCCCGTGTGTAACTACACCCGCGTGCACTCGGTTACTGTACGCCCGCATGTAACTGCACACCTGCGTGTAACTAGGCCTGTGTATAACTGCATGCCTGCATCTAACTCTATGCCCATGTGTAACTACACCTGCGTGTAACTGCATGCCCGTGTGTAATTAGGCCCATGTGTAACTGTATGCCCGCGTGTAACTGCACGCCCCCACATAAAGCTGCATGCCCGTGTTTAATTGCATGCCTGCGTGTAACTACGCCTGTGTGTAACTGTATGCCCGTGTGTAACTAGGCCCATGTATAACTGCATGCCCGCGTGTAACTGCACGCCCGCGTGTGACTACGTCCGTGTGTAACTGTATGCCCGCGTGTAACTGCATGCCCGTGTATAATTGCACGCCTGCGTGTAACTATGCCTGTGTGCAACTGTACACCCGTGTGTAACTGTATGCACACATGTAACTGCATGCCCGTGTGTAACTAGGCCTGCATATAACTGCACGCCTGCATGTAACTGTACGCCTGTGTGTAACTATGCCCGCATGTAACTGCACGCCCACGTATAACTATGCCCGTGTCTAACTGTATGCCTGCGTGTAGCTGTATGCCCATGCATAACTGTACACCCCAGCGTAACTGTATGCCGTGCGTAACTGTACGCCCGCGTGTAACTGTTCGCTCACAACCTATTGCTAGCTTTACAAGGTCGAGTTGGTGGTTTGAAATAGTGATTTTAGTCAATCAAGTACAATTGACCGTTACTTAATTCATGGCTTCATGTTATAGAGTGTCATGTACAGGAGGTAAATATAAAAAAAATAAACATGAAGATTTTGCAAATGTAAATATGAAGTCACCTATGATGTCTAATCCCAAGCGTCTAATCATATTGCTAAAGGGGCTGTCACATTACGGCGTATGGCGGGAGCGTATTGAAAACCTACGTACCCGCTGGGCACTTTCGGTGGTTTGAGCTATGGGGACCTAGAGAGCTACGAGAGCGTATGAGGAGCGTATGGGAGCGTGCTTGAATTTTTGACATTATGGGCATAGCTCATAGGTGTGTTTTTACATGCACAAAAAAATTGGACGACGAATTTATGAAAGCTAGGCGGCGTAGCTCATACGCTTCACATCGCGGCATGTTGCGGACTAGGCGTATGAGTAGCGTATGAGTAGCGTATGCGGCGTATGCCGACGTATATGACGTAATGCCGCTACGCCGCCATACGCTCCCACCATACGCCGTAATGTGACAGGGCCTTAAATAAAAACACATTAATTAATTAATTGTTTGTTCGGTTATTTTATTTAGCTTGACATAACTTAAACAAATGTCAAAGGGCTACCTTTTTAGATATTTTAAGTGGAGGCCTAACCATGCAAAATTAATTTTGGCAAGCACTCCCAAACTCTGACTTCATAATAGGCTTCCATAGTAACGGGTTATATTAAATTGCCTCAGTGTCCCCTTCTGTATGGCGACAAATTTGGGTAAGTGCACCAGTATCTAAGTTAGATATGTAGAATCAAATCTAGATATTTGCTTTGGTTTTGAAAATTTGATTCTTCATCATGTAAAAATATCCGGATTTTCGGTTCAGAATTATATATTGGTGGAGAACATTATTGTTCTTAGGCAATGGAGTGGGGACGAGGTTATGTAATCTAAGGGCAATGGTGCCCCACTCACAATATGACATGATATAAGCTATGTGAAATATATGTTCATACAGGATGCCTGAGATTAATGAAGAGATGTTCCTATATAAGAGACAGTACATGATTGTTGAAATGTTCCCTCTATGCCTCCATAAAGAGTGCAATTGGAGAAAAAGGACATTTTTGATATATATGTATATTTGTAACTGTCTGCAACTACCTGTTACCACAGTGTCATGGGCCAGCACACCAGCCTAATTTACATTGGACACCACCTACAGCTGGGTTGAATGACAGCTACCCCTACTGGGGGTGTTGCCACCCAGGCTGTGGAGGGTGCCTAATTGGCTGGCTGTGGTATGTCCAGTCACCCCCTCTCCCCTTGGTCCTCTGACCACACTAACCTCACGTTGATATTAATTATTCAAAACCACTGCTCCAGACACACTGGACAGCTACACACTACTCCTGGCTCTTGAGTGAGACACATCTACTCTAGAGCAGGGCCCCAGACACTCTGTCTGATGCTACCAAAATTCATATATCTAAATTGAGTTGAGTGCAACTCCGGTTCAAGGGGCTGTAGGCACTGATTCATAGACAGGCTAAAGAGGCAATGAGATTCTGTGTGAACAGAAGGTAAGGGGTAAGGGTGATAGGTCACTAGTAGGTGAACAGGAGTTGATGCCAATAAAGCACAACATCTTCACTGTCAATCTTTGTGACTTGTCTTCCCTTTCGTCCTTATTGGGTTGTTTAAGGGTTTGTTTGAGAGGGGCATCAGATGTGAAATGAATGGGGAGAGTTTATGGTATTCTCTGGTGTTCATGACGGCCAAGCATACATAAATATTATAATCGGACTATGCAACTTTAAGGCTACACGCCACGTCTATCGCAGATTGATATCAGTCTAGATAAAAGCAATAGGCGTGTCCTGTAATGTTAATGGCGGAACGGCGATGTTAATTATTTCACATTACACCATCAAGCAGAGCGCAGGCTACCCTAGCTTGGTCCCCCGCCACGAACAATCAGTCCTTAGGCTTGGCATAAAGCCTGACATCATCAGGACCAGTGTAGGTGTTCCTCCATGCGTGTGCTACTCTGCGATGATGTAGTCAAGGTGTTAAGCCCATAGGCCTGAATTACGGTTATATTGTGCAATAACAATGCACTGGCATCTCACTTTGGTTGATGGTAATTACCATTAGTTGATGGTAATCACCATTGGCTGATGGTAATTACCATTGGCTGATGGTAATTACCCCCGGCGACGAGCGAAGAATCACACTCTATGACCCAGGTTTCCTTCTCGACAGGCTTGAGTAGCACTATCCCATTCGATCGTTCGGCGAACCGAAGGAACCATTCAACGTCGTTGAGGAGGTCCCTGGGTATATCGTGTTTGCCGGTATGTGGGGCGGCCCGCAGAGAGAATTTGTGACATGAACCTGTGCTGGGTGCCTGGCCATGCCGGCATACAAGGAAACGAACGAGCTGATCGGGCTGCAAAGAAGGCCCTGAACTGTGATCTTGAACCATGTCTGATCCCTCACTCTGATATGAAACCACTAATAGCCACCCACATAAAATCCAAATGGCAACATGAGTGGGATGAAAACATTAATAAACTTAAAGAAATTGAACCATCTGTGGGAAAACCACCACAGACTCATGCGGGAGGTCGGCGGGACCAAGTGGTCCTTAGCCGCTGCCGTATTGGCCACTCGTGGCTTACACATGCTTTTCTGCTCAAGGGGGAACCTCCCCCTGAATGTATTGGGTGTCAGTCCCCGCTGACACTCAAACACATTTGACTAAGTTGCGTTGATTTGTTGGCCCTGCGCCAACGGTTCTACACTGCAGACAGTATGCATGACCTTTTTACTAAGGTAAAACAGGAAAACATTTTAGCCTTTTTGAGGGCAGCTGGACTGTACCACCTCATATAGTTTATTAAATAGATTCTATCAATTATTAATAAAACTTTTCTTTTTCTATGGGAATTTGTTTCCCTTGACCACAAATATATGATTGTGAGCTTTCTAATTTAATGAGTGTCTATTGGCAAATAATTGATTGTCTGCTTTTACATGTAAAAGCGATGGTTTGAACAAAAAACTAACATTTCTCGCCGTGAATATGGCCTATGCTGCCGACACGGCGTAAAGCAACCACCAATCAATCAATCAATCATATTGTATGTGTAATCAAAATCCACTTTTTGTATTTCTAGACAGAATATTAATACGATAATATGTATTACCTCCAGATGATGTGCACTGTCAATTCATAGGAAGTTCAACCAATTGGTTAAGCTACAATGAGCATTTAAATATTCATCAAATTTATATATTAGTCCTAGAGACTGGTTATTGTAATAATGTGCCAAAATTAAGGAAGATTCAAAAGATTGTTTTGCTGCAATGAGCTTTCAAACATTGAAAATAATTCACTTACAGATGCTGTTTACGCAGACAATTGCGCATGTTATAGGTAACATGACTAATTTACGGGTGGAGAAATGCATAACGAACCGATAGGTGGCGCCACTCGAGTAACCCTAGGGGCATCCGACCCGACCCCACCAGCTGACTGTTCTCGCCTTTTTGATCACGTGACCTCCCTCCGCCTGCCCGCTACCACAACCCTCCGCCCCGAGCTATTGATCACACTGATTCACTTTCACACCGAGAGACTTTCTCGCTCACGTCACGCTCACGTCTTCTGCCAACATTATCTACATCGCACATGCAAGAGTGTCGATTATTTATTACACAGTCTACATGCTACCTGTGTATTCCTTTCATCTCGCGAGCCGCCAAGAGCGTCGACGATGTCAACAACCCACCGTCTAGCCTGCCGCGAAGTGTGTCGAGGACTCAGGGTCGACGTCTCGACTTGACGGTATCGTAGAAACAAAGCTGTGCACTAGAGATTTGACCCCTGTGTGTCGATGTAAGAAGAAAGAAGAATTGTATATGCATTCTACTGGCGCAGGTCCTTAACTAAAGAAATTGAGAATTCGACAATCAGAAATCTACAAAAGACAATTTGCCGTCGATACTCGACAACTCAGTCATTTTTGATATAACATGCAGCTCCCTATGTTGATAGGCTGACATTATAGTCTACTGTAAATTATCTAGCTCATTCTACCTATATTTCTGGCAAATTGTCAATCTACTTGGGCTAATTGACTCTCAACTATTAATTTGGGACGATAGATGCGGGCCCAGGATCGACGTGGACGCCATAGCACAGTAGCTAAAGCGAACCAGCTAGATCAGGTGCAGCCAAGCTGCTATAGCCTAGCGCCAAAGCGCACAAAAAACTCAATTATTTATTTTACACATATCCAGTCAATGCTACAACATTCAACTCCATTGTGCGTGTCGACGTATGATTGTCGACAATAAAAGACAGATTCGGCCATTTACAGCCTTATTTTATACATTTATTTATACTATTAGTTCTGCTGCACTTGTTTTATACTATTGACTTTCTACTATTATTTTTTTTACATAAAAATTTACAACTTTCCTACTCCCAGATCATCACTATGCTATGGCATTTATATTATAGACATTGACATTTATCAGCTCATTAAACGTCATCGCTTTACTCCAGACTCATTCTAAGCCACAAATCACTAGCTTCATCACTATTTTACCTCGGACTTTATGGTTACTTTTACCCACTAGCACTAATTTATCACATTTATCCTGACATTTATACTGTACGCTACTCATTTAACCACACCCTCACATCAACAACTACAACGCTGTTATTTTTATCTCTTACTACCTCTTCTACGGAGACTTGTCGGCACCCAACTTTTATAACACACCCACACAACTAGATATTTGAAATTCAGTGACGGGTCACTGCTCCAACACACATTCTGGTACTGCCCAAATATGCCGAACACAAGGAAAAATTCGAGGAAGGCAAAAAGAAATGACACACCAAAGCCCCGGGGGCGAACGAGGAAGGCCCAGATGGAGCCGGACCTCCATGGAGACAACATGGAAGCATCCCCGGTGTCCCCAGCCAGCAGGATCTCAATCTCGGCAATGCAAGAGGCATCATCATCGGACCAGGCATCGGCCATGAACGCAATAATACATGCGGTAAATGCAGCCGTTAGCCACGCAATGGAGACACAAATGGCCACCATCAGGTCCGAGATAGCGGACAAGATGGACGCATTCAAACACAAGTCCCGCTCAACAAGGAAAGTGAAAGAGCAGGAGGAAAGCACATGATCGGGGGAACCTGAGAGTGACAGCGACAGTGCGCTTCAGACTCAACACGTCACCTACAGGTCAGCCCGACAACGGGCGCGAGCGACAGAAGGCGTCGCCGTACCGAAGATGGCTCCTGCCAAAATTTATAAAAAACAAAAAAGTAAAGCAACCTTTGGGGACACGCCAGACAGTGACAACCAATACCGGGACTGCTATAACTCGGCCCCAATCAGGGGAGGAGGCCAGACGGGTCACAGAGGACGACATAACCGGTATCGAATCAATGATAACGACGACCAGGGCAACATATCCGAACTCTTGGCGTCGGCCGGGGCAGCACTCGGGAAGAAGAAAGGTAAATTACCACGGCTCCCCCATAACTATGTAGTTCGCGGAGACAGAAGGGAGAGGATTGGCATGGCTGAGGCGACCTGGCCTGAGTACTTCGAGGCGTTATGCACTATGCTCAGGGCACCCGAGATCCCGGACACATGGTCCCACCCCTTAATAGACCACATTCACCAAATAGCCACTATGGCGAAGGACTGGCAATGGGAGACATGCCGCCGATGGTCGGAACGCGTCTTCTCAATGATTGACGATGGTCGACTTCCAAATGGATGGACAGATCAATATGCAATCAAGGATGTGCAACGAGACGTCTTTGCCTTAGGAACGCGGGTCAATAACACGGTTCTTGACAAAGGCACGCGCAACAGCTACAACACCACCCACGTAGCTGGCGGCGCGGGCAGACCAACAGAGAGCCACCACGAGTTTAATCGTGACACAGATGGGAAGACATGCCACCCATGGAATTGGGGCAACGAGTGCGGTTTCGGAGACACACGGGACGATGCCAGACAGGAAGGTACACGTGTGCGCCTGGTGCGCGAACAAGTATCACCGGGCGAACAACCACAGAGAGAAAGACTGCATAAATAAAAAGCGTTTCCTTGAAAAGAAAGGAGCGACCGCATCAAACGCCCAACAGACCTCTCAGGTTTTTTGAATTGGGGCTCCCCGCACGACGCCGGTTTGGCAGACGAGGAGCCTGTCAAGTGCAGCCAAGGCAAACGTGAGGCAACCAGCCCACGCAGAGCAAGCGCAGGCAAACTCCGGGGCAGGTACAACGTCCCGCAGGCCCCTACGGACAACGGCAAGCCACCTGTTCAACAGGCCGTTCATGCACTCAACAAGCCAAGAAACAGAAGCAGTCAGGCACTCAAACCTGTCAGAAAACCCGGCATCCCCGATGCCATGCATTCCTCAAGAAACCACCACAGCTTCCAGGAAGTTAAAATAAGCGGCGCCACCGGCGCAACGTATACCTGGACGCCAGCAGAATACGCCGTTGGGACCAAGCCACCGACCGTGACCATACAAAAGGTCAGCATCAATGACGACAGCATAGAAAACAAGGATGGTGGCGTACATGGCCGCAACCGTGACACTTATGTCACGGCCGCAGGAAGCAGAGGCGATGAGGAAGCGGGCTGGGACGATCCAACAATTCACGACACAGATGCGGACGTTGCAAGGCTAAACTCACGCCCCCCCATGACACCCATGGACTATAGGCCCATTCTGAGGGACATATGGCCACACCCACAAACAGACCTATGGGGAAATCACCAAGGCTATCTGAGCATTTACCAGCAAGTAAGGGCTACAGCGTTACCAAACCACATGAAGGCTCGGATACCCATCCCCTCAGGCCTCGTCATCAAGGTTTGGAGGGAGCTGCTGTTAGGCTATCACGATAGCCAGCTGGTGGACTTCTTAGAATATGGATGGCCCGCTGACTATGCAGCCCCAGAGCCACCTGTCAACTGCATCGCCAACCACACAGACGACCCCGATCAGATCGAGGACATTCGGCGGTACATAACAACAGAAAGGGACCACGGTGCATTGTTAGGTCCCTTTAGGGAACCTCCCTTCTACCCATGGTCTCAGACAAGCCCCTTGATGACGCGCCCGAAGAAGAATTCCACCAGTAGGCGCGTCATCATGGACCTCAGCTGGCCGCGCGGCGCCAGTGTCAACGATGGCATCGCCAGGGGCTATTACCAGGGTAACTTAAGCACATATAGCCTCCCGAACGTCATGGACGCGGCAGACGAGGTAGCACACCTAGGTACAGGCTGCTATCTGTGGTGCGCGGACCTTGAACGTGCCTATCGCCAACTCCGCACCTGCCCTCTCTCAACACCACTACTCGGTATGACTCTAGACGGTGCCTACTACACAGACATCGCACCACCGTTCGGATGTCGCACCTCATCGATAGCCTGTGCTAGGAAAACGAACGCGGTAGTCTACCTACTCAGAAAAAAGGGCCACCACGTGCACTGCTACTTAGATGACTTTGTCGGGGTGGCCCCCTCCTGGAGGGAGGCGGAGGCAGCTTACAGGGACTTGATTCAACTCACGGACCAGCTTGGCCTCACACTCTCCCCCAACAAATGTCACCCACCAGCAAAATCAGTGGTCTGGCTTGGCTTCAAAATATCAGCGGAAGACATGGAAGTCACAATCCCTCGTGAAAAGCTTGACGACACGCTCACGGAATGCAACAAATGGATACGGAGGAACACCGCTTCCAAAAAGGACATACAACGATTGGCCGGTAAACTACACCACATCGCGATATGCGTTGTGCCGGCGAGACGTTTCATGTCCCGAATATTTCAAGCATTGCGACAAACCCCCGCCGCTGGAAGACACCCAGTGAACGATGGTCTAAAACACGACGTGAGCTGGTTCCTGGACTTCGCAGCACGAACAAACGGTCTTGTCCTCCTAAAAAAGGATCCCAGGACACAATGGACGATAGAATGCGACTCCTCCCTCATAGCGGGTGGCTCGTTCTCACAGTCGCATTTCTACGGGAAAGCATATCCCGACAGTATCACTTCCAAATACAGCAATATTGCACACCTAGAGGCAATAAACTTGGTCGCTGCCATCAGGGCCCTGGCCCCCCCACACCCGGACGAATACCTCATCATCGTAAACACTGATAACGCGGCTAGCCAACAGGTGCTCGAGTCAGGGGCGGGCAGGGACCCCGTACTAACAGCATGCGCTAGGGAGATATGGCTCTTCGTGGCAACAAATGGATGTGAAATCGAAATAAGGCATAAGCCCGGAAAGGACCTTGTTCTGGCGGATGCCCTGAGTAGGAGGGCATTTGACTTAGACGCTCGCATCAGGGCAGGTTGCCTCGCTAGAGAGATGAGCATTACTGAAATTGAAGTCCGGTTCGAGAACATATTTACGCACGGCCTATAACTTAGCCTGCGAATTTCGTACTAATTGCTCCCTCTATTCACAGGCTCCTCTCGTGACCCGGGCCACTACCTCAGACGGGCAGACATTCCTAGATCCCGAGAAGGACTCACGGTGCTGGTCCGCACCACCAAGACCAGGTGGAGACCCGATCAAGCGTACCGCATCACCATCCCAAGCGTACCAGGGTCCCAGTGCTGCCCCGTGGCGGCTTGGGATCGATATGTCGAATTCCAACACCCGCACCCTTCTGATCCGGCATTCCTGCTAGTTCCTGACGTCCCTCTCCGGCCACAAGTAATGCTGGCTGCCCTCCGCATGGCCCTCGCTGCCATCGGCGTGAGGTCGCTCTCTGACTATACGCTCCACAGCCTCCAGAGGGGAGGGGCACAGGCCTCTGCAGCGGCAGGCACCTCACTAGCCGAGATTATGCAGCTCGGTTCGTGGACATCCGCGGCGGTTCATCACTACGCCCCGAAGAACAGCCTCCTGCGCGGCAACCCTCGCCCCACTTAATTGGTTGAGGCTCGGGGGCCGCCCATTACGGACTGCAGAGATTGATACCGGAATTGTCTGACCTGTCTTGTTCAACATTACTCATTTTCCCTGATTAAAGACTTTTATCCACTATCACTCCCTGACTCCGCCTCGTTAAATTGCGCATGTTATAGGTAACATGACTAATTTATGGGTGGAGAAATGCATAACGAACCGATAGGTGGCGCCACTCGAGTAACCCTAGGGGCATCCGACCCGACCCCACCAGCTGACCGTTCCCGCCTTTTTGATCACGTGACCTCCCTCCGCCTGCCCGCTACCACAACCTCCGACCCGAGCTACTGATCACACTGATTCACTTTCTCCCACCCACCCACACCTTTTACCGGGTTATTATGCTAGGGTCGGGTTGAGGCTCGGGGGCCGCCCATTACGGACTGCAGAGATTGATACCGGAACTGTCTGACCTGTCTTGTTCAACATTACTCATTTTCCCTGATTAAAGACTTTTATCCACTACCACTCCCTGACTCCGCCTCGTTAAATTACACTTTTTGACATTTTAGGATGCAAATATCTTTCGATTCTCTGCAGATAGAGCTCTGAAAAAATAGGGTCTCACACTGTTATGAATAAGTGAACTATTTACCATTTATTCAGTCTCATTGCGGTTTTCCAAGAAAATATCACACTTTGAAAATGGCTATTTGGCCACATCAGAATGATTCTTTTGTTATGAATTGCACTTTTTGACATTGTCTTATTAAAAACCTGCTCAGCTAATTGATTTAGCAATTGATAATTAAAATTCCTTTATATATGTACAATGGAAATTGTTTAGCAGAACTCCCCTCACATCCTTCCACTTTTATTATATCTGGTCAAAGTTCCACTTTTAATTCAAAATTAATACATTAACAAATATTTAATCTTACAAAATTATTACCTCAAGAACAATAATATATATATGCTAACTGTTTTTGGATTTGGGCTTGTAATTTCAATGTCTACAGCAAGGAATACAAATATTGCACACTAAGCATATTTTTTAATTTCCCTGCCTGTACCTAAGACTGAAAATTGCAGAAACTCAAAACGATCGGACTATCCATCTTGAATTAAGCGGGGAAAATTTCAATTGCGAAAAATTGGTCTTCCTCATTCAACCACTCCTTGCCCTATCCAAGTTATGCCGAGCACCAGGCTAAGTAGCGACAAGTATAAAATTGTACGTCATTGGTTTGACTCAACCCCAGGGTACAAGGTGATTAAAACGGATTAAAAACAAGAACCACACTAGTAGCCCAACATTTTTTTTCATTTCATTCTACTTTATTTAAGGCTGCCAGAGATTAGTACATTCCACGAGTTGATAGCTTCACAGTAGTCCGATAAATTACCGACATCTTTATGTTTCTGCGATTGACAATTGTAATATCGGTCAGTCCTTTGAAATGTAGACACTTGACAATTTGGGTGACTGAGCTTGTCCATTTCAATCACTTAAATAATTTCAATTCTTCAAAATTCAAAAGGCCAAAAATGTTTTAAAAAGTTGCATCATTCCGTTCCGTTGGTTGTTGGTTGCGTGAAAGAGATCTTTTTATTAATATATTTCTTTTTTATATAATCTTTTGTTTGTTTATAGGGCATCAATGTGTGCAGATATTTGGGTAAAGACCTCATCGATGTCCCCTTCGCCCTTGATCTGCAAAATGAAAAATCCAAAAGTCATCACGTGGCTAAATTAGATACAACAGCAATTGTGGCCCATGTATAAACAGGATTTATGTGAGCTATAAAGTACTTATAGATATATTATTCATATACGTAATTTTGCTTATTATTTGCTATATTATTCTATTATACGACTGCTCCTGTAACCTCCTTTGATATGTTCCTTTGTATTTGGGTTATCGGTGGTTCGGGTGCGGCTTGAAGTGTGGGAGCCTTGCTTCCACGCAGCTCTCCTAATTCCCCTCCTGCCCTCCAGGTGGCTCCTCCGCCCCCTACTATCTGCCCATTTCTCCGCCGATTTTGCTCAATAAATGTAAAGGTAGGTCTTATGGCCCAGCCAGTCTTAGGCTCAATCCAAATACGTCTGTCTTGTCTCCTATTTTGTTATGGAAGGAATTAATAATATTCTTAATTATCGGCGAAAAATAATTAAAGGATAATTATTAATCATCGATAATGATTATTACTGAAGAATTATTTAATGATAATTATTGGTTAATGATAATGTCATGGGGATGTTGCAAACAAAGGAAACATTGCACCTAGAGCGGGATTCGAACTCACTTCCTGCCAATCCGGGCTAGTGTGCTAACCATTACACTATCTATGCTCCCTGATGCAATCACTCGATCCATGTCTACCTGTCTATGTGGCTCCTTGCCTGAGAGGTCAGTGGAGACTACTACACTTTTCCTCCTGGAATCCTAAGTCCTTTAAATGGTTTACGTCCATAAGTTTATTCCTTACAACAAAGACCCTATAATACTAAGACGGCTCACTCAGCCTGTACTGTGTAATCAAAATGATCAAATCCACCACTTGGTGCGCTGGCTGTTCTCTTGGTTAAACAGTTGCTATATTATATGTATAAATGTATATATGAATGTGAAAGATGTGTGATGATGATAATGATGCTGATGATGATGTATATTTATTTGTTCATAGCAATTTCATATTGATGTGTATTCATACTTATACTTACCTATCTCATGTATAATATACTTGTATGTGTTTACATGTGAAACACCAACCAGCAGCTGGGCTGATCAAACCCACCACAAGGTGGCACTGTGAAATTTACATTACCATGGGGGAGATAGGGAGTGAGCCGTCTTAGTATTATATGGTCTTTGCTTACAACCACAAACATGAGCAATGCACTTACATACATGTACAGAATAGGTTCAACAACCATACAGTGCATAGCTTATACACGATGCTGGTTATCGCAACAGTGTTTTGGAGGGATGCAAACAAAGGGAACACTGGTCTAGCGTGGGATTCGAACCCAAACTTCTTGTCATTCTGAGGTCAGCATCCTAACCATTAGCCTATCTGATACAATCACCCTACCCTCGCCTCTCTGTCTATGTGGCTTCTTGGCTGAGAGGTTAGTGTAGACTAATAAACTAATTATTGGCAAAGGAAAATTGTTAGATAATTATTATTGGTTAATTGTTATGAATAATTATTATTTAGCATATATTTATCATTAGTTAATGATAATTACCATTGCTTAATGATAATCACCATTTGGTTGATGGCAATAACCAATGGTTGACGGTAATCACTATAGGTTAATGGTAATCACCATTGGTTGATTGTAATCACCATTGGTTGATGGTAATAACCAATGGTTGATGGTAATCACCATTGGTTGATGGTAATAACCAATGGTTGACGGTAATCACCATTGGTTGATGGTAATAAGCAATGGTTGATGGTAATCACCATTGGTTGACGGTAATCACCATAGGTTGATGGTAATCACCATTGGTTGATGGTAATCACCATTGGTTGATGGTAATCACCATAGGTTGATGGTAATCACCATTCGTTTATGGTAATCACCATTCGTTGATGGTAATCACCATAGTTTGATGGTAATTACCATTGGCTGATGGTAATTACCATGTTAAATTAGTTTTGGCAAGCACTCCAAAACTGACACCATAAGCTTCTATAATGTCATTTTCTATTAAATTGACTCAGTGTTCCCTTCTATAAGGCAACAAATGCTTAATAAGTGCATCAATATAGTATAGTTAGACGAATCTTACCTTGGTACAGATGATGGATAACTCTTGTTTTCCCGAGGTACAAGCCTCGGGTAGTCGTGGACTAGGGAGAAGGTAGCAACATCCGGTACAGCAATCTTCACAAAATTATTCAGGATAAAAATGAGCTTAATGATTGGAAGTCCTCATGTTTTCTTATTGGCACAAGCCAATGTAATAGTCGTGGCAGGGTGTGGTGGGCGGGCCCTAGTCGACGACTACCCGAGGCTTGTACCTCGGGAAAACAAGAGTTATCCATCATCTGTACCAAGGTACGATTCGTCTAACTATACTATTTTACCTCGGTACAACGCCTCGGCTACTCGAGGCCGAGGGAGAAATTTACGTAGCCTCATTTTTATCCTCAACCATCTAACAACATAACAATGTATCAGTTAGAAAACATAACTCAAACTGTTCACACTCACGCGACCTTCTTAGTTGGTGAGTAGTTGGGTAGCAACCCCACTTGTTTTCTCGAGTCGTTTGTTGTAATGTTTTGCAAACGACTTCGCCGTCTTCCAGCCGGCGTGTGATAGGATCTTCTTTACTGAGATCCCCAAATGTCTCGCTTTCGAAGCCATCGCACCTCGCGTAGAGTGCGAAGCATAGCGTTGAGTATCGACGCCAGCTGCCTTGAGCACATTAATCGTCCATCTGGCGAGCGTGTCTCTGGAGATAGCCTTATGCGGCTTTATGAAACTTACCATAAACTGTCTGGACTTACGTATCCTTTTGTCTTGGATATATAAGCCCTAATGGCTGACACTACCATCATTTTCCTGTCATGTGGAAAACTATTTAAATGAATCGAGGAGAGGGGATCTCTTGTACTGTTTGATTTTAATAAGTTGCCCAAATCAAACGTGGCCTCCTTGTCATCAATGTCTAGGCCAGTAAGGAAAAAGGGGCAACACCTGCTTGGGCCCTATGACCGGTTACCAAAAGTAACAATACAGCTAATTTGTAGCCTAGCTGTTTACTCGATAAAAGTCTATAACTAGACCATTTTTGGAAATAACTTAAATACCCCTGAGACCTCCCAAAACCTATTAAACTATAGTTTAGGAGTGTTTCTTTCATATAATGACCTCCTGAAACACTGAAGAACTTTGTGTTTCCCAATTATTTCTCCGTCAATCCTTGGTAAGATGACCGATAGAGCTCATCGAGCTGCATTAATGGCTCCATAACCTAATCCATCATCCTGCATCATTCGTAAGAGGCAGAGTACCTCGGAAATGGAAGGTTCCATTGGCTTAACATTATGTATTAGACAAAAAATGCCCCATTTGTGGATGGCATAAAAATTATTTATGTAACTTGTTATTCTTTCTTGATTCAAACAAATCAATTTGTTGAACCAATATCGTCATTTAATGATCAGTACAAATGATCCTGCTGAGTAACTTTATCTAATCCAAACTGTCATAAATATATGTTCCGAAAAGAAATGCCAGAAGGAGTGTTTTTAAAACACATCTCCGCGAATCATCAATGCTTTAAAATTATCCGCCTGTGTGTAGGAAAAGTATAAAATCCTTGGCTCCTAAGCCTAATACTTCTAACCATGGCTGCTTGTCCCCATCAGGGACTATCAAAGCCCTTCTTGCTACTCTGCCGATTAGGCTGAATATTTAAGAAAATGTAATAACAATTTAATTTCCCCAATCAAAGAGAAAACATCCACTTGCCAAAAATATAGGCTGTGGATGCCATGAAACAATTTTATAATATGTTAATAATTCATGATGCCAACAAAATTATATGTGGCTTTCTCAATTCCAAATTAATTTCACTCACTTATTATATGGGTTGGACACTGTCCCTCCCATGTTGCGAATGTAAGCCATTGGTGTAGTACTATCTGTCAACGTTTTGACATAGCCTTTGGGCATGCAGACTAAACTACATAACACTAACTACACCGCTCTCAACTCTAGAAATTAATATGATCTAAACTTCTTCATCAAGCCATCGGCCTTCAAAATTTTCCTTTAGTTCTATCTTATGCTAAACCATTTGGTAAACAGGTAAATTCATATAGTTGTTCATTCCAACAAACCTTACAAATGTTTGGTTTGTTTCATAAATTGGTCGGTAACTGCCTGTGAGCAGCTCGACTGTGACTGGGCCATAATGAATAAATTATCAATGTATTGAAACAATACAGTTATTTTTACCTACTGGGAAAAACTGCTTCTGTGGCAATCTGAGTTTGCCTTGCAACCTCTACTTGTTCTCTTCTGAGATTTTAGCTGAGGGCATTTGCTCCAGCTTCATGAGCCACTTTTCTAGCCCAGCAGAGCCGGAATTTGGCCTGCTTTCCTCCCCTAACACTGTGTGTACCAGGGAGGCTTAAACCCTCACCCCCGGTGACGAGTAATTATCATCAGAAATGGGAGCCTCGGTCTTACTGCCCTTCATAGGCAACTAACCCTTAATTCCAAGATCTGTAACGATCAATGAAATTTAGAATGCTCAACCAACTATTTGTTTGTTGTTTTCGTCCTAGAAAATCTATAATCATATCCAGACAGGTACCGTTTGTAACAGTACATACCCATGGTTAATAATGGCCAAAGTACCTCTCAAGCCAGACACCCTATAACCATCAACTGAAAGTTCGAGTGTGGCCAACCAACTAATTTTTTTTATTTACATCCTAGAACATTTAAGCTCATATCAGGACGGACATGATGTGGCTTCAGCCAACATCTGTCTCCGCTCGGCCACGGGCGGGTTAAACGTAATGTGGCTTCAGCCAACAATGCTCTCCGTTTGTCAACGAGTGGCATAACGTGATTTGGCTTCAGCCAACATCGCTCATCGCTCGGCTTAAACGTGATGTGGCTTCAGCCAACATCACCCTCCGTTTGGTAACGGACAGCCTAAACGGGAAGTGGCTCTTAAAAAATTATGTGGCTTCAGACAACCTCCACCTCCGTTTGATAACGGACAGCCTAAACGTGATGTGGCTTCAGCCAACATCGCCCTCCGTTTGGTAATGGGCGGCCTAAACGGGATGTAACTTCAACCCACACCACTCCCCGTTTTTAACGGGCTACAAACATGATGTATTCACAAACATCATCACTCTCCGCTCGATCATAGGCGGGCTACCGTGATGAGGCATCAGCCAACATCACCCTCCAAATAGTAAGGGACAGCCTAAACAGGATGTGGCTTCAGCCAACATCGCTCTCCGTTTGGTAGCAGGCGGCCAAAATGGGATGTGGCTTCAGCCAACATCACTCTCCGTTTGGTAACAGACGGCCTAAACGGGATATAGCTTCAGCCAACATCACTTTCCGTTTGATAACAGGTGACTTAACCCGATGGGGTCACAGCCCTCATCGCTCTAGACAACGGGAGGCATAAGCGTAATGTGGCTTCAGCCAACATCGCTCTCCGTTCTGGAACGGGCGACACAACAAGATGTGGCTACAGCCATCATCGGTTACCGCTCGGCCACAGGCGGATAAAATATTGATGAGGCTTCCCCAACATGGCTCTCCATTAGCCAATGGCGGCATAACTGTGATGCCATCATCGCTCTCCATTGTACAATGGCGGATTAAACGTGATGTGGCTTGCGCCAACATCGCTCTCCGTTCGGCCACGGGCGGCAACACCACGGGCGGCAACTACTGGTGTTGGAGAATGTATTTACACCGTTCCAACACAGGCGTGTAAGCTAATGTGTCATGTCATAGGGTAACGGTATGGAAGCCGAAACCAAACGAGGGGTAGGGACCAGTATATCGGTACCCTCCCACACTCTCTGTTACGTACACTTCTCCCTCCTGTGGCTACTGCGCCAGCAAGTTGGAGAAAATGCTACGAAACTGGGAGGTACGCCTTAAAAAAGGTGGGGAATCCATAAAAGAAACCCAGGATTAATTTCCAACGTGAATCCATAAAAGAAACCGAGGAAAAATCCAAACGAGATGAGGCTCCAGCCAACATCGCTCTCCGTTCGGCAACGGGCGGCTTGTTGAACCAAAAACTTTACCTGTGATGTGGCAACCACCAACATCTACATACATAATTTTAATTATAAATTAAATGCATAAAAATCGAAAAACGGCACGAAATGCACCATTAATTCGATGAATATTCCTATAACAAACATATCTTCACAAGAAATATGTATCCTCCTGTATTCTTGGGTTTAAACTCAACAGAATAACCGCTAACACAATATAGGGTATTCACGTGATGTCATCAACCGGATGCGTGGCCATTGTGGCGATATCAGACAGTAAACAACCCATAGAGTTTGCCTGTACGCACAGTTCAAAACATCTATTTCATTCAAAATTAATAGAAATGCACAACCCTAACCATATAAATTTAATATAATCTATTCGTTGAATATGTTTTCTATATGTGTACCAAGCAGTTTGTTTCTAAGTGGTGTAGTTTTAGAGATATTTCACTTTTTCTGTATGAAGATTGCTCACGGCCATTGACAATGCACTGGCACTGACACTCAGAATATCCCAACTTTCACTATTATCTCTGTTTTTAATACTTTCAGCGTAAATTGCTCTTAGGTTACATTAAATACTTCAGATCTTCCTCTTCAATCGCGCATTAAGATATTTTTAATCGATCCAATGAAAGCTTTTAAATTTATTTTACAAAAATAAATGCTCCACATAGACATAGCATTGCCATATTTTACCCTTCGCGGGCAGTTTGCCGGTACGCGCAGTGCAAAACGTCAGTTTTAATCAAAATTAAAAGAAATCCAGAACCCTAACCGTATCAATGTAATATAATCTATTTGGTAAACATGTTTTCTATATGTATTCCAATCAGTTTGTTTCTAGGTGTTGTAATTTTAGAGATATTTAACTTTTTCTGTCTGAAGATTGCTCATAGCCATTGAGTTTGCAGTCTGACAGTGTGTTATTATTGTGGTTACTATCGCCACAATGGCCACACTTCTGGTTTGCGTGACGTCAGTGCATACCATATATAGCGAAAATCAGGTCGAGCAGCCGACCAGAAGTAAACAAACACGACGATGTCAACTCTATGGTACCGGGTCCCGAATCGGGTTAACTCCAATAAAATCTTTAATATATGCGTCAATATTCTAATATTCATAGAATATTGTTCTCCACAAGCAATACGTATTCTCCTGTATTCTTGGGTTTAAAGTCATAAGAATTACCGCTAAAACAATAGCGATAATCAGGTCGAGCAACCGACCAGCAATAACCAACACGGCGATGTCAACTCTACCGTACCGCATCCGAATCGGTTTAACTCCAATAAATTCTTTAATATATACACCAATATTCTAATATTCATAGAATATTGTTCTCCACAAGCAATACGTATTCTCCTGTATTCTTGGGTTTAAACTCATAAGAATAACCGCTAAAAACAAATAGCGATAATCAGGTCGAGCAACCGACCAGAAGTAATCAACATGGCGCTGTCACTCAGAGTAGCGTGCCGGCACACAAGTCGGTTCTACACTTATATTTCTTTAAATACAGCCGCCATAATCGACAAACTCATACAAACTAATCTTCATATGTTCACAATGAAATGTGGAAAAAATATCCATAAACTTACTGCGAATTCCGCACTTATTGCATTAAAAAAGAGTGCTGCTTCCTCGCAAACGTCCACCGTTCACGAGTGGAATATGCCAATTGCTGTACCGGCTGTTGCTAGCTTCTCCCTCGGCCTCGAGTAGCCGAGGCGTTGTACCGAGGTAAAATCTAAGTTAGATATGTAGAATCAAATCTAGATAATGGTTTTTGTTTTGAAAATGTGATATTTTTATCGGACTATGGAGGTGGTGTGGGGGGAGGGGAGGGAGGGAAAGGGAATCGGAATGGCAAGCCTGGGCCGCGTTCAGGGTCCGTCTCGGAGGCGCCCGTGACGTCACGCTAGTCTGAACGGGAAAGGCAGTTTCTTGTCTCGAAAATGGCCGCCCCCATAGGCGGCGGCCATTTGCAATGCACAAGCTGCGCTGTGATTGGCTGAAACGACTGTTTACGGCGGCCATTTTCGAGACGCTTTTTGTCTCTACTATGAAAAGGGAGGCGTTGCCGAGACGGACCCTGAACGCAAATAAGCCAAAAAGCATCGCCGAGGCGTCTCCGCGCCGCCTCCGAGACGGACCCTGAACGCGGCCCTGGTCACCTACATGGCAGGGTAGCCAACATTGGAAAATGAAAAAACGGAAGATTTTAAGATATTAGGGGGACTAGGGGTATTCCCCTAGAAAAAATGTTTAAATCTTATAATAAGAGGCTCTGCGGTGAATTTTGGACACAATAATTCGTAAGAATGATATATTACTATATTAATGGTATTGTAGGGTTGCCAACATTGGAATATTCAGCCTCGGTGCTGAAAAAAAGATATTATTTAATTGAATTTTCTTTTTTAATTGAACGAAACCCGATCCTCCAAGAAAATCCTGGAAGATCGGTGTATGGTAATGATGGGGACATCAAATATCGTAAATCTTACGGTAAAACCGTAAGGGTTGGCAACCCTGATGTGGGGAGAGTGGGGTCCACAGGCATCGCTACTCAGTGAGCACCGCTTTCCAACTCCAACATCTTCAGGTGCAATCGGTCTTTGTACATGACCCTAAAACTCTATTTTGACAAAAGACCGCCGCAGTCCCCTGGTAGCCGGAAGACCAGGAGACACTGACATGGACTGGCTGTGCACGCCCTTACGCTGGGGAGATTTGGAACTATTAATATGTATCAGGGATGGAAAAAAAGAAATTACAAAGATCTTCCACATTTTTGTCTTTTGGGACCATTTTCTCTCTCTATTCTTTCTTCTTAAAGATTTATACTGCCTATCATGGTTAAGTCTGAATAGACTTGTTTTCACCATTCAACAGTTGGTCGATAGAAAGCCACAGCCTACACCTTTACCGACCCAAGGTATTTTTAACCTCCCACATGACATAGACATGGTCTGAGAGCAACTGGCCTTTATTGATGCTGTAAGATATACACAGCGGTGGAAATCCAAATTGGCAGAGGTCATGGCACCCAAGCTAAATTCTGGGTTTGAAATATTATAAGACTGAAATCTAAAAAAGAAAAAGAAAAAAGAGTCGAAAAATTAAAGTAAAGCCTGTTTTATTTAACGGTGTTATTTTTATCGTATCATCGGCTATTGGATGTCAAACATATGGTCATTCTGACATTTCTTTTTTAGGAAACCCACTGCCACCATATAGGCTACTCCTTCCGATAAGCAGCAAAGGGACTTTTATATGCACTTTCCCACAGGCAGGACAGCACATACCACATCATTTGATGAACCAGTTGTGGACCACTGGTTGGAACGGAAAATAGCCCAAACTGCAAATATGTCCACTGAGAAGGATCGATCGGATGACCCACAGTTTCACAGGTGGACACGCTACCGCCTGAGCTACATCCCGCTCCCCTCATCCTTATTGTTACAACTAGGGTTGACATGAGCTCTAGGCCAAGGCCAGCATCACTGACCTGCTTGATTTTCTCATTTTCTCCGTAGTAGTCGATGGTGGCCTGCGAGAACTTGTGAAAGGTCTCCAACCTCTTGGTGATTGTCTCTTCATTGGTGTCATCTTCTCGTCCGCTCGTCTCTCCGCGTTTCTTAATGCGCTCTGTCAGTGTAGTGTCTGCCACGTCGATGTGTAGGACTCCGGTGACGGGCCCAATCTGGCAACAGCAAAGACACCGCCATCACAATCTGTCGTATGTGCTGCTGCTTTCAAGTGACATGCGGGTATCGAATACGCCACCACTCCTTGTATGTGTCATATTCTAATCCAACACATCCATCTCTCCCTTGGTTGTATTATGTTCTGTTTCAACCCATCCATCTCTCCCATGACTGCATTACATTCTAATCCAACCCATCCATCTCTCCCATGGCAGTATTAGTTCTAATCCAACCCGTCCATCTCTCCCAAAGCTGTATTACGTTCTGTTCCCACCTGTCATCTCTCACTTGGCTGTATTACGTTCTAATCAAACCCTTCCATCTCTCACATGGCTGTATTACATTCTGTTCCCACCTGTTCATCTCTCACTTTGCTGTATTACGTTCTAATCAAACCCTTCCATCTCTCACTTGGCTGTGTTAATTCAAATCGAACCCGCCTGTCTCTCACTTGGCTGTATTAGGTTCTAGTCCAACCCATCCATCTCTCACTTGGCTGTGTTAATTCAAATCCAACCCGCCTGTCTCTCACTTGGCTGCGTTATGTTCTAATCCAACCCGTCCATCTCTCACTTGGCTGTGTTAATTCAAATCCAACCCGCCTGTCTCTCACTTGGCTGTATTAGGTTATAGTCCAACCTGTCCATCTCTCACTTGGCTGTGTTAATTCAAATCCAACCCGCCTGTCTCTCACTTGGCTGCGTTACGTTCTAATCCAACCCGTCCATCTCTCACTTGGCTGTGTTAATTCAAATCGAACCCGCCTGTGTCTCACTTGGCTGTATTAGGTTCTAATCCAACCCACTCATCTCTCACTTGGCTGCGTTACGTTCTAATCCAACCCGTCCATCTCTCACTTGGCTGTGTTAATTCAAATTGAACCCACCTGTCTCTCACTTGGCAGTAATATGTTCTAATCCAACCCGTCCATCTCTCACTTGGCTGTGTTAATTCAAATCGAACCCGCCTGTCTCTCACTTGGCTGTATTAGGTTCTAATCCAACCCACTGATCTCTCACTTGGCTGCGTTACGTTCTAATCCAACCCGTCCATCTCTCACTTGACTGTGTTAATTCAAATCCAACCCGCCTGTCTCTCAGTTGGCTGTATTAGGTTCTAGTCCAACCCACTCATCTCTCACTTGGCTGTGTCATGTTCAATCCAACCCGCCAATCTCCTCCTTGGCTGAATTATATTCCATTCCAACCTATCTCTCCCTTGGTTGTGTATCATTCCAATTCCACCTGTCCATCTCTCACTTGGCTGTATTACGTTCTAATCCAACCCACCCATCTCTCACTTGTTTCTGTTGGTTGGTTGTTGGAGTTTTATGTCCTGGCAACATAAAAGGATGGGTACCGACTTGTGACAGTGCGCACTCATGGTGACGTTATAGTGCTGCCCCACTGGGAAATCAGGCCACCAGCACCACAACCCGATATCCCACTCAGTCACAATATCCTGACACTGAGCTAACCAGACCTTGCCCTATCCTATTAATTCCGAACATCAGGCTAGGAAGCGATAAGTATACATTTTGATGTTATTGGTTTGACTTGACTGGGAACCGATCGAACTCCTGATAAGTTGCTTATATTATTGCATTGAATTTTGTTCATCATACTTACATTAATAACATTCCGAGATACAAAAATAACTGTTTAGATAGTTATGACCTCACTGTCTCCTGAGTAAGCGTTCACAGCCACAGGGTTGACTCTCACACCTAAAAAATAAAAACAAAAAAAACTATTTATTAGTCCAAAATTCAGGAATTCCATTTCAGAAGTTCACGTGTCACACTATAAAGAATGAAAGTGGTCTCTGACAAAAATCTCGGAAATCGGCCAGGTTCCGACAGAACCAAGCATGGTTATTACACCAATGGCAAATTTCTGCGAAAATATGGATCCCGCCCCCCAAAACAGGATTAGCACTGTCAGGGAAACGCGGAAAATTCAGGTTTCATCCACTACTCTCATCCCAATATCCTCGCACCATTATACATTGATCAGTCAGTATACACTAATACAGACTATCCTTGGAGAGCGTTCCACTCTCCTTGTTGTGACTGTATTATCGCCCATGGTGAACTTTTTTGTTTGGGGTTTTCTGTTCTAGCAACATCTAAGGTCATATAAGAATTGGCTTTGAACTAGCCAATTCCTGTCATAAGTGTAGTCGTCTGCACTGACCTCTCAGGCAAGTAACCACATAGACAGGTAGGCGTGGGGAGTGTATTGATATCAGGGAGCCTAGGTGGTGTAATGGTTAGCACACTGGCCTGGAATGCAAAGAGATGTGGGTTCGAGTCCCGCTCTAGGCGCATATTTCCCATTTTCATCACCCCCACGACACTGGTTGCCGTGATCAGGATCCTGTACAAGCTTTGCGCTGTATGGTTGTTGAACCTACCCTGTGTATGTATGTGTTAGTGCATTGCCTGTATGTATGTAATTGTAAGCATTACAAGACTTACAATTCCAGGGGGACGAGTGTAGTGGTCTGCACTGACCTCTCAGGCAAGTAACCACATAGACAGGTAGGCGTGGGGAGTGTGTTGATATCAGGGAGCCTAGGTGGTGTAATGGTTAGCACACTGGCCCGGAATGCAAAGAGATGTGGGTTCGAGTCCCGCTCTAGGCGCAATATTTCCCATTTTCATCACCCCCACGACATATATATTGACATTTTGTGAAGTTAATCGGTGAATATATACAAAATCGCGGAAAGCCGCAAAATCGCAGAGATCTTTCATCCCTGCACTATAGCTCTTTGCAAATAATAATTTAAAGGCATACATATATATGTATTACATCAGTATGTTGGGGTTTTACATCCTGGCAACATCTAAGGTCACATCAGAATGGATACCGACTTGTGACAGTGTGCACTCATCACGACTTTATAGTGCAGCCCCATTGGGAGACCAGGCCGCTGGCACCATGACCCAATTTCCCATTCAGTCACATTATCCTGATAGTGTGCTAACCAGTCCTTTCCCTATCCTATTAATGACGAGCGCCAGGCTAGGTAGCAACAAGTATCAATTTGATAAGTCATTGGTTTGCCTCAGTCGGGTTTCAAACTCCCAACCTTCCACATGAGAAGCATGCGCTCTACCAATTCAGCCACCATGTCCAGTAAAGCTAAGATTCCTTACACGCGGTATGCGGCATGCGAACGGGTTGGGTCCTTTCACCCACACCCACACACAGTGTCAGGTTTCTCTAACACTGTTGTCTATGGGCATTCGCATTCGCATGCCACACCGATCACTACATGGACCGATTCAGTATTCGCATGCCACATGCCGCATACCGCGTGTAAGGAATCAGCCCCATTGACTTAGATGCGTTTCGATTTTTTTCCGCATTCGCATACCGCATACCGCGTGTAAGGAATCTTAGCTTAAGTGACTTTTATAAGCATGTTTATTTTGAGCATTTATCATGAGAGTATGCAAAGATATAATCAAATGATGAGTAGCCTATGCCTTTTCTTTGCAATGTAAAAAATATATAAAGAAACAGATCTTTGGGTGCCATCCAAGGTTTTCAACATTTTCACGGTCGTACAAAGCGTCCGATGGGTGGGCGGGGGAGGGGAGTCAGTCAAATATGACTTTTATCAATTAATAAAATGTTTATATTTAATAATATTCATATTTTTCTTCTTTTTTTTTTGATGGGGTGTTTATGCTGTCCATAGCATATAAGCTCGGATGATCGAGCTTGTTTTCAATGCTGGGCAGTTATCGGTCTGTGTTTCTTAAGATTATGGTTTGTGGTTAGTGATCTATGTTAGTTTTTTTTATTTTCTTGGTAAGAGTCTTCCTCTTTTTATTTTTTCCTACACTTAATTCTAGACTAGCCTACTCTATTTACATATTATAGGCTTGTACGTAATAGGTAGTTGGTTTATGTTTGGATTTGATGTTATCTGGCTGTTTTCTGGCAGGGGGTTACCTCTCATGGGCTGTCCAGCTGGTGGGCCGTGACATATCACATGCCCCTCTTGTCTTTATGTTCAGTAGTAAAATGTTGATGTGTATTATGTGGGAAGGGGAGAGGACTTGGGGTCTGGAAAAGTACTACACTTTGTACGTCCGTGAACATATTGAAAACTTTGGATGGCCCCTTAGTGAATTAGGGGCCATTCAAATACTACATGACGCTCAGAAGGGTGGGAGAGGTGTGGGTCCGAGCATTATGGTCTAGCGCAACTGAGCGTTACAAATGGGAGGTTCTAATTTTGACCAAAATAATGTTGCGTAATATTTGAATGGCCCCTTAGAAGCATTTCGGTTACTCGCCTTGTGTTGTGAGGAGACAAGACCATTCGGGCGTTGGGTCCCTTTCTGCACCCTGCAGACTGTGAACGCTACTTCAGGTTGAAGACAGCTCCAATGTCACGGCATTATTTCTAGAAATATACTGACTAGCAGACGCAACTTTTTTTCAGCTGGTCAAATTCAAACATAAAACGAGCCAACAGAAAACCAGGATTGAGCAATGTAGGTCATTTAATGTTGCATAGTTCGATGATTTTGAGTTTCTGAAATTTTCTGAGATAATACTTTATGCTGATCGTTATTATGTACCTTATTTTAGCTTAAAGAAACTTTTATTTTAAGTGGCTAACTTTTGAGATATTTGAAGTGGAACCATGCAAAATTAATTTTGGCAAGCACGCCAAAACTCTGACCCCCATAGGCTTCTGCAGTAACGGATTCTATTCAATTGCCTCAGTATTCCATTCTGTGTGGTGACAAATGTTTAATAAGTGCACCAGTATCTAAGTTAGATATGTAGAATCACATTTATATAGTTGCTTTGGTTTTGAAAATTTGATACTTTCATCGGACTATGCAGCTTTAACTAAGAGAACAGATTTCAACATTAGATGGAATATTTCCTAATTAACGAATTTAGACAGTTTTACAATTTAGTGTTTCAAAATTTATGGAATTTAGTGTTTCAAAATTTATGGAATTTATCGTTTTCAGAGACATCTGAGACAATTTTCACAAATTTCCATTCCCTAGGAATTTAAAGGAATGATTTTTCAGGATGGTAAAGAAATTTCCACGGTTTTCACAAAAATGCACATATTGAGCAAGAAAACGCCATATCAGGCAAGGAAAGTCTAGATCAGGCAAGGAAAGTCCATATAAGGCAAGGAAAATCCATGTAAGGCAAGGAAACTCCATATCAGTCAAGGAAAGTCCATGTAAGGCAAGAACACGATATCACAGGATTCTTGCACCGATCAGCCAATCACATTTAAGATCTTTTCAAGAATTTTTAATACCAATTTTCTTAAAATTTAAGACATATTTTCACAGTAAATGTTCTCAGAGTAAATTAGGGGATTTCTACACTCTAAACCAATTAGAAAAAAAAGCTCTCAAAGTAAAGTGTGCACTTGTGACCAGTACATTACGGTCCGTAGACTATAGCGTCAACTTTGAGACATTTCAGCTGCACAGCATTTGTGCTTTATGAAGATAGCTGGTAAAACATCTTGAACAAATATTATACTGCAGGTAGCGGCAGCCCGCTGGCATGTTGCCAATCACTGGGTAAAATGAGTAAAGTTGTGTCTTTTCATTGTTTCTAACTCAATGCACAGGCGACCTATGATATTATAAGTATATGTAGATAAAGAGGAAGACTGACTCTTGACTTCTGTATGATTTGCTTTTTAATATTTATATTTAACAAGTTTGTTATCTGCACTTGAAAAATGTAGTTTGACCAAATTATGTGTAGCGCATGCACTTCTGGCTGTACAGCATAAATTCCTCACTACCTTCAGCAGCGAAAGGCTCTTCTTGCCCTATGCAAGCTACAAATATGTTTTTAAGATCAGTGGAAAGCTAACACCATCAGCTTTCTAATGATATGTGGGAAAATGGGAAAATATGAAAAATATCCTATTTTGGCTTGCAAAATAAACTTTAAACTCAAGTTACCATATATTGCAATATATTTACACCTGGGATCATCTGAAAGCTGATTTAATTTCCTTTTTAATGGTATGCAACACTAAGTATACGGGTCACTCTCCTGAAAACTGGCCAGAAGTGTCACATGGAGAGTTAAAATTTTATATTTGAATTTTTTACATTTTTTGGTTGCAAATGAAACCTTGAAATCTCCCCTTTACATCTATGTAAAATATAAATTGATGAGATAAAAAATAAAGGTGTAGTCCATGAATAAGATATCTCTTATGGCAGTATAACATGTGTGTCACATGTGTAACACATGCTTAGGACACCACACAGTCTGCTTAATAAATATCTAATCAGAATTAAATAATATCATACTTAGAAGCATATTAATCATGGCATAATATACAGAAATATCAAGTGCTTATATTGATAAAAAAAAAGTAATTCCCAGCCATGCTTTATTCACTGAATAATTAGTGTAAATATTTGTGTGGCATCCAGACACCACGGTTACACGTGTGACGGAAATTTGTAATGTTATTTCTGAAGACATTAAATTTTTTTTTTAAATTTAAGCATGCATGAATGTTAATAAATACTTCCTCTTTGATTTGGGAACCGTTTTGTTTGATATATCAATGCAATACAAGATGTTAATAAGGATTCAACCATGTCTCATATGTCATGTTACAAATGGCTGACTCTAAAATGGGGTTTTTTGGTACAAAAACAGTTCATAACTAAAAAGACCAAAGTTGCACACAGTTTTATTTTATTTCCCTTATTTCTTTCATCAAATCTGAACATGAATATGAAAGGTATAAGGAAAAAAATAAGTAGGAAGGTTTTTATTGATGTTTTAAAATCCCATCTCATGCTGACCAGTTTTCAGGAGAGTGACCCTCATAACTCTTTTTGAGGTGTGGCCCTCTTTGAATATAAGTTTTTTTCTCAAAATGGCCTCAACTACAAGTGAGTGAGTGACAGACACTAATTTGTTAACAGCGCTGTAAAGCACACGAGTGAAAGTGAGGTCATTCTCCTATTTCACTCCAAGTTTGAAGCAGATGATCTATACAGTAGTTCTTAAAGTTGCATGGTCCGATGAAACGTATTCATTTCAAAACCAAAACACTTATCTAAATTGGGTTCTATTATATCCAACTTAGATACTAGTGCATTAGCTAAGGATTGGGGACAGCCTATACAGAATAATCAGTGAATTTATTACCTCATCCCCTTGGACACCAAATTTGAGACAGGAACACTCATTAAGCAATTAGGTCAATCTCGTGGCCTAATTAGCCATACCCTCATTCCAAGTACCATATATGTAACGCGGTCATCGCGAGATGTCAATACACGTCATAGCTCGAGGACTTTTGGAAAGCTTGTTGAAAGTATTTTGGGTTCACCTCTTCTTCGAAGCGCTTTCCCTGGTCAACTTCGCGTGGGTAGCCATCAATGACGAAGCCTTTGGTGGTTCCTGCAGTTTTCAACATTGCGTCCTTCAGCATAGACAGCACAGTTTCCTGTAGGCAAAGAGCAAACCAAGCATAAATATTATTGCTATTATTATTGCTATTATTATCTTCTTACTGGATACACATCCAAGACAACACAAAAAGAAAAAATGCTTTAATTAGTTAGTGGTGGTTGCTTAACGCTGTGTCGGCAGCAAAGGCCATAATCACGACAAGGAGTGTTCAAATCTTATTCCGTCGTATTATTAAAGGGCCATTGTTTTTACACAGAATGCAAAAGCACATAATCAACTATGTGTCGGGAGACACATTTGAAGTTAAAAGCTCACAGTTACAAAAATAATTGTGGCCAGGAAAGGTAAAATTCTAGATTAGATAAGTTGAAGATATTGTTCTCCCTGAAATGGTAAAAATTCTTTTAATGAACTGTATAAGGCTGCATAGACCCTCCACCCCCAAGAAGGCTAGAATCGCTTCTTGTTTTATATTAGTCAAAAGAACATGCATGTGGTTTGCATTATAAAATTGTTAGCGCAAAGCCATAAGATCTACACAGCTTAATCAAATGTGTTTAAGCGTCAGTGGGGACTGACACACAATGCATTCATGAAGAGATCTCTGGCATTATGTAAGGCAAAACAAAAATCCCAACCTTTAATTGATGTATCAGTGATTACAGAAATATTATTTTCAGGGGCACAAACATTATTTCATTGTCTATTTATTGGTTCAAAAATATCTATGTATCATTGGTAGAGCAACCTGTGCAATTGTGGCTTACATCAATGTGGTAACTGAGGAATCCACTATGTCATGAGTTAACTGTAATTTTGCACTCGCTTTGTAAATTTGTTAACTGATAATTAAAGCTGCATAGTCCGATGAAATCATTTTCGAAACCAAAGCAATTATCTAAAATTGATTCTTCATATCTAACTTAGATACTGATGCACTTATTAAGCATTTGTCGCCACACAGAAGGGAATAGTGAGGTTTGTTTGTTTGTTGTTTTATGTCCTAGCAACATCTAAGGTCATATCAGGACGGGTACCGACTTGTGACAGTGCGCACTCATAGCGACTTTATAGTGCTGTCCCACTGGGAAACCAGGCCGCCAGCACCATGACCTGGTATCCCCCACTCAGTCACATTATCCTGACACTGGGCACACCAGTCCTTGCCCTGTCCTAATAATGCCGAGCGCCTGGCTAGGAATCGACAAGTATCAATTTTGACTCGACCAGGGTTCGAACCCACGACGCTCTAACTCATCATGTTACTGCAGCATGCTATGGTGTCAGACTTTTGGCAAGCTTGCCAAAATTAATTTTGCATGGGTGCACTTCAAATATCTCAAAAGTTAGCAACTTAAAATAAAAGTTACTTCAAGCTAAAATAAGGTACATTATAACAATCAACCTACTGTATTTATCTCAGAAAATTTCTGAAACTCAAAATCATCGGACTATGCAATTTTAAGTATGTTAATTTAATAAATGATTCTCCAAAAAGCAGCAGGCTATGATAGACAAGTATTTGAACACTATATTTAGCGTATTATTAGATTGCAAATTCATGTGGTTATTTCTATAACCCAGCCTTCACAACACTTTTTCTAATGGGGCGCATAGCTGCGGGAGTAACTAGTACTCCTTGATGAGGTCCTTACCATTGCGACAAGCTCGCCCTTCTCCATGACGGCACTGATCTCCTTGCCTCGTTCTGAGCCAGACTCTACCTCAGCACGTAGCAGCGCACCAGTAGACAGGTGGGTGTAGCCATACTTCGCAGCAATCTTTTCACACTGGGTGCCCTTTCCAGAACCCGGGCCACCTGGATTTCAACGTGGATAGAAGGGAAGGAGAGAAGGGAAAAAAAATGTACACACCCCACAGGTGATTGATTACAAGTACAGCGTGTCAAGTGAGCAGTGAGTCAAAAACATAGGAAAGTAGGCATTTCCCCACAAAATAGCAAGAAAGCAGGAATTTTGTATAAGAGCAAATGTACCAAAATAGTGTATAGATGCTGTCAAATGAGCAGTCGCCTCCAAAAATAGGAAAACAGGAATCAAACAATTGAAGTTCAAATTTTAATGTATAGTATGATCATACTGTGCTACTTGTTCAAGTCTCATTCTATTTGATTCATAGTCAACCGCATTACCCAGCTTAGTACGCAACTCCCGCTTAGTAGGTGCCCTCCTATTTTTATTTAGAAATAGAAATTTCCTGACAAAAATGTTGCAAAAATGACATTCTCAAAAGCTGGTTTCTAATAATCAAGAACAAATAGTTTGCAGAGCAGAGAAATTATGGTGTTTCGGGGAAAAAAAGATGCAACGGGTCAAAAGATAGGAATTTTTATATAATAGGGCTAAATAGGACCTCATGGATAAAAATAGGGAAAAATAGGAAAAAGTAGGACGCTTGACGGCCTGCAAGTAGCAAAGAGCTTTGTGAAATAGAAATTATTTGCGTGGACAATGGCACAAGTTCTATTTGTTTGTTCTAATGACATCCAATGTCATAACAGGATGGATACCAACTTATGACATTGCATACTCATGGTCACTTTATAGTGCTACCCGACTGGGAGACCAGGCCGCCAGCACTATGACCCGATTCCCCACTCTGATCACATTATCCTAATACTGAGCTAACCAGTCCTTGTCCTATCCTATTAATGCCGAGCACCAGGCTAGGTACCGACAAGCATGAATTTTGTAAGTCATTGGTTTGACTCGTCCGGGATTCTAACTCCCGACATTCCCACATGGGAAGTCTGCGCTCTTACCGATTCGGCCACTGCGTAGAAGCACACCAGCAACCATGTGAACACTGCTTCTAGTGACTGTCAAAAGGTATTTCAGAAGATGTATATTACCGCTAACTTAGATTACAGTTAAATATAAATCATCACTCACCCACGACGAAGAAGATCTTAGCAGATTTGAGTTTTTCTGAAAGGAAAGAGAAAACATACAGTTAGAGCAGCTTTCTTCCATGAGACACTGATGGGTAACATACTAAGCTATTGTCATGGTTACATAATCAGGGACTACTTCAGGTTGCACCTTGGGTGCATCAAGTCAAAATGTTAATTCACATTAAACTTTAAAGTTGCACATTCCGATAAAAGCCTGAAATTTTCTAAAGCAAAACTCTTGTCTAGATTTTAATCTACATACATTCAACTTAGGTACTGGTGTATTTAATATGAATAAGCAATGATTAGGACCGACCCCCCGATATAACTACAGCAAAGTATTTTATTATTGCGCGTGTATTTTTTTACTCAACTCACGGTGTTCGATTTGAAATTCTAGAAACTCGGGTGACCCGAATCGCGATTGTGATAATCGAATACGGCCGTTGTTTCCGTGGAATATACAATGAATATTGTATTTGTGCATCCATGTTTATGCCAAATTGTTCTTTATTTCTTTTAATTTTGAATAAAATCGTTAAGGCGTTAAGCCAATCGCTGTCATCCATCCACTTTGTTTGCTGCGTAGTGAAGTTTGACGATCTATTTCCGTTTCCTTTTGGTGGATTTTGATTTCTTGATTATTCAACACAAGTTTACAAATGGCAGTGCCCATATAGGGCTATTTCTGTTTCTGTTTGCTGGATTTTGATGAAGTCATGTTCAACCTCTATGATTACGAGTATTGTTTATGCATATATGTACACGTGTTAGTCCTTAGCCTCCCCAGAGGGTGGGTCGGTATTAAAGTTGCATAGTCCGATGGATATGAATTTCTGTCATTTTCTGAGATCAATATATTTGCTTGATCGCTATAATCTACCTTGAAGTAACCTTTATTTTAAATGGCTGACTTTTGACAAATTTGAAGTGCAACCATACAAAATTAATTTTTGCAAGCATCCCAAAACTCTGACATAATACTTCTGCAGTGACAGGTTCTATTAAATTGCCTCAGTATTCCCTTCTATGTCACGACAAATGTTTAATAAGTGCACCAGTATTTAAAGGACAAAGTGACAAATAAGGAAATACTCGAACAGATGGGGCTGCCCTCTATGGAATATCTTCTGATCAAAAAGAATCTCCGGTGGACTGGACACCTAATGAGGATGTCATCAGACAGGCTACCAAAGCAGATCCTCTATTCTCAACTGTCTTCTGGTTACAGAAAGAGAGGGCGCCCTCGTCTCCGGTTCAAGGATACCATCAAGAGAAACCTGAAGCTGAGAGACATTAAGACCGACTCATGGACGCATATCTCACAGCAGAGAGCTAAATGGAGAACGGCAGTCAAGTAATGAAAGCAGTCTTTGTTGCATCGCGACTGACAGCATGATGATGATGATGATTTAAAGCTGCATAGTCTGATGAAATATCAAATTTAACAGAACCTGTTACTGCAGAAATCTATGGTGTCAGAGTTTTGGCAAGATTGCCAAAACTAATTTTCCATGTTTGCACTCAAAATATCTCAAAAGTTTACCATTTAAAATAAAAGTAACTCTGAACTAATTGTAAAAATATCCCGATAAAACACATTGCTGGGGAATGTGAACTGGTCTATAAGGGATTACAAATGGTCTATAAAGGTAAATGATGTATAGGGCCAGGTGCATGAATGTAATTATGTAGTGCTGGTGATCCTTTACTTGTATTAAATAGTCATTGTGTATTCTATAGATAGTGTGAGAGGGGCACTACTGTTAGTGTGGAAGGAGCTCACAAGCTCTACTCACAACCCCCTCCCCCCCAACTATTAGTCACGGATCACCACACACACAGACACAACAGGGCAGGTGAGGCCAAAGCAGCCACAAGGCATGGTGGTGGTCTGTAGATCACAGTTGCCATGGTGACACAGAAATGCTTACTGTTGATTGGTGGACCTAGAAATGCTTATTGTTCATTGGAGAGCATGGTCAGGTGTAGATAAAAGATTCACCCGGTACTTGTAGTACACGGGTGAAGGACAACGTACTGTAAATACGGGCGAAAATAGCTTTAGTATGGGACAGGGAGTACAATTCCTGGCTCCAGTGTCAAATGGTTTACTTATATCGGCACAGAGTTGGTGAAATGGGTGAGAATGCAAAAAGACAAGATGGCGGCCATAGAACGCCGTCGATTTCACTTTTAAATCTTATTAAACTAGATATTATATTACATTTTTCAACTCAAAGGTAGCGGGCTAATAATAAGATAGATGTAAAGAATAATTGTTGCTTCTTAGATTGTGAAATTAGGCTCTCAATTCTTTGACCCGCATTTTCGACAGCTTTTACATAGGGTTGGTTTGCACCCCTACTGCAGCAGTACGGGGTGAATCTTGTATCTAGGTCAGGTGGTATGCCATGTCAGGTCCAGAAACCACTATATAATAATAAACCTGAGGGTACAAGCTCTCACTTACTTTACTTTCACTCTATACTCTGCCTTTCTTATACTTGCTTGTATTTATTTCCTATTAGCCTGCCTACACAACTACAGCTGCCAGCCGACGATTTTACATAATGTTAAGTAGATACTACTGATCGATCTAATATATTTATCTCAGAAAAAATACAGAAATTCTAAACCATCGGACTATGCAACTTTAAGTTAGATATGCACTACAATTCAAATCTACATAATTGCTTTGGTTTTGCAAATTTGATATTTTCATCAGACTGTACAGCTTTAAGTATTTGTTGCTGCACAGAAGGGTGTACTAAGTCAATTTAATAGAACCCGTTACTGCTGACTACCAGACAATTCACGCTCCATAGCCTTTGCAGAGGTGCTGCCCATGCCTACCAGGCCTCTGGACTCTCGCTTGCTGTCATTCTAAAAGTGGGGACCTGGAATACGAAGTCCTTTGAGTTCTACCTCTCCGCCCTTCAAGTGCACGAGGCCCCGTCAGCGCTTGGTCATTTATTGGGTGAACGCTGATATGCATGCTAACTACTGAACTATACTTCCTTAGATAAAAGATTCACCCCATACTTCCAGTACAGGGTGCAAACTAACCCATTAGAAAAAACTGGCGAAGAATTTTGACATGCTGGGGAAATGAACTGAGCTGGTAAATTCTTAATTTAAGAGGCAAAATATATTCTTCCCATAAATCTTCATATTTACCCGCTACTTCTGATTTGCGATATATAATAAAACATCTAGCTTACGGAACTTTAAAAATAAAACTGATGGCATTTTATCGCCGCCATCTTGTCTTTTTGCATTCTTTCCGATTTCACCAATTCTATCCCGATATGGATAGCTATTTGATACTGGAGCCAGAGTTTCTACTTCCTGTTCCATACTATTACTAAAGCAGTTTTCACCAGCTTTTATATAGGGCTTGTGTGTTCACCCCTGTACTGCAGGTATTGGGGTGAATCTTTGATCTAATACTTCCTGACCTCTCCTCGGTCTAAAGCTGTATTCACACGGGCAAAATCTAAAGCGATCTAAAGAAGGCGATTTATATGAAGCGATCTATGCGCGCATTCACACGGGCTGAGTTTCAAAGTGTGTCGCATTCACACGGGCAGTGCTTTGAATCGATTTCAGGCGGAAGTGGATATCTGCACATGAGCAAGTCCAGACTAACCAGCGCCACTTTGGGTTTGTCGATGTCGGCCGAGAGAGTGTGGGTTCGACCTAGATATGTATGGACTGAATCGTATTGGTTTGGAACAGTCAAAACTTCTGCCGGGCAGTGAAACCCTAAACATAAATCATGAAAAAAATATATGTGCACAGCTAGCAGGTTTATAAAGCAAATTTATCGGAAAGTCAACACACTCAGGTCTCGACTGTCACGTTTCCCTTGACTGCGCATGCGTGTGATTTCATAAATAAAACGATTCAGCGTAGATCGCTTCCTGTAGACCACCTTGGTAAGCGTTTTACATTAAACGATTTATATGAATCGATTCAGCCCTAAAACGCCTCAGCCGTGCATTCACCCAGCAAATCTGAGTCGAACTACGCAAGTGGTTTTGCGTGAGGAGTTTTAACTCGCCCGTGTGAATACAGCTTAAGTCACCGACTTGATACTGAAGCACCCCCTGTAGATGCATCACTGATATCTGGGTCCAGTCACCCGCTTGATTACACCTGCTACCCTGTACAGGTCCTGATTATATTGATTAAATTAACTCTTATAAGTTGCCTTTATTTCTTCTTTCTGAGTGCAGTGAATTGTACATGTTATTCGTAACATGCGTAATTCACGGGGTAGAAGCGGCCAACAAGAAATGCACTATGGTGGAGCCACCTATCGGGAAATACTAGAACTAACATTACGCTAGCCTGCCTCCCCCGCGCCGACTGGCGGATACTTCAAGAACCAAGCGACCGCCCACCACTTCCAGGACCGCAACGCTGCGCCCACACGGGAGTCAAATTTCCCGCCAAACCCTGTCACGTGACCGAACCCCGCCAAATGCAAACAACACAACTGCCGAACCAGCCGCCACAAAAGGACCTATAGAGGGAGTGCATGTGACGTCAACACTCAGCGGTCAGCCATCTTGAATTACACTTGATAACACCTATGGGCCCCCCTGTCGTATACAAAGAACACTAGGGCCATCACTGGGCCCTACCCAGTCGACGGCCGCCAAAGTATGGTGGCACCACATAGCGGGTACTGCCCGAACCTTTCTAATTCTTTGACAGAGCATCCAATGTGTCAACATACAACACTTTAGCAATGATGTGAGGCTATACGATTAAAAGAAGACTTCCCCTCCATTAAAAAACACTTTTCCCAGAACTTCTGAGGCCAAACTGCTCAAAACAGTGACAAATAAACCAACAAATCAATAAATAAACACAATGTAAACAGTTGCAAGCCTTTCGTATGTAATCCAATATGACCACCAGAAGTTGTCTTGTGACGTCATTCCACCCCCTCTAAACTTCCTTCCATCAGTATTTCCTTATTTTTGTACATATATATATAGTGTAAATATCTTAAATATGTATGACTGGCAGAACAGTGTCTCAGCACTGGGAAAAAGTGCATATTCAGATGAATAAATATCTACACGAATAAATAAATATTTACACCCCAACTAATAGAAAGATTTAAGGCAACACATGGGGCGTCGCAAAACGGTTCATATAAATTTACAAATGGCTACAATAGTACAAATGAAATGGCTTCAGCACAAGCAAGTAGAACAAAAATTAAATTTTCTACTAGTTGGACTGGGGGGTGGGTGGAGGATAATGTGGAGAAGGATGGAATTTCATGAAAGTTGCATAATCCGATCGATGGTTTTGAGTTTCTGTCATTTTTCTCAGATAAATATATTAGATTGATTATTATATTCTACTTTACTTTAGTTTGAAGTAACTTTTGAGATATTTGAAATGTAAACATGCTAAATTAGTTTTGGCAAGCATGCCAAAACCCGGGCACCATAGGCTTCTGCAGTAACAGGTTCTATTAAATTGCCCAGTATTCCCTTATCAGGGATGAAAGTGCTCTCTGGGAAAAAAAGCGGAAATGCTGATATTCTCCCATAGGCTTAGCATTGTCAGGGAATCGCGGAAAATTCCCGGAAGTCGGGTTTCATATATATTGGTATTCCAGTACAGGGGTGAACGACAACGTAGTCTAAATACGGGCGAAAATAGCTTTAGTATGGAACAAGAAGTAGAATGCCTGCCACCAGTGTCAAATGGTTACTTATATCATCAGCACAGAGTTGGTGAAATGGGAGAGAATGCAAAAAGACAAGATGGCCGCCAGAGAATGCCGTCGATTTCACTTTAAAATATGTTTTATTATATTTTCCAACTCAAAAGTAGCGTGTAAATATGAAGACATATACAAAGAATAAATGTTGCTTCTTAGATTGTGAAATTAGGCCCTCATAAAGACTCATTTCATTAGCCCGATTTTTTTATCATTTTTATATAAGGCTGGTCTTGACCCGTGTACTACAAGTACCGGGTGAATCTTTTATCTAAGGCTGATGGTGCTGCGGGATTGAAAAATCCCGGAAATCCGCGGAATCGCGGAGATCTTTCATCCCTGCCTTATAAGTTATATATGGTGACAAATGTTTAATAAATGCACCAGTATCTAAGCTACCCATGTAGAATCAAATCCAGATGACTGGTTTGATTTTGAAATGTTGATGCTTCATCAGACTATGCAGCTTTAACGAAATAACGAAAACTTATCAACTACTATAGATCTAGGTTACTTGATTAAAAAATGCCGAGTAATTAACATATTCACATAGCTAGTTAGGTTAAAAATGATGAAGATTGAAAATTACGTTATAGCAGCACTGAGCATTCTATAAGAAATTGGAGTAATATAGCCTTGCTTTCAGAAGCAGGTAGTAATTACTATAGTCTCGCTTTCAGAAACAGAAGGTACCGATTACAATAGTCTCCTTATCAGAAATAGAAGGTACCAACTACTATAGCCTCGCTTTCAGAAACAGAAGGTACCAACTACTATAGCCTCACTTTCAGAAACAGGGATACTGTACCAACTACTATAGCCTCACTTTCAGAAACAGGAGACTGTACCAACTACTATAGCCTCACTTTCAGAAACAGGAGACTGTACCAACTACTATAGCCTCACTTTCAGAAACAGGAGACTGTACCAACTACTATAGCCTCACTTTCAGAAACAGGGGACTGTATCAACTACTATAGGCTCACTTTCAGAAACAGAAAGTACCAACTACTGTAGCCTCACTTTCAGAAACAGGAGACTGTACCAACTACTATAGCCTCACTTTCAGAAACAGAAGGTACCAACTACTATAGCATCACTTTCAGAAACAGGGATACTGTACCAACTACTATAGCCTCACTTTCAGAAACAGGAGACTGTACCAACTACTATAGCCTCACTTTCAGAAACAGGAGAATGTACCAACTACTATAGCATCACTTTCAGAAACAGGAGACTGTACCAACTACTATAGCCTCACTTTCAGAAACAGAAGGTACCAACTATTATAGCCTCGCTTTCAGAAACAGAAGGTACCAACTACTATAGCCTCGCTTTCAGAAACAGGAGCCTGTACCAACTACTATAGCCTCACTTTCAGAAACAGGAGAAAATTACGTTATAGCAGCACTGAGCATTCTATAAGAAATTGGAGTTACTAGTCTCGCTTTCAGAAACAGAAGGTACCGATTACAATAGTCTCCCTATCAGAAACAGGAGGTAGCAGCTACTATAGCCTCGCTTTCAGAAACAGGAGGTACCAACTACTATAACCTCGCTTTCAGAAACAGGGATACTGTACCAACTACTATAGCCGCACTTTCAGAAACAGGAGACTGTACCAACTACTATAACCTCGCTTTCAGAAACAGAAGGTACCAACTACTATAGCCTCGCTTTCAGAAACATAAGGTATCAACTACTATAGCCTCGCTTTCAGAAACAGGAGACTGTACCAACTACTATAACCTCGCTTTCAGAAACAGGAGACTGTACCAACTACTATAGCCTCACTTTCAGAAACAGGAGACTGTACCAACTACTATAGCCTCACTTTCAGAAACAGGGGACTGTATCAACTACTATAGCCTCACTTTCAGAAACAGAAGGTACCAACTACTATAGCCTCGCTTTCAGAAACAGGAGACTGTACCAACTACTATAGCCTCGCTTTCAGAAACAGGAGACTGTACCAACTACTATAGCCTCACTTTCAGAAACAGGAGACTGTACCAACTACTATAGCCTCACTTTCAGAAACAGGGGACTGTATCAACTACTATAGCCTCACTTTCAGAAACAGAAGGTATCAACTACTATAGCCTCGCTTTCAGAAACAGGAGACTGTACCAACTACTATAGCCTCGCTTTCAGAAACAGGAGACTGTACCAACTACAATAGCCTCACTTCCAGAAACAGGAGACTGTACCAACTACTATAGCCTCGCTTTCAGAAACAGGAGACTGTACCAACTACTATAGCGTACCAACTACTATAGCCTCGCTTTCAGAAACAGGAGACTGTACCAACTACTATAGCCTCGCTTTCAGAAACAGGAGACTGTACCAACTACTATAGCCTCACTTCCAGAAACAGGAGACTGTACCAACTACTATAGCCTCGCTTTCAGAAACAGGAGACTACCAACTACTATAGCCTCGCTTTCAGAAACAGGGGACTGTATCAACTACTATAGCCCCACTTTCAGAAACAGAAGGTACCAACTACTATAGCCTCGCTTTCAGAAACAGGAGACTGTACCAACTACTATAGCCTCACTTCCAGAAACAGGAGACTGTACCAACTACTATAGCCTCGCTTTCAGAAACAGGAGACTGTACCAACTACTATAGCCTCGCTTTCAGAAACAGGGGACTGTATCAACTACTATAGCCTCACTTTCAGAAACAGAAGGTACCAACTACTATAGCCTCGCTTTCAGAAACAGGAGACTGTACCAACTACTATAGCCTCACTTCCAGAAACAGGAGGCTGTACCAACAACTATAGCCTCACTTTCAGAAACAGAAGGTACCAAACCAACTACTATAGCCTCGCTTTCAGAAACAGGAGACTGTACCAACTACTATAGCCTCACTTTCAGAAACCGGAGACTGTACCAACTACTATAGCCTCACTTTCAGAAACAGGAGGTATCAACTACTATAGCCTCAGTTTCAGAAACAGGAGACTGTACCAACTACTATAGTCTCGCTCTCAGAAACAAAAGGTACCAACTACTATAGTCTTGCTTTAAGAAACAGAAGGTACTAACTACTACAGCCTCCCTTTCAGAAACACAAGGTACTAACTACTATAACCTCGTTTAAAAAAAAAAATATCTCGCTTTGAGAAACAAAGGGTGCTATAGTCTCATTGGCAGAAAACAAATGTAGTCTCATTTACAGAAGGAAAAGGGAATATATCAGTCTATGGTCATGTTTACAGAAATAAAAGGTAGTATAGTCTCATTGACAGAAACAAAGGTAAACTAAAAGAGTCTTTGACGGAAAAGTTACTGTAGTCTTGGTGACAACTAAAAGGTACCATAATCTCATTTATAGAACCACAAAACACAATGCACTATAATCTCATTTCCAAAAGTCAAAAGATACTATAATCTCGTTGACAGAAACAAAGGGCAATATAGTCTTTTTGATAGAAATATAAGGTACTTGGCCTGAGCATACAGCCCAAACACTCTAATCTAATCTAATCTACTATAACCTCGTTTAAAGAAAAGAAATGTACATTAATACCGTTGACAGCAACAAAAGGTAATACAATCTCGTTTAAAGAAACAAGGTAACTATATTATAACTTTGTTTAAAGAAACATAAGGTACTGAAACCTTGCTTACAGAAACACTAGGGACTTTGACCTCATTAAAGTGCCTGTCACACTATGGCGGATTGAGCAACGGACAGAACCGGACAAAGAATATTCTAGTCTGGTGTTATTTGGACTTGAAATGTATCGATTATGTAACAGACGGGTAACGGACAGTAATGGTTGATAACGTATCTAATGATCACCAGACAATTCAGAATACAAAAAGAACTATAACGAATGCCAACAGACGGGTAATGGATATGTAACAGACGGGAACGGACAGGGAACGGACGGTAATGGATAATAACCACATAGGTCAGTCCGGCACAATCCGTTACAAGTTTTGTGCATGCTCAAAACTTGTAATGGATCAGGCTGGATATCAACGGATATGCAATGGACACAAACCGGACTTTGCCGGATATCAACAATTTTGTTTGGTTTCTTTCCGTTTCCCCAATCCGGTGAGGTGACAGAGCCTTTAAAGAAACATTGAAGGTAAACTTCAATGCGAGAGGAAAGAGGGACTCATATATAAATAAACAATTAACAAATTGCAATATTCCCTTTATACTCTAAATGCTTATGTGTACGATCTGGGATAGTTACGTTAGTCTAAGAGCAGAACTTATTCAGCTATCAGTTATCATACTTCACAGTCCCTTTCATAACTGTGTCGACTTACATACTAATTATATCACTCATACATAAATTAGTCAACAACGCATCTACATACCGACCTAGTTCTTTATCAGTGTCATGCGATTTTTGTAATTAGGTCATATTATAAGACCGAGTAGTTATATTAGATTAGCTTAAATGATTGACATTTTTGTTTCAATTGATGGATTAAGTACTATATTATTTTGACACACATTCAATAGAAAAGCTCCAGTCCCGGCCGTCACAATTTTAAGAGTTAAATCCGGCTAGTTTGTATTGAAAACACCTCCGATCATGATCAACGAATTTACTCACATGGTGGAACACCATTTCATAAGATATATATAGAAAAAGAGGTGTTCTACAAAGAACACTATTTTTCTCTTAATTAGTTTAAAAATCGAATCTGGCGAGGATCACTTAAAAAAAACCACAACAAAAACCCTTAAAAAAACAACCCTCACGCACAAAACACGAATAGAAAGATGGCCTATGTCACTGGTCACGAACTGTACAAAGATCGGTCGCTAAGGGCTTAGCAAAGCTTGCTACTTGTGACGTCACTAACACGACGATGACATGGTAATGGTATCAGGGTCAATACAGTGATACGTCCGACAGAGCTTGAGAGCAAGATAACCCCCTAGTGTTTTATTAATATTTTATTAAGGACAATGTAATGGTCTGTGCATTTATATACTTTTGTTGTTGTTGAGTGACGAATAAATTAAGTAGGCCAGCTCTATAGCCCATCAAGCAGAATAGGATAAATGTAAATGTAAATTAGTATTAGGAACCAACATCCAACTTTGGAAAAATGAGCAGTACGGAACTCCGTGACCAACTTTTCAAGTATTTGGAGAATAAAGACAGAAATATCTCACAGGAAATTTATGCCATCAGCATTTCGTACATCTGGTATCAAGGTATCAAGGAACAGTGTGGTGGGTGCCCGTTGGGGAAGGGGGGCACCACCAGTCACAATATAAATATAAAATTATTTCAAGTGGAAATAAAAGGTTGGTAGAAGCTTACGTAAAATTCCTACTTGTATAATTAACATACATCATGCACATATATATAAATCCTCTTTTTCATTACTTCTTAAAAGTCATAACAAGTGAAGGCATATACCAAACCTTTGAAACTATGATAATAAAGAATCACGTCCATTGGTGCCTGTATCTGTAATGTAAATCACTAAAACTAAGTGTAAGAATGAGTCTGTTGCCAGGTACTCCTCCTTGCATGATGATGATATTCTATATATATGCATACCTTCTGCACCCTCCATTGTTCCTTTGGACATTACCCCTTCTGACGTCAATGGAGGGGGGCTCATAGGAGTGGGTGGGGCACTGTGATCAGGTTCAGTTTTACCCTCATTTGCCAAGTCAGAAGTCTTTGCACCCGGACAACACTCCGCCGGGGGCGCTTCCGGTGGCTTAGGTTCTTCTGTCTCGGCAGGCTTGCTCTCTTCAGGCTTTACATCGGTGACAGGGGCATTGGTGAGTATCTGGTTGCCTTTATCGTCGGGCTTCCGAGAGCCCATAGCACACCCCATCTTGAAGGGTGGTGTTGGGGGGTGGTCACTATGAGGAGACTACAGTACAGGTGGTTGGGTGCGGGGTGTCACTAGGGTGTTGTTGTCAGCGGCACACAAATAGAGCAATCTCCAGGCTACTTATAAAGATCCACGCACTACAGCAGTATTGTGAACAGCATACGATGAAGTTAATTGCCCCACACGACTGTTTATGAGGCGAGTGACGTGCCTCATTCACCAGTACAGGCACCTCACCGGGCTGTACTACCTTGTTGCTGCGAAGTGCTAGCCGTTCGTCCCTTTGCACCACCTTCTATTACTTGCTTCGTTCAAAAATTGCTGATGGCCCTCTCGGGGTGCGTTCGGAAACGGAAGTACAGGGAACCCGCCCAGGAGCCCCGCTCTAATTGGTCAACGCTAGAAATGTCCATTTCCGGTGTCTAAAGCGTAGCCTACTAGCTAAATGGGGCCAATTGATTTAAAAAAAATGTCTTTGTGAGATATCTGCGGCAAAACAAGCAGGACCTGATCTGATCTGCCTCTAGAGAGTTGGTTTTAATTGTTATTCGTTTAATCGCGCTTGTTAGTGTTGGTGTCGATTCTTGGAGCGTGTAGGATACGTTCTTTGTGTGATTCTGCCGGGACCAGGCTGAGGGAATACAAAGGCACACTGCGCGTGTTTCTACAACGGGTCCCTGTGTTATAGTGGGGGGTAAGCTCACATCAGACCTGCTGCAGTGCACGCGCAATCTCCCCTCAACCTAACTCGACGCCAAGATTATCGTTACTAGCGTCCTTGACTACCGTCAACAACTTAACTGGAGACTTAATTATTTACTCTTTTGCAAGATAAAACCTAATTAATAAGGTTACTTTGACCCGTCTGTTACATTGAATACGTGTTTTAGTTTACTCCATCGCTAAACTGATCTAAATTATTATCTTCCTTCGAATAGACTGGTAAAAAGTGACAATTTTATCTCATTTTACTTCCCAAGAATATATCCATCCGCCATTAAAGATTAATACTCCCCATGACTGCTAAAATTGGTCTGTTTAGTTTTTCTTGGTTAAAATATCTATGCGTGGCTGTAACTGTTACACATCAATCAGTGAATGTGAATAATTGTCATTATCGAGCTACTAACTTTTTTTAGGACATGTGAACTATATAAGCCTACGTGAACACGGCATTTGATGCTGACACGGCGTTTAATCATAAATCAATCAAAGTCTAATATGGTCTTGATGTAAGAACTTCCCATTGGTGCTCCCATAATTGGATATTCAGATGTTATGTTTTGCACTTCTATGAATCACATTTTACTGCGCGTCTATATATGCACATGCTTTCCCATTTGCGTTTTAAAAACTTCTCCAAATTTAAGTCGCCGCGTATCGCATTGATCTGATGACATCTTGTAAATAGATAAATACGGTAAATGTGTTAGAATTAATTGCGTTGCTATGTATTTTATGGGTTGCCTATTTCAGAATATGGGTTAATGCGGTGTATTTCCTCTCATACTAGAATATACAAGCATCTCGTGTCATTTGTCAGGATTTACAAATCTGTGAATCAACATTTTATGAATGGATATGACAATAGGACACACAACCAGAGAGCGTGTGTTTATATACACGCTCTCTGACACAACCAAGCTTCCAAATATTTGTGTGCGTGTGCGTGTGTGTGTTTGTTTCGTGTTTTACACAATACACAATGTCTAGAGTGAATGAGGGAGAAATTAATTGAAGAAAGAGTTCCCTTAAAAAATGTCACAAGTGGACACCCGTCTTGATTATACCTTATATGCTGCCAGGACGTACAACCCCCATAAAGAAACCCTCACCTTCACATGCGTGCAAACAAAATCGAGTTCTTTAACAAAAATCATAACGAGCTGACACTAGATGCTAAATAGGACCTAGATCAGTTAGAAGAGGATTTGTAAGCTATTAAATATATAGTTAAACAACAACGCGCAATTGGCCAGTTGCCCTCATAGCAGGTCTTTGATTATGCAATATCCGAAAGTGCCCGGATATGACCAATGTAATAGGGTACCCATGCAACGTTGGACACTCTCCGGCCGGATGTCCAGCCAACGTACCATAATACACAACACACAACCAAGATTCTGTTGGGACGGCGTCAAGACAGGCGATAGAACCGACGCTGGGAAGGTCACAACAGAGAACCGCACATTTAGGTTAAATACTTTCCTTGCTATATATTAATTAGCCATTCTGCAGTGAAACAAATTATGGTTACGCAATGAACGTACTCCAATAGTCGTTTCACCGAACTGTTTTTATCCGAAAATAGTTCTTAATATCCGCGAGACGCCTGCGCGGCAGGCGTCAGCACAGCCATGTGACGTCATGTGAAAACAAAGCAACACGGAACAAGAGCCGCGCATATTAATTTAGTTAATATGCGTATTAATTATTCCTGCGTTTCTTATTTTGAAAACGTCTGCTATCGTTTTTAAGGGCAATCACTGGGGAATGTTGGTTCGTAGTTTTCTGTCAGTCGGGATTAACTGATGACTGGATAAGGATTGTTACTTTCAGGTGGCGCTGGGGGCTGGTTGCCATGGTGACTAAGGGAAATGAGCGCTGCGAGATCTGCGTGACAACCGGCACGGAGCGGAGCAGTGTAGCAACGTGAACTCAGTGTGACAAGTCCCGCCACCGTATTGTTTGTTCATTGTTACTCGGTCTCGCCGGTAATATAATAACCACTACCTCCAAGTCCCAGTAAGTGATCTTGTGTATATAATCATTAATTACAATGTTAAAATACTCACCCAAAAAGTAGTATAAGTTATCTAATGTAGGACCGGAATAACAACAGGGAATCCTCCTTCCAAATTAGTATAATAATTTATAATATATATATTATTTGGCATTAAGGTATTCAATTCAATTCAATTAAAGTTGCCTAGTCCGATGGTTTTGAATGTCTGTTTTTTTCCTGAGATATATATATATTAGATCAATCAGTAGTATCTACTTTACATTAGTTCAAAGTTACTTTTATTTTAAATGGTAAACTTTTGAGATATTTTGAGTGAAATATGGAAAATTAGTTTTGGCATGCTTGCCAAAAGTATGACACCATAGACTTCTGCAGTAACAGGTTCTGTTAAATTGGCTCAGTATTGCCTTCTACGCAGAAACAAATGCATAATAAGTGCATCAGTACCTAAGTTGGATATGAAAAATCAAATCTAGATAATTGGTTTGGTTTTGAAAATTTGATATTTCATCAGACTATGCAGCTTTAAGTAAAGTTTATTTCAATATCCTCATTATTATATATTTTACAATTTCCATAAAAGTTAACTGCAGAGGATGAAGGTGGGGAGAATGAAAGAAGCACAATGCTTATGATATACATTCCCCTTATCAAAATATATGGGAGAAGGTAGATAAAGGATTCACCCCGTACATCCAGTACAGGGGTGAAAACCAACATATTAGAAAAACGGGTGAAGAATTTCGACATGGAAGGGAAATTAATTGAGCTGGTAGATTCTTAATTTAAGAAGCAAAATATATTCTTCACATAAATCTTAATATTTACCTGCTACTTTTGATTTGAAATATATAATAAAACATGTAGTTTAAGGAATTACAAAAATAAAACTGATGGCATTTTATCGCTGCCATCTTGTCTTTTTGCATTCTCGCCTATTTCACCAACTCTGTGCCGATATGGGTAGCCATTTGATCCTGGAATCAGAGTTTCTACTTCCTGTTCCATACTAAAGCTATTTTCGCCCGTATCTAGATTACGTTAGGGTTCACCCCTGTACTATAAGTATGGGGCGAATCTTTTATCTAGGGAGAAGGGTATCCTTTTTAGCCAATACACGATTTCCGGGACGCATGTGGAGAGCGTAGTCCAGACTGGAATTGTGGGTCACAGAGTCTGTGGAGAGGCAATTGAGGCTCTGTTAACACTGGCTTCGTATTGAGCAACTGACAGTCTTTTCGGCACAAATGTGGATTTATAGAGAAAACATACTTATCATTTTTGAATCATTTTTGATAATTATAGCTGTATCCTATTGATTGATTGAAAAGCTGGATCATCAGTGTAAAACAACACAGTGACACTGTCGACCCACAACACGAGTGTTGTTGTCTATCTCCAGGTGTCGTACTAGTCGCGGAAATTGTGTATTGTCCACTGTAACCAATGGCAGAGGTTAATATTGTACACCGCACACACATCTATATATATGTATACACACATATATTATATATACATGTATGTTTATGTGTTTGTACACTGTACGCTGAGCATGATACACACACTGTACTGTAACACAGTAACAACATTACAGAAAATAATGTACGCATCATACTGTAGTAGTCTGTACATGAGCCCCACTACCACGTGGTGGCGGCAGACACTACGCCGCACACCTACACAGTTACACTGAACTGCGCTAGGTGGCGGCAGGCTAGTCACTGGGCAGACCCCAACTGGGCTGCCCTCTACTGTGTGTGGCTAGCTCACCCCCCACCCGCCTATAGAGGCGACGTGGGAACTGGAGAGTTAGGGGGCGGGTCAGTTGACTGTTGACGCTGCGGAGAGCAGAGAGGTTTTGTAATAAACCAGGTTGAAGCGTACTGAAACTAAATCTTGGCATTCTTCCGTGAGTGCGTGACAGTGTGGAAGGCCGTGGGGCATCACAATACTATTTAAATCATATAAATATATATTTGAGATATATAAATAAAAGTGTATTATAATATTATTCTACATAATTTCATCAACTCTTCACACCAAAAGTAGCGAATTATGATAGATAAGTATTTGAGAATTATATTTAGCATATTAGATTGAGAATTCATGTGGTTATATCAATAACCCAGCCTCTGTCACTTTTCCCATGAGGCAGTTTAGCAGACTTGTTATCGAGACAGGAGTCTAGACAACATTCTCTCTTTCACCCCCTGAATGTATTGGGTGTCAGTCCCCGCTGACACTCAAACACATTTTACTAAGTTGTGTTGATTTGTTGGCCCTGCGCCAACAGTTCTACACTGCAGACAGTATGCATGACCTTTTTACTAAGGTAAAACAGGAAAACATTTGAGCCTTTTTGAGTGCAGCTGGACTGTACCACCTCATATAGTTTACTGAATAGATTCTATCAATTATTAATAAAACTTTTCTTTTTCTATGGGAATTTGTTTCCCTTGACCACAAATATATGATTGTGAGCTTTCTAATTTAATGAGTGTTTATTGGCACATAATTGATTGTCTGCCTTTACATGTAAAAGTGATGGTTTGAACAAAAAAACAAACATTTCTCGCCTTGAATATGGCCTATGCTGCCGACACGGCGTAAAGCAGCCACCAATCAATCAATCAATCTCTTTCACCAAGATGGAAGGATCAGAAAGCCATGTAAACGAACATGTTAGTTAATGTTTCAGACTTACCTGTTAACCATTTACATAATGCTTTGTAGATTCCCCATGACCTATGAGAACTAACTGAAATGTGGTAACTTATTTATTTATTTGTCAACTTATTTGCCTACCAGTTTATTTGTTTGTCAACTTATTTGTTTGTTGGAACATGCAACAAACACCTCTCAGAAACAGTGACTGCTACAAAACCTTCAACGTAAACCTCCATGCACGCCTATGTACAAAACAATGATCTTCCTAATAATTGATTATAATGACCTATTATATGAACTACCCACTAAACAGCAACAGGCAAAGCTTCAAACAATACAAAATATGGCACTGAAGACAGTTTACAAAGGCCAACATCTACACACAGAAGAACTACATGCTGAAGCTGGGATGGACAAATTAGAGACTAGGAGCAAAAGGTATTTCATAGGACTCATGTACAATAGAGCCTAAGGCCCAATATATACCGACACAAGTATTCACAATATTAGGGCAGCAGATGAAAACCTTGTGAAAATTCCCTATCCAAGGACTAACAGACTCAAAAGAGCACCTATTTATCAGGGAAGCCAACTCCGGAATAAAGTCTCAGACAAAACCAGGAATGCAACAACCTACCTACAATTTAAATCTAGATTAAAAGTTGAGTACCCAACATAGACATACATGAATAAACCTACCTGGATAGACTACACAAGTTGAGAACAGAAATAAAAAGTTTCAAACCACTCCCCCCCCCTACATTCTTTCCCCTCTCAAATACCCCCTGGAAAAAAAGAGTAAAATAAATAACAACAACTACCACCACTTTATCAGACCTAACTGAACTAATAAAAATATCATCATCATCATCCTGCTATCAGTTGCGATGCGACAAAGACTGCTTTCATTACTTGACTGCCGCTCTCCATTTAGCTCTCTGCTGTGAGAGTGATGTCCATGAGTCGGTCTTTAGTTGACAGAGAATATTGTAATGAATCACGCAACCATTATCTGCATAATCCCAAATCCACTACTATCTGTAACAGAAAGTCATACCTATTGTATTAATGTCTCCTCACATGAATGATCAGCAAATCAATGATATAGTCGAAAGGTAAATGGCAATTTCCAGTCTACATGTACACAAAAAGATCACCATCATATTTGTAATGCCCGATTTCAGCCTGCTACTGTCTATATTGTTCATGCCATCCCATCATCTCATCCACAAATAGTTCATATGCACAATAATTGCTAAGGCCGGAAGACCAGCACCTCGGTTTATTTGTTTGTTTGTTGTTGTTTCACGTCCTAGCAACATCGACGGTCCTATCAGGACGGGTACCGACTTGTGACACTTGGGTAGTGTGGTTATACCAGGGAGCCTAGGTGGTGTAATGGTTAGCACACTGGCCCGGAATGCGGGTTCTAGTCCCGCTCTAGGCGTAATATTTCCCATTTTCATCACCCCCATGACACTTGCATAGTCTGATGGGTTTTAGTTTCTGTCATTTATTTCAGATAAACATTGTGACAGACTACAAAAGTATAAATCCTAGAGGTGTATCTAGCCGTAATGAGGGAACACTCGAAAGTAGCTTCAATTAAGGGTTTATTTTCCTCCACATCTCACTGGCCACACACTGCAGGTGACCTGTCTATTGCCCAGCCAGGTCGCAGGTAACCTCTCACGTGGGGGGCGGGGGGGGGGGGGGCGCTAGCCAAAGCACAAGGGCAGGCAGTCCACCCGGGGACTGCCTCCGGCTGGCCTGCTGCCACCTACTGCTGCTATACAGCAAAGGCGGTCAGTGTAGTTCCTACCGCCACCGCATGGTGGTGAGGCTGATGTAATGACGAATACAACGTATTATAGCGAATGGTAGACAGGAAGTGTGAACACTTATTTGTCTCTCATTTTGCTTGAGTGCAAGTAAATAAGCAACACAGGGAATAATTAGTAGCATGTGGTGAATAAGGGGTCAAATTTCCCTGGATCATCAGCCCATGCTTTTTCTAATCTATTCTTGAATGCATTTATTGACTCGGCATCAATAACATTTTGTGGGAGACTGTTCCATATATTTATGATCCTGTTTGAGAAACTGTGTTGCCTTAACTTTGAAATAGTAGATCATTATAATCTACTTTAGTATCAAGTAATTTTTATTTTAATGGGCGACCTTTGGAGATATTGACGACATGCCTAACTAATTTTGGCATGCACACCGAAATTCTGGACAACATAGGCACCAGCAGTGATAGGTTCTATTAAACTGACTAAGTAGTCCTTCAATGGGAAATAAATGTTTTATAAGCGCACCAGTGTCTAATTTGGATACATAGAGTGAAATCTACGTTAGTGTTTTGGCTTAGAAAATGTTCTGCTTTCATCGAACTATGCAGGTATAATTTGTACCTACTTCCAAACACTGAACATCCACAACTAAAGGGAATCAAAGACCCTGAGTTAAGCTAAGATTCCATATATATGGTATGCGAATGCGCAAAAAAAAATCAAAAAGCATGTAAAGGCATAGTAGTGCTTCCATACGTCTGAAGGCGATTGCGAACGCAAATTCGAATGCGGCAAATGGATCGACCCATGGACCGATCGGTGTGAATGCGAATACTGCTGAATTTGGCATAGAAAACAATAGTAACTTTGACCTTCCTTCACAGATTTGGAGCAAAAAAACAAAAATGTCATGGGTATCTTTTTTGGTTGGTTTGTTTGTTTGTTTGTTTAACGACCCCCAAGCACAAAAAGTAAACATCGGCTATTGGGGGTAGGCATATATCTATGCCGCATATACCACATTCGCATGCCGCATACCGTGTATATGGAATCTTAGCTTTAGGCTCTACTTACCAACACCAGAGGGCGGTGGTAGGGGGGATTAGTTAACTGTTTACTCACCAGGTGTTGGCTGAAATTAGAATAAAAAGAACACATGAATGCAGAGCAGCAAAGAAGGTGAAATCTCAAATGTAAGCAAGACAGTCAACATGGCTGAATGAGTTGAGCGCCTGCCTCCCGTTTTGCCAGGTCATGGGGTTCGAACCCACAGCTAAGAGAAACCAATGACTTTAAAAATTGATACATGTCGCACCCTAGCATGGTGTTTGGCGTTAGTAGGATAGGGCAAGGAGCAGTGGAATGCGGAAGACCAATTGTCTGTGATTGAAATTTCTGCGGCTTAATCAATGAATGTATATTTAAATAAGGCAGTCATTGCATTGGGCGGTTTTGTGAAAATTCACTGCCCTGGGTGGCAGTACCTTTAACTAGGTCCAAACACTTCATTTTTGCCAGTGTGGAATCGAAATGTTGGTACTAGGATCCACCTTATTCATAGAGAACCCGTAAGCTACAGACAGACAGGACGCGTGCGTCGCGTGGGCGGCAAGTACAAGCAGATGGCATGCGGTTCTCATGCGGAAATAGAAAACACACTGGATGCATCTGCCACGCGTCTGCCAAGCGGCAAATAATGATGCCATTTGGGATAGGGCTAGCGCTGTTGACTTGACTTTACACCGCTTGACTTTACACCACTTGACTTTACACTACCTGACTTTACCCTACCTGACTTTACCCAACTTGACTTTACCCGACTTGACTTTACCCGACTTGACTTTACCCGACTTAACTTTACCCGACCGGACTTTACCGAATAACACCATAAAGTCATTGTGTAAAGTCAATTCGTGTAAAGTCAAATCGTGTAAAGTCAAGTCGTGTAAAGTCAGGTCGTGTAAAGTCAGGTCGGGTAAAGTCAGGTCGTTTAAAGTCAGGTCGTGTAAAGTCAGGTCGGGTAAAGTCAGCTCGTGTAAAGTCAAGTCGTGTAAAGTCAAGTCGGGTAAAGTCAAGTCAGGCAAAGTCGGGAAAAGTCGAGCATAGTCGGGAAAAGTCAGGAAAAGTCAGTCAAAAGCCAAGCGGCACCACATGTCAAGCGGCAAAAATCGCTCCAAAAGCGATCCTATCCTGCCGCGTGACGCCCACACGAGAACTGCGTGAGAACCGCCCATGCCAGTGTGTTCGGCTTCTCTTTATTACATACATTTTGATTTTTGATGCCCGCGCGACGCTTGACGCCCGCACCAGAAACGCATCCAGTGTGTTCGCAGCTTTACTCTTACAAGTCTTAGTCGTGGCTAGCAATAAGAGATCAGTTTGTTTGTTGGAGTTCTAAGTCCTAGCAACATCTAAGATCACATCAGAACAGCATAGAAAGCAATGGCTTTACTGTGACCTAAATCCTCAAAAGAGAAAGTTTTGTTAGAAACATTTGGGATTTTCCGTCCTAGCAATATCTGAAATCATATCAAGACTGGCGCAGATAAACCCTTCATGGTGTTGCCTGATTGAGATGCCGTGCCATCAGCACCAGGACACAGATTCACACTGAATCTTTTGATGACACCGAAACCAACCAGTCCTTGCACTATCCTAGTAATACTGAGTGCCAGGCTAAGTAGCGAAAAGTATCAGTTGATGTAAGACTTTGGGTTTGTCTCGGTCTGGGGTCGAACCAACAACATCCTTCCCAAGAAGCGGAAACTACCATTAATAATAATACTAAAAATAATATATGATTAATAAAGCACCATCACTAGCAGGAACCATTTTAAGGCGCTGTACAATAAAGCCATGATATGACGTTTCCAACTTGGTTAAGATAGTTGCAGAAAAAAGAAATTTCATTTGCCATCAAAAGTTACATTAAACAGGCAAGTCTTGAGGACAGATTTACAATTCGTCAAGCGATGCGTCTTTTTCTTACATCCTCTGGCAATCTATTAAGCAGGACGTTCACCCACAGAAGGCACAATAACTATGATTTGATGGGAGACACGGTGATGTGTAATAATATCTGACTGCATGATCTGAGAGTTCAGGATGATTGTTTCAGGGGAATTTGGCCGCCATGACTTGATATCCCACTCAGTCACATTATCCTGATACTGAGCAACCCAGTCCTTGCCCTATCCTAGATATGCAGAGCACATAACTAAGAAACAATTCTGTAAGTCATTTGCTTGCCTCAGTCGGGGTTCGAATCCACAACTTCCAGGCAGCACCCTGACCTATTCAGCCACCCTATTTGGTACCTTCCTGCATATCTACACTGCTTCTATTTTCTGGATCACTGCAGTGTGCTTCACTGCAGCGTACCCACCACCCGCGCCCTAGCGCGGCCAGAGGCCTGATTACAGCCGGGAGGACAGCGACTTCCGGTCTTTTGTAAGTCACGTGCTCGTCTGGCAGTGTGTAAGTAGTATACAACAAGGTGACTTTGAATCAGGCTCGGGAGACCGCGTAAGTAGTACAGAAATGACCCTCTGTATCAGGAACTATGCTCAGTGGACACATTTGCAGTTTGGGCTATTTTCCGTTCCAACCAGTGGTCCATAACTGGTTCATCAAAGGCTGTGGTATGTGCTGTCCTGTCTGTGGGTAAGTGCATATAAAAGGTCCCTTGCTGCTTATCGGAAAGAGTAGCCTATGTGGCAGCAACGGGTTTTCTCCAAAGAAATATGTCAGAATGACCATATGTTTAACATCCAATAGCCGATGATGAAAGTCAATGTGCTCTAGAGGCGTCGTTAAATAAAACAACCTTTTTTTTGTATTTAAGAACTCGTGATACGTGCCTCGGGGTCAGTCCGTGATAAGCGCCTGACCTCTTTTGGGGGATAAAAGTCTGTGTTTGTATTTTTCATTCGGGACTGAGGCTTGAGTAGGTTCATTGATTGATTGATGGTTTAACGCCGCGTCATCACCAAGGGCCAGATTCATGACGGAAAGTTAGTGGTGTTTATTCTGTCAGTTTTGTTATTCGCATTTATATGCAAACATTTCAATTTACATGAAGATTTGAAATGGTCATATTCATGTCAAATGACAGCAACATTTAACTCACAAAACATAGCTAAAATTACAGGAGGTGCTAGGAGCCTGGTTGTTCTCAGGGACGCTAATATTTGTTTGTGCTTAACAATTGTCTTGTTTGCGCATTCACTTAGATTAACCATATCCCGCTACTGTTGCTGCAACTCTGCCCTTAAACAAATATTGTTTGCCAAATTAAAACAAATCAAATCAAAGCGAAGAGAAACTCACCAAGGCAGTTGGAGGAAGCTTTGTGATTCTTTCAAATACTTTGTCCATGTCCTCAGCAATCTCATCCTTTGTCCGCATGCCGTCCACCTGGTGGAAAGAAATAGAACTAAAGTTAGTTTGTTTGTTGGAGTTTTACATCCTAGCAACATCTGAGGTCATATCAGGATGGGTACCAACTTGTGACAGTGCGCACTCATGACGGATTTATAGTGCTGCCCCACTGAGAGACCAGGCCTCCAGCACAATGCCCTGATATCCTACTCAGCCACATTATCCTGACACTTAGCTAACCAGTCCTTGCCCTATCCTAATAATGCCAAGCGCCAGGCTAGGAAGCAACAAGTACCAATTTTGTAAGTCATTTGTTTGACTCGACCGGGAATGGAACTCCCGACCTTCCGCACGGGAAGCATGGACTCTACCAATTCAGCCACCGCTTCCAGTGTTAAGCCCCGGAACACCCCGGATGACGGTCCGGGGCTCGTCCGGCCTCTGATCCGGGTAGGTGTGACTTGGGCTTTAGCGGTTAGAGGTTCTACTTAAAGGGCTGTCACATTACGGCGTATGGCGGGAGCGTATTGAAAACCTACGTACGCCATCGGGTGCCACTTTCGGGTGTGTTTGAGCGTATGAGGAGCGTATGAAGAGCGTATGCGTAGCGTATGCATAGCGTATGTGTAGCGTATGGGAGCGTGCTGTGACATTTTTTGACAGTATGGGCCATACGCCCTCATAGGTCGCGTTTTTTTGAGCATGCACAAAAAAATTTGGACGGACGGATTTATGAAAGCGTATGGCGGCGTATGCATCATAGGCTTCACATACGCCGGCGTGTTGCGGCACTGGCGGCGTATGCGTAGCGTATGCGTAGCGTATGCGTAGCGTATGCGGCGTATGGCGACGTATATGACGTAAGCCACTACGCCGCCATACGCTCCCGCCATACGCCGTAATGTGACAGCGCCTTAAGTAACGAGGTCACTGAATGAGTAGTCATGGCTGCAGGGCCTAAAAAGGGAAATTAGTGCATGATTCCCTCAAATTTGAGGTCAAACTGCACTGACTACGAATTTTACCAACCTAAAAACTACAATAAAGGTGCTAGAGTTAAGTTTCTAATAACAAAGGCTGTGAGGTCATCTGATGTAGTCTGTGTGCAGTCACGACCGTCATTCAAGACCTACCTTGTAGCAATTCTTCAAATGACCACATACCCTGACGTCACAAAGTCACAGTGTAAACTGAGTATCCCTACTAACACTAGCGCATGTGGTAGGTATATATACCAAAATGTCGCACCCAAAAAACTAATATAATTAAGGCTTGCCACTAACAATAACAGCTAAGATGACAAGGCAACTACCAAATTGAGACTATTGCTGTTCAGTGATAAAAACAAGCCGCGATGCAACTTACTCATTATGGACACGGTAAATAAGTCATCACAAAAAAAAACACCAGAAAAACCTCAGTTGTACAAGTGCCAACCTGGAGGGGTTGGGGGTGGGTGGGGGGTGACACAAAGAGATCAATTTAATACTGCAGTAGAATCATTGATAGTAAGGCGGTGATAGGAAGATGGATCTACGCACATAGTACAGGCGTCCCAGCATGTCGAAGTGGTGCAGTGATGGCAGCGTCTCAACCTTGTACTTTGTCAATGCCGTCTTTTCCGTGTTGGTGGTGAGCTTCGGAAGAATATAACTCTCCTTGGCATCGGACACAATCACAGCGTTCAGACCCCCGATCTGAACACGAAGAGAACAATCGCGTCATCTATCTACGCATACCCCTGAATATCCAAAACAACTGGTCTGTATCACCGTCTTGTAATTCTAGCGTGGTTTTGTGAATTAGATTTTCCTGTCATTTTGACACTAATTTAACCGCTTCAAAATTGCATCGGAGATCATTGTTGCTGTCGTTTGACATCGATCTGACCATTTTGGAATTTTGTGTAAATTTCAATGTCGGCATATGAATGCGATTGACAAGACTTGACAGAATAAATACCATTAATCTTTCGGTGTGAATATATAGCCCTTGTTGCTGACACAGCGTTAAATGATCAGCAATCAAACAACCATAGAGAAGTAGGCTGACTGGATTGCTAGTGTAGTGATTGATTGATTGTTGATTTTACACTGTGTCAGCAGTGAAGGCCATATTCATGGTGGCAAGACAGTAGAATTTATTCCGTAACTTCGTTTTTCCTAGACACTAACATGATGACAACATTTACGTCAAAAGATATAGGCAGTGATAGAAATAAGCAGCAATTTTCATTTCTCGTATGATGTTTACTTGTCCCCTTCAATTTTCACTTTTCCACATTTGGCATCTGCATCCATATATATATATGTGATGCATAGTGCTTTATACAAGTATAAATTGTAGGGGAACATATACTTTCTAATTATTATTCATCCATAGGCATTGTGGTGAAGTGCCCCCCCCCCCCACTACCCCATCCCCCATCTGTCACCACTGACACCACTGCCTAGTCAGACTCTGGCTTTCACACATCCAGACTCCCGCTTCCAACCACAGCCCCAGCCCCCCACCCTCAGCCCTTTTTGGCACCTCTTGTCTTCCTGGTGTGTTTGGGTGGTGGTGGTGGTGGTGCGGGTTGGAGTAGGAGCGAACTTCCTTGAACACAGCTATATACATATATGTATATATGTGTATATGGATATATATATATATGCATATATATATAGGTATCCAAATTATATCCTTAGGGGAGTATCGTGGATTTATTTGAATAATAAAGCAAAATTCATTAAGAATTATTGCAAGTTGAATTATTATATATAGTTTCTATATATCAAACCAAATATGTGTTTAAATAGGCTCTGATCAGAGTCGGCCCTCTCCCTCTCCCAGGGCTGACTTCAGGAAACCAAAGCTGGGTCTGCTGAATGAGCTCAAATTGCTAATAACCCCCCCCCCCCCCCCCCCCACCCGGCACTATGACCGGATATCCCACTTAGTCGCATTATCCTGACACTGAGCTAACCAGTCCTTGCCCTATCCTATTAATGCCAAGTGCCACGCTATCAATTTCATGAGTCATTGGTTTGACTCCCGATTTCCCACACATGAGGCCAGCGCTCTACCGACTAGGCCATCGCGTCCGGTCATGAATGTGTTAATTAACTAGGAGGATGTCATTCAGTCTACATGTAGATGTAAATACCTCTGCATTGAACTCTTCAATCTGTTTCTTCGAATTTGGGAATCCGACTAGCAGAAGGACATTTCCTGTACATGCGGCCACCTTCTTACTCACTTCTGCCATCTTCAGGTCCTGATCCCCCGGCAGGTAGAAAGTGACACGAAAGAATCAAATCAATACTCAGTTTAACGATAAACAAGTAGTTATCATAAGACACTTCTGCCATCTTCAGGTCCTGATCCCCGGCAGGTAGAAAGTGACACGAAAGAATCAAATCAATACTCAGTTTAACGATAAACAAGTAGTTATCATAAGACACTTCTGCCATCTTCAGGTCCTGACCCCCCAGCAGGTAGAAAGTGACACAAAACAATCAATTCAATACAAGTTTAACGATAAACAAGTAGTTATCATAAGACACTTCTGCCATCTTCAGGTCCTGACCCCCCGGCAGGTAGAAAGTGACACGAAAGAATCAAATCAATACTCAGTTTAACGATAAACAAGTAGTTATCATAAGACACTTCTACCATCATGAGGTCCTGATCCCTGGCAGGTAGAAAGTGACACAAAACAATCAAATTAATACTCAGTTTAACGATAAACAAGTAGTTATCATAAGACACTTCTGCCATCTTCAGGTCCTGACCCCCCGGCAGGTAGAAAGTGACACAAAACAATCAATTCAATACTCAGTTTAACGATAAACAAGTAGTTATCATAAGACACTTCTGCCATCTTCAGGTCCTGATCCCTGGCAGGTAGAAAGTGACACAAAACAATCAAATCAATACTCAGTTTAACGATAAATACAGTAGTTATTGTAAGACACATCCGCCAGCTCCAGGTCCTGACCCCTGGCAGGTATCGAGTGACATGAAACAATCAAATTAATACTCAGTTTAACGATAAATACAGTAGTTATCGTAAGACACATCCGCCAGCTTCATACCCTGACCCCGGCAGGTAGAAAGTGACACAAAACAATCAAAATCAATACTCAGTTTAACGATAAACAAGTAGTTATCGTAAGACACTTCTGCGAGCTCCATGTCCTTGCGCCCGGCAGGTAGAAAGTAACACGAGGCAATCAAATTAGTACCCAGTTTAACAATAAATACAATAGTTATTGTAAGACACTTCCAGCAGTTCCATGTCCTTACTAAAAACATTGATCATATCATACATGACAAAATGTTCTTTGTGACAGTCTTGGCTTATCCATTACTTCCAAAACATTAAGAATGCTTTATTTAACCAAAAGAAAACCCCAGAACATCAAACCCTACATCAAACTCAGCTACAAACAATTAATTTATAATACAGACCAAATACTCTAAAAAGAAAAATGCAACTATTATGATGTTTGCAGTAGGGCCACCGGGTTGGTGGTGGAAATCCTCTATAAGAGAATTTCCAGCGTTATAGCAAAGACCCTATAACGCTAAGACAGCTCACTCCCTATCTCTCCCATGGTTAATGTAAATTTCGCAGTGCCACCTTGTGGTGGGTTTGATCAGCCTGGCTGCTGGTTGGTGTTTCACATGTAAACACATACAATTATATTATACATGATAGAGGTAAGTATGAATACACATCAATATGAAATTGCTATGAAAAAATACACATCATCATCAGCATCATCATCAGCATCGCCATCATCACACATCTTTCACATTCATATATACATTTATGCATATAATATAGCAACTATTTAACCAAGAGAACAGCCAGCGCACCAAGTGTTGGGTTTGATCATTTTGATTACACAGAACAGGCTGAGTGAGCCGTCTTAGTGTTATAGGGTCTTTGGTTATAGCCATAGTTTAACATGGTACTTTTATTTCACATTTACAGTTTAAATAACATGTAAAAAGCAAAAGCCTTGGTAAATAAACACGCTGGTCAATTTCAAATAAATTTCTCAATCAGCTTTTAGTTCTGTCATGTTCTGGTGCCGATCAGCTGTTGTTTTCCCAACATTGCGACCACTGAGTGAAGTGCCTTGTTCAACAACCACCGCTTGGTGTGTGACAGTCGCAAGTGTTACATGGTTAGGGACATGAGTTGGATTTCTCGATAAACACATTTTCTGACACTAATCTAGATTTGAACATACATATTCAACTAAGATACTGGTGAACTCATTAAATATTTATTGCAGTTTGTTCCTCTTGTGCTAAGCCCGAAAATGGGCAAATGAAGTCCATATCCAACACTGCTACCAGAGGGTGGGTTACATATGAGCCTGTCTCAAAAGGTGATAACTCTATTTTGTTTGTCCATTGTAACGATTGACACAAAACAGCACAGAAACGGTTACACTGAAAACACAAGGACAATTGCTTCAAATCAATATGTATTCTATTGGGATTATGAAACGCCATGTAAAAAACAAATCAGTTTATCCTGAGCAAATGCATAAGCAGATAATATGTTGATTGTTACAATGGACAAAGTTTTGTCCCATATTGCTTAGCACCTTCTGAGAGTCTCATATATGGTAACCTCACTCTATATACCATTTTTGTGTAAATAATCCCAAATTGAAAAATAGCTGGAAGACCAGTGCTTCGGCGCTGACAAAAGAAGTTATTCAACACCAAAAAAAACCAGAATCAAACTGTTTACCATTCCCAGCAATTCACGTACCCTGGATGACAAGTCGAGCAAGTTGACATCTCGGTTTTTGTTCACAAGCAGCTGGCACTGTTCCACGGTCTGAGCATAGGGATGACCTGTGGGAGAGATGGCGGACAACTTAAAGTTGCATAGTCAAGATAGTTTTGAGTTTCTGTCATTTTCTGAGATAAATATAACAGGTTGATAACTATAGTATAAGGCAAAATAAACTAAGGTTGGTGATCGTCCTTTTGATATAAAATTCTGGGTCGAGCGGGCGGTTTTTATTTTTATTTTTTATTTTTCTGGCATATGACGTAGACAAAATACATAACCAGATGCGATGGCCAAATGAGTTGAGCATCCGCATCCTGTTCTAGTAGGTCATGGGATTCAAACTCCTGGGTTGAACCCTGGCCCAGTCAAACCACTGACTTTAAAATTGATACGAAAGTTGAATTGCTGCTAGTCTGACACATTTTTAGCAGTTTAAAAAAAAAAAAAATTCAGGGGCGCCCACCACAACCTGACAAGACCAAGTGACCCGCCCCTTTCCCAGCCAGGTCACAGGTAACCTCTCACGGGAGGGGGAGCCACTAGCCAGATGCAGTAGAGGCAGTCCACATGGGGACCAGCTCACTGTCTAGCGTGCTGCCACCTGGTGCAGAAGAACTGTGGCAGTAGACGGCATAGTTCCTGCCGCCACCGCGTGGTGGTGGAGCTCATGTAAAAACTACTACAATACGATAATATTTACAAAGATTAATCTTACAAACTCTGACTCACCCAGGACGGTTATGATATGACCTGTGGGCATGCCTTCTTTACGTCCAGCATCAGGCTCCTCTAATTGCATAGGCTGTCGTAGGAAGACAAGTAATTATGATTATTATTATAGGCTACCGTATATACTCGAATAAAAGTCAAGGAAATTGATCACAACAAATTCTGACATTGTCTTATACATACCATACCCCGCAAGGGAGCGCTATCTGACAGCATATGCTGCCTTCAAACCAAAAGTATCTAGATATACTGTTGAGTTCAAGAACAACAGCAAAGACTGGCGTCAGAGACTGGCGTAAGAACCTGACTCAGATAGCTGAGATGCCTCGTAACAAGAAGGCATGTCGTGGCCTCCGTTCTCCTTACCATGCCAAGGAGACTGGACTCAATAAGGGGGTCCTCGACCAAAGTCACTCAGGCTATATAGTCAGCAGAGCTGCCATCCAATTCCATGCTGATCAGTTATTCAAAAATGACTTTCCCAACTTCAAAGGCTCTGCTGTAGTCGGGTTAGGCCTAAATCCAGATATTTCCTTCAACAATACCCCCTTGACTTATACTCGAAGTAGACTTATATTCACGTATATATGGTATAACATATTATGCAAATATTACTGAGCCTCAACAGTGGAGAGTCTATTTCCCAAAGGGTGCGCTAGGTGGCGCCCCAGCAGCGCGTCCATAGTTACGCAATGACTACACCGATTTCGCGCGAGAGTTATCCATGTTGCAACATGACCAATGTCGAATTAAGTAAGGCCAAATAAATAAGAAAAAGTTGCGGATAGTCCTTTTGAAATAAAAATCTGGGTCAGGCGGGTGGTTTTTATTTTAATTTTCTCCCCCTCCACTTTCGATCCTGCTCCTTCCCATTCCCAGTTCCCTCTCAGCACTCCTCAAATCCCTCTCCATTCCTTTTCCCCACTGCCCTGTCCATTCCACCCCTCTTCACTCCCCTTTCTATTTCTCACTCCACCCGCAAAAGATTTTTCAACCACGGGCGGGGACAACCAGTAATTATATTTTTTTTATTTGGCCTGATTCGAAGGGAAGCCAGAGACGAATGTGGGAGTTGGAGGGTATTTTTATTTAGTCTACCACAATGAGGCGACAGTCAGTCGACATCGTCCAGGTCAAGGGAGCCTTCCCCGATCACCTTGATCTTGGAGGGCGCTTGAGCTGACCCTATTGTAAAATTTTCCGATATATGAGATATGGGATATGGAGAACTCTGCTGTAATAAATTGCAACTTGTCTATAAAATGGTAAATGGTATGTAAAACCAAAGGCATATAAGGTATATGTGGAGTTGGTGATCTATTACTAATCGAGGATAGAAATCGTGTATTAATATAGTAGAGAGAGGGTCACCGCTTGACCTGAGAGAGGGTCACTTCTTGACATGTGGGACAGTCTTTGGGAAGTCGCCTCACATACCTCCTCCCCTCCAAGAGTTATTTATGGATCACTGCACCAGATACAACAGGGCACTGTAGCCAGATCTAACCATGCCTTGGTAACAAGGATATTGAACCCTCATTGGTGGATAGAGGAATGCCGTTTAGTGATTGGAAGACTGGATCATGTGATCATCACCATCTTGTTCTTGAAACTCTAAATACAATAAATCAGAGAGTCTCACTCTTTCACTCTTTATCTACTTTCCTTGCTTGCCTGTAGTGATTTCTTATTAGCCTATCTACACCACTCAAACCGCCAGCCGTCGACTTTACACTATAAAGTAGTCCTTAGAAAAGAGGGTGGGTGGGTGTTGTAAATTGACGTTATCAGTACAGTGTAGCAAGGCCGAATGGCGAGCTAGGGTGGAGGGAGGTTTCTGGGTCAGTGATGTTTGTCTCTGCCGCTTGGGGCATGGTGGATGCCTGGCTCCCTTCCCCGAATCAACCACAATTCGGAAATGATGCGCCAATGAACACATTTTGAATCCTTCCGCCTTAATTGCTGCGTCATAATCACCGTTTGAACCTGGGCCAGTAGAGGGTAGATGCCATCGTAGATGTTGGGGTAAATTTCTTTATTGCTAGTGTCACCCGTTATCTGAAAAAAATTATAATTGTTGTTGTTAAGTGGTTATATTCCTCTGAATAAGGTGTTGTCAGTATTGATGTACTGGGCTTGACAATTTCCACTACACATTAAGCAAAGCTACAATTACAAGATAATAAACAAAACATGACAATTGTCACTACACATTAAGTAAATCTACAATTACAAGATAATAAGCAAAGCATGACAATTGTCACTACACACTGAGCAAATCTACAATTACAAGGTAATAAACAAAACATGACAATTGTTACTACACACTAAGCAAAGCTACAATTACAAGATAATAAACAAAACATGAAAATTGTCACTACACATTAAGTAAATCTACAATTACAAGATAATAAACAAAACATGACAATTGTCACTACACACTAAGCAAAACTACAATTACAAGATAATAAACAAAACATGACAATTGTCACTACACACTAAGCAAAGCTACAATTACAAGATAATAATCAAAGCATGACAACTGTCACTGCACATTAAGCAAATCTACAATTATAAGATAATAAGCAAAACATGACAATTGCCACTACACGCTAAGCAAATCTACAATTATAAGGTAATAATCAAAGCATGACAATTGTCACTACACACTAAGCAAAGCTACAATTACAAGATAATAATCAAAGCATGACACTTGCTACTACACACTAAAAATACTAAAATAATATAGATAGACAATTACAAGATAATAACCAAAGTATGACACTTGCCACTACACAGTAGACAAATCTACAGCAATATAGATAGACAAGATAATAAGCAAAGCATCGATATGAATGATAGGTTCCAAAACCTTAACCGTAAATGCATATAATCCAAATTGCTTTGTGTTTCTGACCTGAGGCTATTGAGATAAATATATTAGATTAATAATTATAATCTACTTTACTTTAAGTTTAAAGTAATTTATTTGAAAAGCTTGACTTTGGAGAGATTTGAAGTGAAAACATGCTCAATTAATTTGGGCATGCACATCGAAATGCTGGACATGATAGGCTTCAGAAGGGGAGTAAGATTGATTAAATTCACCTAGCATCAGTAACAAATTCATGCCCGATGTCCGGCAGTGTGTGCGGAACCTTACCAGCAGCAGGAAATGACACGCATACATTCAGTGATCATTACAAAGTTGATACCCGATGTCGATCAGTGTGCGCGGAGCCTTACCAGCAGCAGGAAATGACATGCATACATTCCGGGATCATCAACAATTGATACCCGATCTCGGGCAGTGTGTGTGGAGCTTTACTAGCAACAAGAAATGACACGCATACATTCCGCGATCATTAACAACTGACACCCGATATTACCAGCAGAAGGAAATGAAACGCATACAGTCCCCGATCATAAACAATTGATACCTGATGTGGAACAATGTGTACGGAGCCTTAGTAGCAACAGGAAATGACACGCATACATTCCGCGATCATTAACAACTGACACCCGATGTTACCAGCAGAAGGAAATGAAATGCATACATTCCCCGATCATAAACAATTGATACCTGATGTCGAACAATGTGTGCGGATCCTTAGTAGCAACAGGAAATAACATGCATACATTCCGCGATCATCAACAAGTGGTACCCGATGTCGGGCAGTGTACGCCAATGCTCACTGTCACACTGTCTAGAAATGTACGCCAATCCTCACTGTCACACCGTCAGATAATGTATGCCAATCCTTACCAGCAAACAGGAAATGACACGCATACATTCCGTGATAATTAAAAATTGATACCCGATGTCGGGCAGTGAGAGTGAGTGGTTGGTTGTTGGAGTTTTACGTCCTGGCAACATCTAAGGTCATATCAGGACGGGTGTCGGGCAGTGTGTGCAGAGAGCCTTACCAGCATCAGGACCTGCTTGTCGTCGAAGTAGCCGAGTACGGGGAGGACTTCCTTGCGGTACTCGTTGAGGTCATGCAGGTTCTCGGCCGGTAGTTTGTCGCGGAGATAGTCCTCGGTATGGTCGATGAGGAGGACGCGAGACATGCCCCCAATCTGCGAAAAAGTAAAGCTTGTTTTATTTAACAACGCCTCTAGAGCACATTGATTTTCGTATCATTGGCTATTGGAAGTCAAACATATTTCTGACATATTTCTTTGGAGGAAACCTGCTGCCGCCATGTAGGCTACTCTTTCCGATAAGCAGCAAGGGGTCTTTTATATGCACTTTCTCATAGACAGGACAGCACATATCACAGCCTTTGATGAACCAGTTGTGGACCACTGGTTGGAATGGAAAATAGCCCAAACTGCAAATGGGTCTACTGACAAGGATCAATAGGATGACCGACACCTTCACTCTACCGCCTGAGCTACGTCCCACTCTCTCCCATCTGCAAAGAACACGGTGACACCGTGACAAAGCACTTGAGGCTCAGAGAATTGTTGGGAGTACAACAGGTTAACTACAAAATCAGGGTGTTCTCTGTGGCGGAGTGATTATAGTGTCTGACTTTTTTCTAGATCGGACTCCTAATCTAAAGGTTGGTGGTTCGATTCCCCATGCCATCACCTCTGCCAATTTGGATTTCCATTAGTGTGTATATATCTTACAGTGTCATCAAAGGCCAGTTGCTCTCATACCATGTCTATGTGGTGTGGGAGGTTTAAAATCCCCGGGGTCTGTAAAAGGGTAGGCTCGGGCTTTCTACTGACCAACTGTCTAATGGTGAAAACAAGACTATTCAGACTTATCCATGATAGGCAGTAGAAATCTTCAAGAAAAAAAAAGACCAGCGTGATCCTATAGGAGTTGGTTGGTTGTTGGAGTTTTACGTCCTGGCAACATTTAAGGTCATATCATGAGAGGTACCGACTTGTGACTGTGCGTACACATGGCGATCTTAAAAATATGTAAAATTAAACCAATGACTCTTAATTATTTACACGTGACTCACAAAGAATTGACTCATGAGTCACCAACTCCCAGCGAGAATTTCACATTGAGTCTTGGCCCCTAATTAGTCCAACAGGTCAACGCGAAAGAACTATTCCATGGACAGAGCTGCTAAACTACCCTATGTAAAAGTGTCGGCTTACAGGGTTATGGATATGTTTGAACCAATCCCCAGTCTAAGAAGCTAAATATGTGGCTTACTTACTTATCTTTCATAACCCGCTACACGTGGAGTGCAGAATATGCGAAATCACGCAGATTAATACACTTTAAAAGCTGAATGGAGACTTTTCCAATGGCCACCATTTAGTTTTTGGTGGCATTCTCTTCTAGTTCACTAACTCTATGTCAATATAGATAAACGCTGCTTGCTGGAACCAGTACTTCCATAGATAGCTTACAGTTACAGTAGAGTCCACAGTTTTGATTACCGGGTTATGGATATGTTTGAACCAATCCCCAGTCTAAGAAGCTAAATATGTGGCTTACTTACTTATCTTTCATAACCCGCTACATGTGGAGTGCAGAATGTATGAAATCACGCAGATTAAGACACTTTAAGAGCTGAATGGAGACTTTTCCAATGGCCACCATTTTGTTTTTGGTGGCATTCTCTGTTAGTTCACTAACTCTATGTCAATATAGATAAACGCTGCTTGCTGGAACCAGTACCTCCATAGATAGCTTACAGTAGAGTCCACAGTACTTTCAGACATTGATACTATTACAGTACTCTCCCAACACATGTTTGGAGTTCATATAAGCAGGAAACTGTGTTGGAGTGTATTTATTGTCATGGGGGTGATGAAAATGGGAAATACTGTGCCTAGAGCGGGACTCGAACCCACATCTCTTTGCATTCCTGGCCAGTGTGCTAACCATTACACCACCTAGGCTCCCTGATATCAACACACTCCCCACGCCTACCTGTCTATGTGGTTACTTGCCTGAGAGGTCAGTGCAGACCACTACACTCGTCCCCCTGGAATTGTAAGTCTTGTAATGCTTACAATTACATACATACAGGCAATGCACTAACACATACATACACAGGGTAGGTTCAACAACCATACAGCGCAAAGCTTGTACAGGATCCTGATCACGGCAACCAGTGTCATGGGGGTGATGAAAATGGGAAATACTGTGCCTAGAGCGGGACTCGAACCCACATCTCTTTGCATTCCGGGCCACTGTGCTAACCATTACACCACCTAGGCTCCGTGATATCAACACACTCCCCACGCCTACCTGTCTATGTGGTTACTTGACTGAGAGGTCAGTGCAGACCACTACATTATTTACGATTTTACAATCAGAACTCACCGTTCGATTAAACTCGTTGAGGGTTTTCTTGTTTTCTGGAAAGCCGCAGAGTATGATGCCAGAGTAATCAGAGTGGACATTACTCAGCTCGCTCAGTAGGTCCTTCACGGAAAATTTCTACCAAAAGAAATTTATTGTTTTATTACATTCATTGATTAAAGTTGCATAGTCCGATGAAAACATTAAATTTTCAAAACCAAAACAATTATCTAGATTTGATTCTACATATTCAATTTAGACACTGGTGCACTTATTAAGCATTTGTTGCTGCATAGAAGGGCATAATAAGTCAATTAATAGAAACCGTTACTAATGAAGTCTATCATGTCATGAGTTTTGACGTGCTTGCTAACATTATTTTGGTATGTTTTGACGTCAAATATCTTCAAACTTAGCCATTTCAAATTAAAGTTACTTCAAACTAAAGTAAACTAGATTATAATGATTAGTATAATATATTTATCTCAGAAAATAGCAAAAACTCAAAAGCATCGGACTATGCAACTTTAAAGAGTGAGAAATTTTCAATCGCGGACAATGGGGGACCTCCGACTTTTTAGTTCAAATTCCTGCCGTTCGCGTCTCCACTGAACTAGTGGGCCTATTCGGCACACTGTCACACTGCAAACCCAATGGCTATGAGCAATCTTCATACAGAAGAAGTCAAATATCTCTAAAACCACATGACCTAGACACAAACCACTTGGTATACATATAGAAAACATACAACGAATACATTATATTAAATTTCTAAGGTTAGGGTTCTGTATTTCTATTAATTTTGAATAAAATAAACGTTTTGCACTGGGCGTACCGCCGAACTCAGTGCATTGTCAATGGCCGTGAGCAATCTTCATACAGAAGAAGTCAAATATCTCTAAAACCACAAGACCTAGAGACAAACCGCTTGGTATACATATAGAAAACATACAACGAATACATTATATTAAATTTCTAAGGTTAGGGTTCTGTATTTCTATTAATTTTGAATAAAATAAACGTTTTGCACTGGGCGTACCGCCGAACTCAGTGCATTGTCAATGGCCGTGAGCAATCTTCATACAGAAGAAGTCAAATATCTCTAAAACCACAAGACCTAGAGACAAACCGCTTGGTATACATATAGAAAACATACAACGAATAGATTATATTAAATTTCTAAGGTTAGGGTTCTGTATTTCTATTAATTTTGAATAAAATATACGTATTGCACTGCGCGTACCGGCAAACTCAAAGCATTGTCAATGACCGTGTAGGCCCACTACTACCGATGCGCCACCAAGTGTCGGAAAATGAACTACGCCACATGTCCCCCATTGGCCTTCGTCATTTCACTGCTCCTTGCCCTACACTAGTAACGACAAGCCCCAGGCTAAGTAGTGACAAGTATACATTTTTAAGTCATTGGTTTTACTTGGCCACCTTTCGAACCCGAGATTAAAAGTGATCACTCAACTCATTTGGCCATCCTGTCTGGTTAATTCAGTGCACGACAATCGGACATAGTATAATCATAAAATATATAATATGTATATGAGACTGTCTCAAAAGGTGCTAAGCAATATGGGACAAAACTTTGTTCATTGTAACGATCAACATACTATCTACTTATGCATTTGCTCAAGATAAACTGATTTGTTTTTTACATGGTGTTTCATAATCCCAATAGAATACATATTGATTTGAAGCAAATGTCCTTGTGTTTTCAGTGTAGCCGTTTCTGTGCTGTTTTGTGTCAATCGTTACAATGGACAAAAATACAAAGAGTTAGCACCTTTTGAGACAGGCTCATATATATAATTATATTATATACTGTTTCATACAAGTGCAACCATGTGTCTGTGTGTCATTTTCTAGGCTCCGCTTGCCAGTATGAGCTGCTGATGCATTTAAGCTGCTGTAAGTAGCCAATTTTGCCTTTCATATTAGCTTCTTTTATTTTTAGGTGGGTGAGAGTGAAAATCGGGGAATTTGCACATGGACTCGTAATCTCGGAAAACAGTAGCCAAACTGGGAAGTCTTCCTACAAAATCTGAGTAGTTGGCATGTCTGCTATTGTTAGCTCACTTTATATAACCTCACTCTGTGTACCATTTTTTATGTAAATAAACCGGAATTGATCAAAATGGCTGAAAGACCAGTGCTTCGGACAAAAGAACATATTCACCAGAGTAAACAGGTTTGGGACATTCTCTGAAAGTGGGCACTAAAGTGTGACATGGAAACCAAAAGTGAAAACCTTCCAAATAATAGCAGAACACATTCCAAATAATAATAGAATCTATGTTCAAATGAAGAATTACAGTACAACCCCGTTAAACGAAGCTCGGTTAAACCAAACGATCGGTTAATCCAAACTTTTTTCGGCGGCCCGGCAAAATACTACCATTTATCATATAAAAAAGTTGGTTAAACCAAAGTCGGTTAATCCAAAGTATCGGTTAATCCAAACCAAATTGTCGGCCCCAGGCCACTTCCGGTCCAGTTAAACCAAACTTTCATGTGCTTTTAAGGTCATCTGAGACTTTTTTATATGATAAGTGGTAGTATTTTGACGGGTCGCCGAAAAAAGTTTGGATTAACCGATCGTTTGATTTAACCGAGCTTGGTTTAATGGGGTTAACCTGTATATGCATAAAAACAATAATCACAGTGTCCACATACATTGTATATTACATTCCTAATGCACCAAAGTTTTTGCCAAAGCCAAGTCAAAGTCAAAGTCAAAGCTCGGTTAAACCAATGATTGGTTAATCCAAATAAATTTCTAGGGTCCCTTCAAGTTTGGTTTAACGGGGTTATACTGTATATGAAATGTATATGCTAAAATTGAAAAAAGGTTTATTTCAATTTTTGATTTTGATCTTATATGGATTGAACACTACCTTAATATTACTCGTGTAACATGGAAATTAAACACGCCTCCCAAACATCATTTTAACATGCACAACAAATTCAAACAAGATTTTATTTATTACAGTTAAGCAAACAAAATTATGTCTGACAAGAAAAAAGTTTTAAAAAAAAGTTAATTTAGGGTTAAATGCATGGTGTCGATGTGTAAATTTTCACTTTTTCACAAAATCATGCAAGCATACCTTTGATATCTGTTCTGGGATAGATTAAATATATGTTGTATTGCTAACATACTTAACCCACAGGGGCATCAATAATTATTTGACTCGCTATCAATAAAAGAAAGCATTAATTGTGCATGTTATCGTAACATGATTATTTCGCGGTGTGGAGGCAGGGGGACTCGACGACACGGCGACCCGACGCCGCCTAACGTGGAATGCCCCAACTAACCACCGGCCACCCATATCCGGTGGCGCCACCTAGCGCAACGTCGGAACTATTCCCCCCCCCCCCCCGGCAACAGGAGGAACCAGACCCGAACTTCCCCCCCCCCCCCCCCCAAATATCACGTCACCAAATTCAAACCGAACTGCCTCCACGGCCACACAACTCCTCCAGGCGCCGACTGGACAACTTCACCACCTTTCTTCACCCACCCACCCACACCTCTAACTAACAACGAGAACGGGAAGGGTTGCGGGTTCGGGTCCAGCCCATATATTACATCAACGGGGATCGAAGTCCCCAGGGACTGATCTTTAGATATCCAGACTAGCAACCGAAATTGACCTGAACCTGAACTGTACATGAAATTGGTGAATAAATAACCACTATATACTACTTCCTGTCTCCACCCTTCGTGAATTATCACCATCTTAACATGGAAGGCAAATATGTTGTGCCCAGTTTTAGAGAATGACCCATTTACCAAAAGATGACCCATTTACCAAAAGAATTAAAAATATATAAATAAAGAGAGGAACCACTTACCTGCGATTGGTCATACACGCTGGGTACAAAGGTCCCTGGGAAGTCGTCTGCTATCCACTTTGCCAGTTCATCCACATCACACCCAGGGCCACCTAGCGGGACGCAGACAAACAACGGTATGAGATCTTCAAGGAGAGGCCCAGACCTGAGGTCAGGAAACACTCATTTCTCTTTTGAGTGACATATCCACGGAACAGTCTTCCAGACCAAGTGGTTAAAGCACCAACGGTAGAAGCATTTGAGAGAAGGCTGGATAGACATTGGAGAGGACACCCTCAATTATATGACCTCAGGGCTCCGTCGACCTCCATATGTCTGCACAAAAATAGTTAGTTTTTTTTTACCATAACAAGCTCGCATTGGAGGCCCAATAGGGCCTAGATCAGCCAGAAGAGGATCTGTAAGTTAATCTGTAAGAACAACCATTGTAACCAGCACAGCGCGCTAGCCCCCAAGTGACGGCTTGTAGCAGCCATATGGACATTTTCCAAAGAGCATGCTGCACAATGAGCCACAACATTGGTTACTGTCATTGCCATCAGAGGGCAGGTTGGTGGTTAAAAACATCTATAAGTAGTATTACTATAAGACCTTTTCCACACAGCACGCTGCACAGTGACCTGCTACCCACAATATTAGTTCTTCAACTAACGTCAGTGGGTGGGTTGGTAGTTAAAAACATCTGTAAGTAGTATTATAAGACCTTTTCCACACAGCACGCTGCACAGTGAACTGCTACCCACAACATTAGTTCTTCAACTAACGTCAGAGGGCGGGTTGGTGGTTAAAAACATCTATAAGTAGCATTACTATAGACCTTTTCCACACAGCACGCAGCACAGTGAACTGCTACCCACAACATTAGTTCTTTAACTAATGTCAGAGGGCGGGTTGGTGGTTAAAAACATCTATAAGTAGTATTACAAGACCTTTTCCACACAGCATGCTGCACACTGACCTGCTACCCACAACATTAGTTCTTCAACTAACGTCAGAGGGCGGGTTGGTGGTTAAAAACATCTATAAGTAGTATTACTATAGATCTTTTCCACACAGCACGCAGCACAGTGACCTGCTACCCACAATATTAGTTCTTCAACTAACATCAGAGGGCGGGTTGGTGGTTAAAAACATCTATAAGTTTGATTGATTGATTGATTGGTGGTTGCTTTACGCCGTGTCAGCAGCATAAGCCATATTCACGGTGAGAAATGTTTGTTTTTTGTTCAAACCATCGCTTTTACATGTAAAAGCAGACAATCAATTAAGTGCCAATAGACACTCATTAAATTAGAAAGCTCACAATCATATATTTGTGGTCAAGGGAAACAAATTCCCATAGAATAAGAAAAGGTTTATTAATAATTGATAGAATCTATTTAGTAAACTATATGAGGTGGTACAGTCCAGCTGCCCTCAAAAAGGCTAAAATGTTTTCCTGTTTTACCTTAGTAAAAAGGTCATGCATACTGTCTGCAGTGTAGAACCGTTGGCGCAGGGCCAAAAAATCAATGCAACTTAGTAAAATGTGTTTGAGTGTCAGCGGGGACTGACACCCAATACATTCAGGGGGAGGTTCCCCCTTGAGCAGAAAAGCATGTGTAAGCCACGAGTGGCCAATACGGCAGCGGCTAAGGACCACTTGGTCCCGCCGACCTCCCGCATGAGTCTGTGGTGGCTTTCCCACAGATGGTTCAATTTCTTTAAGTTTATTAATGTTTTCATCCCACTCATGTTGTCATTTGGATTTTATATGGGTGGCTATTAGTGGTTTCAGATCAGAGTGACACGGTTCAAGATCACAGTTCAGGGCCTTCTTCGCAGCCCGATCAGCTCGTTCGTTTCCTTGTATGCCGGCATGGCCAGGCACCCAGCACAGGTGGATGTCATACATCTATGAGTAGTATTACTATAAAACCTTTTCCACACAGCACGCAGCACAGTGACCTGCTACCCACAATATTAGTTCTTCAACTAACGTCAGAGGGCGGGTTGGTGGTTAAAAACATTTATAAGTAGTATTACTATAAAACCTTTTCCCACAGAACACCCAGCACAGTGACCTGCTACCCACAACATTAGTTTTTCAACTAACGTCAGGGGGCAGGTTGGTGGTGGAAATCCTCTATAATACCTTTTCCTCAGAGCATGCTGCACAGTGAGCTGCTACCCACATTAGTGCTACCCAGTAACGTCACTCAGAGGGAAGGTTGATGGTGGAAATCCTCTATAATACCTTTTCCTCAGAGCACGCTGCACAGTCAGGTGCTACCCACATTAGTGCTACCCACTAACGTCACTCAGAGGGAAGGTTGGTGGTGGAAATCCTCTATAATACCTTTTCCTCAGAGCATGATGCACAGTGGGCTACTACCCACAATAGTGCTACCCACTAATGTCAGAGGGTATTGAATTTAAGTATAGAAGAGAAAGGAAAAATCGACTTAAGCGCCTCTCTGCACATTCATACTTATAGTGTAAATATCGGTGATGCATATGGCCAAAAGATCAGTGCCTCGGCAATTAAAAATGTGTATATTCTGATGAATAAATTTTCACCCAAAAAAGACGACAACAGAAACTACCTATGTTTCCTGATGTATAACTTGTTATGCAAATATTATTGACGATAGATTCTACCTGTATTGTCTGCTTGTTACTGCCACCTGATATATAATATTAGACTACTACATAAAATGTATATTTTTGCATTATTTTGATTCTATGCAGAGACATTATTTAAAAGGTTAATTAGAATATTCTGTAGTCCTCTAAAAATATTTTCTGATCAATAAAAAAATAATGTTATTAGGCAAATAAAAAAGAATTGGTGATAGTACCCGCCCATGCCTGAAATGTCACCCGTCCCTAAATTTTAAATAATTTTTACTTTGTTTAAAAACCACTTAAAAATGTGCCGGGATAGCAGCAATTCAACTTTCGCATTAAGTTTTAAGTCATTGGCTTGACGTGGCCAGGGTTAGAATGCAGGAGTTTGAATCCCACGACCTACCAGAACGGGAGGCGGACGCTCAACTCATTTGGCCATCACATCTGGTTACGTATTACGTCTACGTCATATACCAGAAAAAAATATAAATAAAATAAAAACCACCTGTCCAACCCTGATTTGTGTAATCAAATTTGCAACAAAGTACCTACCCATTATGGTGATAATGGGGCAGGTGTTGAGGCCAGACTTCCTTCCAGTGTCCTCAAAGTCGACCTTGAACTCGTCCTGAAGCGGAATGAACAGTGTGTCAACCAGGAGGGGAGCATAGATGCAAGACTGGGGCTTTACGCCCTAGCAACGCTTGAAGTTACCGTTTGTTAGATGGTTGTTGGAATTTTACATCCTGGCAACATCAAAGGTCATATCAGGATGAGTACTGACTTGTGACAGTGCACACTCATGGTGACTTTATAGTACTGCACCACTGGAAAATTAGGCCACCGACACCATGACCTGATAATCATGATTACATGATTACACTGGGAGACCATGTGCTGGCAACATGATCTGATTATCCCACTCAATCACATTATCCTGATACTGAGCTGACCAGTCCTTGCCCTATCCTACTGTAGTGAGTGTAATATATGCGTAGTAGATTTCGAGGCGGAAAGGAATCTGAAACTGATCACGTGATAGGAGCGTGGGAACCAGCTGCTGTAGTGGCCTGGACGGCGAAATAAAGTCACTCGTTAACCAGAAGTCAAAGCGTTCAGACGTTTTACTTTCACAGTGAGATGCACTCACACCCGCAGATGAAATGTGACATTCACAAGCAAGTGTGGGTAGGTTGACTGCGTTAGGGAGTCTAGATAGCCTAATGGTTGGGATACGCGCCCCAGAATTGCAGAAATGTGTGTTCGAGTCCAGCTCGAGGCGTGATGTTTCCGAGTACAGCCTATACCACTATTAGTGTCAAATGCAGACAAGTTTGCGACAAGCATAAATTTAGTAGACCACTTCAAAATTGCATCAGAGATGGTTTTTGCTATCATTTGACACAGATCTGAACAATTTGGAATTTTGTGTAAATTTCAAGGTAGGCACATGAATGTGATTGACAAGAATAGCTACCACTAGCTTTTCCGGCATGAATACCGACCGCCCTTGTTGCCGACACAGCGTTAAACCATCAGCAATCAATCAAGCTAAGATTATTACAGGAGTCTATGACAGTGATGTCACAATGGGTTTGTTCAACTTCAGAATAGAGGGCAACACCAGAGGCCAGCAGTATAAGATCTTCAAGAAGAGGCCCAGACTTGAAGTCAGAAAAAACACTAATTTTTCTTTCGAGTGGCAGATCCATGGAACAGTCTTCCAAACCACTTGGTTAAAGCACTAATGGTAGAAGCATTTGAGAGAGAGCTGGATAGATATTGGAGAGGACACCCACAATTATATGATTTCAAGACTCTGTCCACCTCCATATATATCCGCAAAACAATAGTGTTTTTTTTTACCATAATGAACTGGCATTAGAGGCCCAATAGGGCCTAGATCAGACAGAAGAGGATCTGTAAGTTAAAGTTTCATTACGAACCTGCGCAAAGCTGCTGGGGTCTCCGGTGTCCAATGATGTGAAGACAGGTTCGAAGAACAGCATCACTTCCTTCACCAGTTCTTCATAGTTAGAAGTTTCTCCGTTAACCTGCAACAGAGAGCGAGTCAAGTGCATGCATTAACAGTGCTGCCACTTTATACGTTTTTGAAAGTATTATACTTTTTTCAAGGAAAAACAACTTTTTATATTTTTTTCATACTCTTTTATACTTTTTTTCTGCAAATAAATTCCAATCTGGTAATTGAAAACTCCTCAGACTTAGAATTAGGAATCTGATGAGATTGAGAGATGTGCTTTGGTAGTCTGTTTGCAGAAGTGGTGTATGTTCCGTTGAGTGGAACTTTTGCTGAGCTCTCTGCTGTCAGTTACCAAGTGACTGTGCAATGAACTCTGCAAAACTCAGGGCTCAACAGCAACAACTCCTCACAACACTGGATACATCATTCCTGAAGCGTGTTCACAAGCAGCTCATCTTAGCTTAATGGTTACAAATCAAGGTAAGTCGACCTTTATTTATACTGTTTTAATACTTTTTTTAGACAAGTTTGATACATAATAAAAAAGAAAAATCAATTTTTTGGGGGAAAATCCACAGTGGCAGCACTGCTTTATTGGATTAATTAGGTCAACCTGACATACTAACCAATCGGCTGCTGTTTTATGTGCTGGCAAACACCTGAGGTAATATCAAGATAGCTACCTACTGACTAGTAACTGTGTGCGCACATGGTGGCTTGATTCACACTATTGACGCGTGACCTAATAAGGCATCAGAACGAGGCTGAGTGCGCATCGGGTATTGGAAATGGCCATAAGACACTGTGCTGTGTGCCGATGTGTATGAAGTACTACAGAAATTAAAGGACTAAAATTTGAAGATATTCACTTTTGAAACTATCATATTATTTTGTGCATACCTTTTTTCTATTTATTGGTTAATTTTCATGAAGATTGAGTGATGATCATATGCATTTCAGTAGGCAATGTCAACAAAGTCACTCACCTTGGCTGCCAATCTTTTCTTAAATTCAAAATTGCATAACTTTCTTAAAATATATATATTTAACAAATATATTTTAACCCTTTTAAAGCCTTTATTAATTTGTAATTACTAAGACTAGTTGTTTAACTGTGCTGTACAAATAACTACGCTGACATATGTAAAACACTGGAGTCTATAATACATGATAAGATCATGCACCATCTCGTCCAGAACCAACTATTGACAAAGTTCCAGCATGGTTTTGTCAAGGGGAGATCTTGTGTAACCCAGATACTGGCAGTTCTAGACAGATGGACAGAAGCACTGGACAATGACAGCAACGTAGATTCAGTGTACTTAGATTTTGCCAAAGCGTTTGACAGTGTGCCCCACAAACGCCTACTCATGAAGATGAAGAGCTTCGGTATTACTGGAAAACTATGGACCTGGATCGAGGATTTCCTTCATGCAAGAATACAGCACGTAGTTATCAATGGTGTGAAATCCCTGGCAGCATTAGTGTTGAGTGGTATTCCGCAAGGAAGTGTTCTGGGACCCCTACTGTTCATATGTTTCATTAACGACATGCCCGAGGTCATCCATGCATTCATCCAGATGTTTGCGGATGATACAAAGCTGTATATGGAGGTTAACAGCCCTGAAGATCAACAGGTGCTACAAAAAGACCTAACTGCACTTGAAGACTGGGCCAACCTGTGGCAACTACGTTTCAATGCACAGAAGTGCAAGGTCATGCACCTGGGTAACAGAAATGAAAATCTCAGTTACTACATGCACCAAGATGGAGAAGAAGTCCAGCTCCAAGTGACAGAACTAGAGAAAGATCTTGGCATATACATGGACATCGGACTCACCTTCTCATATCACAGTGAACAAAAGGTGACCAAAGCGAACAAGCTTCTAGGCATGATACGCCGCTCGTACACGTATCTAGACAATGACACGGTGAAGACACTGTACACGTCACTGATCCGGCCGCACCTTGAGTATGGCAACACGGCTTGGACACCGAAGTTCAAGAAGGACATGTCAATGATCGAGAGTGTACAGAGACGTGCTACAAAGTTATCACCAACCATAAGAGAACTACCATACGAAGAACGTCTCAGGATTCTCAACCTACCCAGCTTATACTACCGAAGGGCCAGGGGAGACATAATAGAAGCATTCAAACACGTCACTGGAAGATATGCGGTTGATGCTAGATACCTGAAGCTGGCCAACTGTAAAACTAGAGGTCATCGATACAAGCTGAAGAAGGAAAGAGCAATAAAACCTGTCAGACAGCTATTCTTCAGTAACAGGATAGTAAATGCCTGGAACGCATTGCCTGAACATGTCATAGAAGCGCCTTCCGTCAACGCCTTCAAAGGCAGACTGGATAAGCATTGGAGGGGGCTGCAATATTGCACACATCCGGTACTCGATGCATTTAATCCTAGTAAATCAAATTTTGACATGCATCGACCTGATACAGGCTATAAGCCTAACAAAATCAGAAGCGGATGAGTATGAGTATGAGACAGTGCTGCATAACATGAAACCAACATAACTATGCATACTTGAAGTTGACAGTCACATTGTAGTTAAAGAATGGGAAAATCACCATGCAACGGTCACCCAATCTTCATAAAAATTGGCCAATAGATAGAAAACAGGTATGCAAAGATGAATATGGTAGTTTAACAAATGATTACCCTCAAATTTGAGTGATTTCGAGAGGTATTGGTCAACGAAAAAGTATTCACATTACTTTTCATACAGCAGCACCTCGAGGACGCGTACGTAGCCTCGGCCTGGTTTCAACATGGCCGCGGCGTGAATAGTGTGAATAGTGCTGCTTCACTGGCATGCTCTGTTGCTGGCACCATAATATGATATCCCACTCAATCCAATTATCATAACATTGAGAACAGCCAGTCCTTGCCCTATCCTATTATTACTAGGCGCCAGGCTAGGTACCGGTAGCGACAAGTATACATTTTGTAATCACTGGCTTAACTCGGCCGCAATTCAACATCTCGACCTTCCACATGGAAAGCCTGCGTCCTACCGATTCGACCACCACATTCTGGTACAGACACACGCGCACGAAATACTCACCACGTAGAGTTTGTCGAGGTCATCAAAGTACTCCGCAACTGGAATGGTTTCTTCGATGAAGCGCTGGAGGCGGTTGGTGATGTTGACACTGTTGGCCCCTGGCTTTGAGATGAGGCGCTTCTGTAGCGTTGTCTCATCACAGTCGATTAGCAGGACGTGGGCAATGCCGCCAATCTGTAAACAATGCTATGTTGGGTGAGTAATGCTCATTCAAACATCTGTAAAAATGGTATGCTGGGTGATTAATGCTCATTCAAACATCTTAAACAATGGTCTGCAGGGTGAGTAATGCTCATTCAAACATCTTAAACAATGGTCTGCAGGGTGAGTAATGCTCAGTCAGGCATCTATAAACAACTGTAGGCTGGGTGAGTAATGTTCATTCAAACATCCAGCTGGCACTAGAGTTAGCTATCTGTAAGTTAAGAGGATCTGTAAGTTAAATCTGTAGGTCAAAGAGGATCTGTAAGAAAAGTAGGTATGTTAAAGAGGATTTATAAGTTAAATATATATGTTCAAGAAGATCTGTAAGTTAAATCTGTAAGCTAATGAGGATCTGTAAGTTAAATATGTATGCCAAAGAGGACCTGTAAGTTAAATTTGTAAGCTAAAGAGGATCTGTAAGTTAAATCTTTATGCCAAAGAGGGTCTGTAAGTTAAATATGTAAGCTAAAGAGGATCTGTAAGCTAAATATGTATGACAAAGAGGATCTGTAAGTTAAATATGTAAGCTAAATAGGATCTGTAAGTTAAATAGGTATGTTAAGAGGATCTGTAAGTTAGATCTGTAAGCCAAAGAGGATATGTAAGTTAAATTTGTATGCTAGAGGATCTGTAAGTTAAATATGTATGTTAAAGAGGATCTGTAAGTTAAACCTGTGAGTATTCTCGCTAGGGGTCACGTGACTTACGTTTGTGTTGAGGAACTCGAGCTGTTCACGGTTCACCGGAAACCCGTCAACGATGAGCAGACCGCAGTTAAGACTTGTCTGGATGTAGGTCAACAGTACCTCCTCCAGGATGTCCTGAATCGAGAACAAGTCGGCCCACATCGCTTAATCACCTCTCATCGTCCCAACCATTTTTTTGGCACATGGGTAGCTCATACAAACTCGGGTTGCACAAACAACATTAAACACAATTTTAATTATAATTTTTTAGCACATGCACAGATCATACACACTTGCTGCCCAGACCCGACTTCATCCACACCTCTTCTATCGCCTCTCCGCTGCGCCACACTCCTCCTTGATTATGTCTGAAAAGAGTTGCAGGAGGAGGAGCCGGCCAGGATTTCACTTTCTACCTCTTACTCCATCTGTGTCTCCGGCTCGCCGACTGGTCACCACAGTGCAAGGAGGCACGGCTCTTTGACTCTACTCTCATTTCTCTTTCCTCTATACTACGCTTGTCTTTTTTTTTCTCCTGGGCTTTCTTCTCCCCCTGATCAAGGGAGTTGTTTGCTTGGGTGGGGGCTTGTTCCTTTTTCACTGTTTCACTTTGTTTTTGCCTGCAGATCCCACCTTTTCCCATCCCTTCCTCCTGAAGCATCTGCTGCTGGACATAAGTGCACTGCTACAATCGGACCAGATTGAACTGGTACTATTCCAATGATTGTTGTTATTGTTGTAAAGAACACACACCCCTTCGCTTCTACAACCACTGCTACTGAAGTTAACTCTTCAATCCAAAACAGACCGATTTATTGGGGTCGTTTTCTAATGTTGCAGACCTGCAGCCTGTAGCCATCAAGGTTACAAACCACCCAAAAGTCAGTCAGATCATACAAACTCTGGTTTGCGTAATAAATGAATGCGCTCGGGATGGAACAAATCGCAGATTGAGACAGTTGTTATTGTGCAATTCCCAAAACTTTAGTTTTTTTAACATTGATATATCACACAGTTATTCACTATAACTGTGTACTTAACAGAGCTAATATTATTGTGAGAAAATAATTAACCTTTGACCAAAAGGTTTGTTGTACATTGTCTTATAGTGATCATAGATATAGATTATAGTGATCAACGTAATAACTTTATCTAAAGAAATGGTTGTCAGTTGGAGGCTTACGTCCTGGCAACATCTAAGGTCATATCAGGATGGGTATCGACTTGGGATAGTGTCCACTCATGGTGACTTTATAGTGCTGCCACACTGGGAGACCATGCCACCAGCACCATGACCTGATAATCCCACTCAGTCACATTATCCTGACACTGAGCCAACCAATCCTTGCCCTATCCTAATAATGCCGAGCGCCTGGTTAGGAAGCAACAAGTATCAATTTTATAAGTCATTGGTTTGACTCGACCAGGATTCGAACCCGTGGGTTCGAATCCCACGATCTACCAAAACGGGAGTTGGACGCTCAACCCATTCGGCCATCACGTCTAAGAGAGCAGGTTGGTGAAGCAAAAATGTACCACTACTACTACTGATATGTAGAATCAAATCTAGATCATATTTTGGTTTTGAAAATTTGATGGTTTCATTAGATTATTTATTATATGCAGCTTCAATAATGTAGTAGTCCATACATGAGCTCCACCACCACCACACGGTGGCTGCAGGGACTACGCCATCTACTGTCACAGTTCTTCCACATCAGGTGGCGGCACTCTAGACGGTGGACAGGTCTAAAGCGCGGACTGTCCGAACTGCGTCTGGCTAGCGGCTCCCTCCTACTGTGAGAGGTTACCGGCGACCTGGCTGGTCAGAGGGGTCGGTCACTTGGTCTTGTGATGCCGCGGTGATCTAGATTTGATTCTACTCATCAGTCAACACTCCCCTGCCACCACCTTTAACCATCATAAACAAACCACAAACACACCGAACATCCTACACAACTATCAACCTGTTTAAATACATTGTACATTATATAAGACAGATAAAATGTCTTGTCAACTATAAACTTACCTTGTTTTATAAGAGAAAAAATGTAACCCTCAACGATTGTTTGAGTTGCCCTAAATATACACTTTCTACTTGGTACTGCTCCCCATTTGTTGCATGAACTACAGTGACTGGTGCTGTATATTATACAGAAGGAGCCACTCCCTTAACTCTACAGGATCGGTGCTGTAAATAATACAGCACTGATCAAACTTAGATTATTTAGACTGTCAAATCCAATAGTAAGATGGCCAGATTGATTGATTGGTGGTTGCTTTACGCCGTGTCGGCAGCATAGGCCATATTCATGGCGAGAACATTTTTTTTTTTCAAACCATCGCTTTTACATGTAAGAGCATACAATCAATTTGTGTCAATGGACATTCATGAATTTTGTAAACTCACAATCATATAGTTTCTGGTCAAGCTAAATAAAATTCCAAATGATAGTATTATTCACTGATGAAATTTGTTTAAAAACCTATATGAGGTGGTACAAACTAGCTGCCCTCAAAAAGGCTAAAATGTTTTCTTGTTTTACTTTAGTAAGAAGGTCATGCATGCTGTTTGCAGTATAAAATTGTTTGCGCAGGGCCATGGAATCCACACAGTTTAATAAAGTGTGTTTTAATGTCAGTGGGGACTGACATCCAATACATTCAGGGGGAGGGTCCCCCTTGAGCAGAAAAACGTGTGTTAGCCACGAGTGGCCAATATGGCATCTTGTTAAAACAACTTGGTCGTGTCGCCTTTCCAGGTGACTCTGCGGCAGTCCGTTCACGGAGGGGGTAATTCTATGGAGTTTGTTGTTTCGATCTGCCATAGGTTCCAGATGTATTTTTGAATGGTAGGTTTCAGATCAGAGTGGGGAATATGACAGTGTTCCAAAGGAGCAGTCAGGGCTCGAGTGGCTGCTTGATCTGCTCTCTCATTTCCTGGGATACCCACATGACTGGGCACCCAACATAGGTGAATGTCAAATTTTGCTATTGAAAGAGTGTTTAGTTTAATGAGTACTTTAAGTAGTATTGGGTGGTCCAGTTTCATATTGTTTAAAGCCTGAAGGCAGGAAAAAGAGTCAGTGAAAATGATGAAGTTATGACTGGCTGAGGTTTTGACGCACTCTAACGAGAGTAGGAGTGCTCGTGCCTCAGCAGTAAAGATGGAACTCTGGTCTGGAATACGCGTACCTAATTCACGTCCATGGACGATTGCTGCCGCAGAGACTCTGTTGTCTGTCTTTGACCCATCAGTGTAAACGGCTAGGTGGGAACTAAAAGCACTTTGCACATCGATAAAGCTTTCATGATATGAAAGTGGGTGCGTTTGGGATTTTTTCGACATGGCCAGCTGGAGGATAATGTTTGGTTTTCTCAGCTGCCAAGGAGGAACATCTGAATATTGTGAGGGTGCTATGGTATGTAGATTTGCCCCCAGGGCCTCCAAGTGAGGCTTTATTCTGAGGCCTAATGGCTTTATGTACGTTGGCCTTGATTCATAGAGGCGTTTATATGGTGACAGAAAAATGTAGTTAGATGCAGGATTAAAAATATTTCCTTTTAATTTGATCACATATTGCATAGACAGTTTGAGCCTTCTACTCTTAAGGGAGGGCTCTTGGCCTTCGACATAAAGGCTCTGGACAGGCGAGGTTCTAAATGCCCCCAGGGCCAGTCGAAGGCCTTGATGGTGTATAGTGCCTAACTGTGATATGTATGATTTCCTGACTGAACCATAAACAATACAGCCATAGTCCAATTTTGAATGTATTAATGTACTATATAATTGGAACTGTCTGCTCCCCACTGTATGTGGGCTAGAACTTTTAAAATGTCCAGTGCCTTAAGGCATCTGGACTTTAAATACTTAATATGAGGGATAAAAGATAATTTGTTGTCATAGATGACTCCTAAAAACTTGGTCTCTTTGACGACTTTTATGGGATCATTTCCAATTGTTAAATTAGGTTCATGGTGTAAAGTCTGTAAAAGACAAAAGTGCATGCAAACGGTTTATGATTTGGAGAATCTAAAACCATTTTCCATTGACCATGAGGAAAGGCTATTTATGTTTAATTGGCGCTGCCATTCTATAGTGTTCATATTTTTCCCTTTATAACATATTAAGAAGTCATCTACATAGAGGCTGCAGGATACATTACTCTTTATGGATTTAACTATATTGTTAATTTTAATGCCAAAAAGGCTAACAGATAGAATGCTACCCTGAGGTACTCCCATCTCTTGATCAAAAGGATTAGAGAGGGTAGCATTTATCCAAAACTCTAAAGTTTCGGTTTGAGAGAAATTTAGAAATGAAAATGGGCAAGCACCCTCTAACCCCATATTAAACAAATCCTTCAGGATGCCATACTTCCATGTTGTGTCATATGTCTTTTCAAGGTCGAAAGATGGCCGGAAGACCAGTGCTCTGGCGCTGACAAATGTCATATTCTGATGAATAAATACTTGACCCCCAAAAAATCAATCAATCAATGAAACAAACAACCTACCAGAGACGCCAGTTCCCCGTTGGCGATGGCGTCTCGGACGGCCGCCCACCTGAGTTCGCCATCCCCGTTCTCGCCAGCAGCCTTCTTGAGAGCCGATGAGATGCTGACATGCGCGACACCATCCAGCTGCAGCGCTATATCGCGGCACACGTCCGACTTGAGGCAGCCGGGCCCGCCTGCGCCAAACAGAGACTACAGCAATTAATCAGTTCCTGTTTTTTTAATGTGTGTGTGCGGGTTTTTTTTAAAGGTTTTTTAAATACAAAAATAGTTTTTTGTGGGTTTTTAAATAAATAAATAAATTTGCAAGATTTAATGTTTTTTTGTTTGTTTGATTACTTTTGTTTTTGTTCTATGTTCTTTTATATTACAAAATTAATTGTCATTAGGTTGATTGTTATAATCGACTATTATATTGTCATGGGGGTGATGAAAATGGGAAATATTGCACCTAGAGTGGGACTCGAACCCACATCTCCTTGCATTCCGGGCCAGTGTGTTAACCATTACACCACCTAGGCTTCATGATGTCACCACACTACCCACGCCTACCTGTCTATATGGACCCCTTGCCTGAGAGGTCAGTGCAGACTACTACATACACATTACCTGGTTCCTTGGTTTGTCAGTCATCCATGTCTGCCCGTAACTAGATAAAAGATTCACCCGGTACTTGTAGTACACGGGTGAATGACAACGTACTGTAAATACGTGCGAAAATAGCTTTAGTATGGAACAGCAAGTAGAATGCCTGCCTCCAGTGTCAAATGGTTACTTATATTGGCACAGACTTGGTGAAATGGGAGAGAATGTAAAAAGACAAGATGGCGGCCACAGAATGCCGTCGATTTCACTTTTAAATCTTATTAAACTAGATATTATATTATATTTTTCAACTCAAAGGTAGTCAATAAGACATATGTAAAGAATAATTGTTGCTTCTTAGATTGTGAAATTAGGCTCTCAATTCATTAACCCGCTTTTTCGACCGTTTTTATATAGGGTTGGTATTCACCCTTGTACTGCGAGTACCGGGTGAATCCTTTATCTAGCCCATAACATGAGTATTTCAGTTATTCACTGCATGGGAAAGTTCCCAATAGCCGCAGATACATGCGCCATATATCATGTCCAAGCCTAGAGCTGGATTCGAACCCACATCTCTTTGCATTCCGGGCCAGTGTGCTAACCATTACACCACCTAGGCTTCCTGATATCACCAAACTACCCATGCCTACCTGTCTATACGGCCCCTTACCTGAGAGGTCAGTGCAGACTACTACACTCGAGAGACAAAGTGGGAGGGAGAGAGAGAAAAAGAGGGTCGGAGAAAAGGAAGGAGGGAGGGAGAGAAAACAGATGGAGGGAGGGAGAGAAAAAGAGGGAGAGAAAAAGAGGGTTGGAGGGTGAGAAAAAGAGGTGATGGGAGTGGCAGAGGAAAGGGGGGACAGAGAAGGCTGGGGTGGGGGGTCACGTGACTGATACTCACCTAACACAAGCACAATGGGTATGTCGGGCAGGTTCTTGACACGGCCAACATCCGGGTTGGCGATGCGCAGTTTGGGGACTAAGGTCATGCCGCTAGCCCGGAGTCCCTCCAGGCGACTCCCGGCACGCGACGAGTCGAGTCCGCCGGGCCGCGGGCCGCCCGGCGGGCGGGGCGTCGTGGAGGCTGTAGGAGTGTAAGTATAGGGCACGGCTTGTAACACACATACACTCATAGTCATAGTCAGGTAAGAGCGTAAGTATAGGGCATGTCTTGTAACACACATACACTCATAGTCATAGGCAGGCGGGGCATCGTGGAGGCTGTAACAGTGTAAGTATAGGGCACGGCTTGTAACACACATACACTCATAGTCATAGTCAGGTAACAGCGTAAGTATAGGGCACGGCTTGTAACACACATACACTCATAGTCATAGGCGGGCGGGGCGTCGTGGAGGCTGTAACAGTGTAAGTATAGGGCACGGCTTGTAACACACATACACTCATAGTCATAGTCAGGTAACAGCAGAAGTATAGGGCATGGCTTGTAAGACACACATACACTCATAGTCATAGGCAGGCGGGGCATGGTGGAGGCTGTAGGAGTGTAAGTATAGCACACGGCTTGTAACACACACACTCATAATCATAGCCTGGTGGGCGGGGCATGGTGGAGGCTGTAGCAGTGTAAGTATAGGGCACGGCATGTAACATACACTCACTCATAGTCATAGTCAGGCAGGTCATGGTGGAGGCTGTAAGAGTGTAAGTATAGGGCATGGCTTGTAACACACATACACTCATAGTCATAAGCCGTGTTTACACGGGCGATTTAAAACGTTTCATATGAAACGACTTGCCTAGATCGACTCACATTTCCCGTGTAAACGCGACGCTGTGACGTTTTAGGGCTGAATCGCTTCATATGAAACGGTTCATCTATACCACCTAGCTAGGTGGTTTATTTGAAGCGATTCAGCTGGTTCCCGGGCGGTGATAGTATAAAATAGTAGTGCGTGCCAGCAACAGGGGAGCAGTAACTAATCGCTGGTGCCCGGCAGTGTTAGGGCCCGATTAGGCCGAAATCTAGTGAATACGATCATATTTAACAGAATTACAGACTCAAATAATGAAATTTAATTAAATTAACCTTAAATTCCAAGCGATATTAACGTAGCAGCTACATCGGCATCGAATCACCAAGTGTAAACAAAACAAATAGCAGTGCTAGCCGGCTACAGGCGCCTGCTGATTCCCGGCGCCACACACTTTTCAACTCCGCCGTGTAAACATCTCTCTAAAACGCTTCATATAAATCGCCTTGTCTAGAACGTTTCACAATTCCCCGTGTAAACACGGCTATAGTCAGGTAACAGCGTAAGTATAGGGCATGGCTTGTAACACACACACACAATCATAATCATAGTCAGGCAGGTCATGGTGGAGGCTGTAAGAGTGTAAGTATAGGGCATGGCTTGTAACACACATACACTCATAGTCATAGCCGGGCGGGCAGGGCGTTGTAGAGGCTGTAAGAGTGTAAGTATAGGGCACGGCTTGTAACACACACACAATCATAATCATAGTCAGACAGGTCATGGTCGAGGCTGTAACAGTGTAAGTATAGGGCATGGCTTGTAACACACATACACTCATAGTCATAGCCTGGTGGGCGGGGCGTGGTGGAGGCTGTAACAGTGTAAGTATAGGGAACGGCTTGTAACACACATACACTCATAGTCATAGCTCGGTGGGCGGGGCGTCGTGGAGGTTGTAACAGTGTAAGTATAGGGCATGGCTTGTAACACACATACGGGGCACGGCAGAGCCTGTAAGTACAAGGCATGTCTTGTAACACACATACATTCATATAGATTTACTAACACAGCTCACCTCCGAATTTATCGAAGAGGTTGTTAAAGACGTTGACGAAATCCAAAAAGACTTCATTCTCAGCGCGATCATTGTCCAGCTGCAACAACACAAATACACCATCTTACTTCGTTTGCTTCCTACCAGGAGGTTAGTATCAAGGGAGAGGCGGATGTAAATGCATACAGAAAAAAACGATCAGTTTGGAACCAGTTAGCGAGATGAGCTGTCAGGGGGAAAAATGGTTTTGTTTTATAACAATTATTAACTTTCAGCAATGTGAGATTATAATTGTGAGAGAAAACTGGTAATAGAATGGTAACTAAGTGTGCATTGAGTATCAAACAAGTTTTGTTGTGAGGGAATACTGGTCATTAAGTGTTAACTAAGTGTGTATTGAGTGTCACACAAGTGTTGTCAGTGAAAAGGACAGTAACAGTCAAACAAGCGCAATCTCAGAGCACTTACCACAACGAGCTTCTTGGACTTGTCAAAGGAGTAGATGGCAGGCAGCGTGTTCTCCTTGAAGAAGGCGAGGCGCGCATCCATGGCGACATCGTTGTCATCTGGCCTCTTCATCGACATCTGGCGTTCTCTGAGCCGGGATGTCAGACTCTGTTCCTCACAGTCCAGCATCACCACCAGGTCGGCCCGCCCGATCTGAGTGTCACCACAGCAGCAACGTTAGCAGGTTAGCAAAGCGCTTCTCCATCATCCATCTCACTCTTAGCGAAAAGGATACCAGCGCAACCTTCCCTAATTTGTTTATAATACAGTCAATCTTACACCTCAGCTAAAAGGATGTTTGTGCAACCTTCGCTTGTTTGTTTATGATACAGTAGATCTTACCACCTCAGTGAAGGGATGTTTGCGCCAGCTTTGCTTGTTTGTTCATGATACGGTAGACCTCTGCTCCCACCTCAGCGAAAAGGATGCTAGCGCAACCTTCACTTGTTTGTTTATAAGCCAGTAGATCTTATACACCTCAGGGAAAAGGATGCTTGCGCAACCTTCACTTGTGTGTTTATAAGACAGTAGATCTTATACACCTCAGGGAAAAGGATGCTTGCGCAACCTTCACTTGTGTGTTTATAAGACAGTAGATCTTATACACCTCAGGGAAAAGGACACTTGCGCAACCTTCACTTGTGTGTTTATAATATAGTAGATCTTATACACCTCAGGGAAAAGGATGCTGGCGCAACCGTTGCTTGTTTGCTTATGATACAGTAGATCTTACCACCTCAGTGAAAGGATGCTTGTGGAACCTTTGCTTGTTTGTTTTTGATACAGTAGAATTACACCTCTGCGAAAAGGATGCTAGTGCAACCTGCGTTTGTTTGTTTATAATACAGTAGATCTTACCCCTCAGTGAAAAGGATGTTTGCGCAACCTTCGCTTGTTTGTTTATAATATAAGTAGATCTTACCCATTAGTGGCCTTGTGACAGTACACACTCATGGCGACTTTATAGTGCTGCCCAACTGTGAAATCAGGCTGCCAGCACAATGACCCGGTATTCCACTCAGTCACACTATCCTGACACTTATCTAACCAGTCCTTGCCTTATCCTATTAATCCGAGCGCCAGGCTAGGAAGCAACAAGTATCAATTTTATAAGTCATTTGTTTGACTCGACCGGGAACTGAACTCCGCACCTTCCGATGTGAGAGGCTCGTGCTCTACCGATTCGGCCACCGCGACCGGTCGAAACCCGGCCGAGTCAAACAAATGACTTTTAAAACTTTATACTTGTCGCTACCTAGGCTGATGCTCAGCATTACTGGGATAGGCAAAGGTGCAGTGAAATAAGGAAGACCAATTGTCCGCGATTGAAATTTTACTCTGTTCAATCAACAACAAAAAAGATGACCAAAAAAAGGTCAAAGACAAACCAATCACCTTGAGGTTGTACTCCTGGACCTGGTCGAGGGTACGGGGGTAGCCCTCGAGAATGATGCCCTCTGGATCCTTGCAGTCCTGGATGGAATCAATCACCAATTCGAGAACCATCTCCTGGAAAATGACACCATTCAGAGTTACAGCTGATGTTGGGTATACGCTTCTTGCCATTACATTTACAGGTCTAGCTTCCTAACCATTAGTCTACCTCGGCCCCCTGATGCAATCACACCATCCAAAGTTACAGGTGATACTGGGTCAATGTTTTTTTGTTTTTTTTCTTGAAGATTGATACTGCCTATCATGGATAAGTCTGAATAGTCTTGTTTTCACCATTAGACAGTTGGTTGATAGAAAGCCCAAGCCTACACTTTTACTGGCCCAAGGGATTTCTAACCTCCCACACCACATAAGCCGTGTTTACACGGGGAATTGTGAAACGATCTAGACAAAGCGATTTATATGAAGCATTTTAGATGCGTGTTTACACGGCGGAGTTTGAAAGTGTGTCGGCGCCGGGAACCAGCAGGCATCTGTAGCCGGCAAGCACTGCTATTTGTTTAGTGTACACACGTCGATTCGACGCAGATGTAGCTGCTACGTTAATATCGCTTGGAATTTAAGGTTAATTTAATTAAATTTCATTATTTGAGTCTGTAATTCTGTTAAATATGATCGCATTCACTAGATTTCGGCCTAATCGGGCCCTAACACTGCCGGGCACCAGCGATTAGTTACAGCTGCATCTGTAGCCAGCGAGCATCACTATTTTACACTATTGCCACCCGGGAACCAGCTGAATCGCTTCATCTATACTACCTCGCGAGGTGGTATAGATGAACCGTTTCATATGAAGCGATTCAGCCCTAAAACGCCCCAGAGTCGTGTTTACACGCCAAATGTGAGTCGATCTAGGCAAGTGGTTTCATATGAAGCATTTTAAATCGCCCGTGTAAACAGGGCTCTTGACATGGTATGAGAGCAACTGGCCTTTGATGTCGCTGTAAGTTATACACAGCGGTGGAAATCAAACTCTAACCACTCCACCACAGAGGACACCACAACGCTTCTTGCCATTACAAGGCTAGCATCCTACCCATTAGACTACCTAGGCTCCCTGATGCAATCACACCATCCAGATGTAAAAATATACGGATTTTCGGTTAAGAATTATATATTGGCAGAGATCATTATTAGTCTTGGGCGACGGAGTGGGGACGATGTTATATAAACAAAAAGTACTAATATCCCACTCCCATTATGACATGATATAAGCTGTGTGAAATATATGTTCATATATTACGCCTGAGATTAATGAAGAGATGTTCCTATATAAGAGGTAGTACATGATTGTTGAAATGTTTCTCTATGCATCCATAAAGAGTGCAATTGGAGAAAAGACCATTTTAACAGAGATCTATTGTAACTGTATAGCTACCTGCCCCCCCTGCCTTGACCACTGGGCAGGTCCACCAGCCTAATTTGCATATACACACAGGGCACCACCTGCAGCTGGGTTGAGTGACAGCTACCCCTACTGGGGGAGGGTGCCACCCACCCTGACTGTGGAGGTGCCTGATTGGCTGGCTGGGGACTGCCCAGTCACCTGCATCCCATTGGCCCTCTGACCACACTAGCCTCAAACCAAGATCTTAATTCTAGACTCTGCTTCAGACCCCCTGGAGAGAGATCACTCTACTCCTGACTCTGGAGTGAGGCACACCTACTCTTGAGCAGGAACCCCAGACACTCTGTCTGATGCTATCAAAATTCATCTATTCTAATTGAGTGTGTACACAGCCATAGGACTCCTGTCCCATGGGCTGTAGGCACTGCTTTCTATACAGGCTAAAGTAGTAATGAGATATTGTGTGGCTAGAAGGCAAGGGGTGTGGATGATAGGTCACTGGTAGGTGGACAGGAGTTGGTGTTAGTAAAGCACAACTTCTCCACTGTTTATCTGTGTCTTGACTTCATTCTTCCTTAGCATTGGTTAATGAGTTGATAGACAAGTGATATGAAGGGGAGAGTTTCTGTGGTATTATCTGGTGTCCCAAACGTGGCCGGGCATCCAGTAATATTATACAGAGTTACAGCCGATGCTGGGTCCATGCTTCTTGCCATTTACAGGGCTAGCGTCCAAATCATTAGACTACCTGGGCTCCCTGATGCAATCACACCAGAGTTACAGGCGATGCTGGGTCCATGCTTCTTGCCACAACAGGGCTAGCATGCTAACCATTAGACTACCTAGGCTCCTTGACGTAATCACCCTATCCACACCTACCTGTCTATGAGGCTCCTTGCCTGAGAGGTTAGTGCAGACTATTACACTTGCCACACACCCTAGAATTGTAGGTCTTTTAAATGGTTTATATCATTTAATCCTTACAATTATGTACATACTTTAATAAATGTGGTGTTCTCTGTGGTGGAATGGTTAGAGTATCAGGCTTTTTTCTAGGTCAAACTCCTAATCTGAAGGTTGATGATTCGATTCCTCATGCCATCGGCTCTGCCAGTTTGAATTTTCACTGCTTTGTATAACTTACAGCGTCATCAAAGGCCAGTTGCTCTGATACCATGTCTATGTGGTGTAGAAGGTTAAATATCCCTTGGGTCAGTAAAAGCATAGGCTAGGGCTTTCTATCGACCAACTGTCTCACGGTGAAAAGAAGACGACTAGAAGAAGAATAAATCTTAAATAAACAAGATTTTATCATCACTTTACTAATGTGTTATGGTCAATTTATTACATATTTCATAGTCACTTTAATAAATTCGTTATGGTTACTTTATTACATATATTAAGGCCACTTTATTGAATGTGTTAAGGTCACTGCATACAGTAAAACCTCTCTAAATCGACCGCCATGGATCCGACTTTAAATGGTCCATTTAGGGAGGTGGTCGGTTTAGGGAGTTTCTTTTATTGTTACAATGGTATTGTATGGGCGTTCGTTTGGGACCCAAATAAAGCAATCGTTATAGGGGAGTGTTCGATGTGTGGAGGTGCTTGGTTAGAGAGGTTTTACTGTAGTCCGATGAAAGCAGCATTTCTCGAAACCAAAATACTTATCTATATATAGCCCTGTTTACATGGGCGATTTAAAACGCCTCATATAAAACGACTTGCCTAGATCGATTCACATTTGCCGTGTAAACGTGACTCTGAGGCGTTTTAGGGCTGAATCGATTCATATAAATCGGCACATGTAAACCACCTCGCCAGGTAGGATAGATGAAGCGATTCAGCTGGTTCCCGGGCGGCAATAGTGTAAAATAGTGGTGCTCGCCGGCTACAGGCTCAGCTGTAACTAATTGCTGGTGCCCGGCAGTGTTAGGGCCCGATTAGGCCGAAATCTAGTGAATGCGATCATATTTAACAGAATTACATACTCAAATAATGAAATTTAATAATTAACCTTAAATTCCAAGCGATATTAACGTAGCAGCTACATCGGCGTCGAATCGACGAGTGTAAACTAAACAAATAGCAGTGCTCGCCGGCTACAGGTGCACCACTAAGGCTGCTGGTTCCCGGTCGCCGACACACTTTAAAACTCGCTCGTGTAAACGCGCCACTACATCGCTTCATATAAATCGATTTGCCTAAATCACTTCACAATTGCCCGTGTAAACACGGCTTTTGATTCTACATATTGCCCTTAGATACTGGTAGACATATCAAGCATTATCTGCTCAATTTAATAGAAGGTGTTCCTTCTGAAGCTCATGGGTTCAGAGTTTTGACAAGCACACCAAAATTAATTTGGCATGTTTACATCTACCTAACTTTAATTTGAAGTAACTGACTTAAAATGCCTAACCTGGTGTAAAATATTCCGATATACGGCATAGGGGGAATGCAAATGTTCTATTACTGATCGGTGTACGTGACCAGGCACATGTATGTATATGAGACTGTCTCAAAAGGTGCTAAGCAATATGGGACAAAACTTTGTCCATTGTAACGATCAACACACTATCTACTTATGCATTTGCTCAGGATAAACTGATTCGTTGTTTGATTGATTGAAGATTTATACTGCATATCATGGATAAGTCTGAATCCACATGGTGTTTCTTAATCCCAATAGAATACATATTGATTTGAAGCAAATGTCCTTGTGTTTTCAGTGTATCCGTCTCTGTGCTGTTTTGTGTCAATCATTACTATGGACAAAAAAATGAAGAGCTAGTACCTTTTGAGACAGGCTCATATATATATGTATGGGTTGGTGGTGCCTGAGTGGGATGTAAATAGACATAGTGGTGCTGGCAGGTCTGGGTGTGAGTGCACTCAGGGCCTACCCCCTCTGCTGGGATAGTGATCACCACACTCAAAGGTCAAGGTTGGTGGTGGCCATGGGGCCATTCAGCTTGGTGGTGGTGGGCAGACCACTGGTAGCCATGGGGACCAGGAATGCTGGATCCCTATTGGTAGGGCCAAGAATGCTTGTTTTCCATGGGGGGAAAGGGGTGGGGTGATACTCTACAATGACCCCATGTAACCATATAAATAATAATCCAGAGGGCTTGACTCTCTCTTCTTTACACTTTATACTCTTCCTTTCTCTTTGTCTGGAGTGATTTCACTATAGCCTGCCTACGTAGCCACAGATTCAAGCCTAATGGGGCTGTCACACTATGGCGTATGGTGTTAGCATATGCCGGCGTATGCGGTTTTCGACCCATACGCCGTCATACGCTATGCATAGGTTAGGCATAGGTTGGGCATATGCCGTATATGCTTGTCATACGCCGTCATACGCCGTCTTATGCCCGTCCGTCCAACAATTTTTGTGCATGCTCAAAATGTTCAGCGTATGGCAGCGTATGGCTTATACGCTGCTCATACACTAGACATATGCTATGCATATGCCGGCATAGGTTACACATAGGTTAGGGGTACGTTGGCATAGGTTAGGTGTATGTTGCACCGACACCCTCCGGTGTCTCTGGCATACTCACAACGTTCTGTAATGGGGCTGTCACACTACGGCGTATGGCATTAGCGTATGCCGGCGTATACGGTTTTCGACCCATACGCCGTCATACGCCGTCATATGCTACGGATAGGTTAGGCATAGGTTGGCCATATGCCGTATACGCTCGTCATACGCCGTCTTTACGCCAGTCCGTCCAAAAATGTTTGTGCATGCTCAAAATGTTCAGCGTATGGCTCATACGCTGCTCATACGCTAGACGTACGCTGTGCATATGCCAGCATAGGTTATGCATAGGTTAGGGGTACGTCGGGATAGGTTCCTGTCACCTCCAACCGTCAAAATACGCCGAGTATACGTCGTCATATGCTTTGCATACGTCGATATACGGTGGGGATACGGTAGCCATATGCCAGGCATACGCTACACATACGTTTCATTCATCGCTGGAGTGCAAAAAGGTTGGCGTATCTCGACCTATTCTCATTTTCAAATTATTGCGCCACGTTACGCATACGCCGCCGCCATATGCCGTAGTGTGACAGCCCCACTAGCCTTTTTACACTGGGATATGTTTGAAGTTTAAACACAAACAAATTAATTGTGGCAAGCTTGTCAAAACTCTGACCCCAAAATCTACAGCAGTAACATGCTCTATTAAACATTTAATTGATTTAGTATTCCTTCTGTGTAACAAGACATACTTAAAGCTGCATAGTCCGATGAAAGCGTAACATTTTCAAAACCAAAATACCGACCAAGATTTGATTTGACATATCTAACTTAGATAGCGATGTACTTATTCAGTATTTAATGCTGCATAGAAGGGAATACTGAGTCAATTTAATAGAACCTATTACTGCAGAAGCTTTTGGTGTGCTTACCCAAATTAATTTGGCATGTTTGCACTTCAAATATCTCCGAAGTTAGCCATTTAAAATTAAAGTTATTTCAACCTAATGTAGGATGGATTATAATGATCAGCCTAATATATTTAGCTTAGAAAATGACAACAACTCAAAACAATCGGATTATGTAACTTTAATGAATGCACCAGGATGTAAGTTTGACATGTAGGTTCAAAAGTGGTTTGCTTTCGAAAATATTTTTCTTGAAGATTTATACTGCCTGTCATGGATAAGTCTGACTAGACTTGTTTTCACCATTAGACAGTTTGGCGATAGAAAGCCCGAGCCTACACTTTTACCGACCCAATGGATTTTTAACCTCCCACACCACATAGACATGGTATGAGAGCAACTGGCCTTTGATGACGCTGTAAGTTATCCACAGCGGTGGAAATCCAAATTGGCAGAGGTGGGCACACGTGGAATCGAACCACTGACCCTCAGATTAGGAGTCTGAGCAGAAAAAAGTCAGACACTCTAACCACTCCACCTCAGAGAACACCACTATTATGTCTTTATCGGACTATACAACTTTAATATCTTAGCTTCATTGTCTTATCAAAATCTAAAAAGAATATTTAGAGTCGTGAAGACTAAAGAAATTCAAAACCTTTTTATACCCACCATTTTCAAAGTTTGTTGGTTGTTGGAGTTTTACATCATGGCAACAACTAAGGTCATATCAGGACCGGTACCGACTTGTGACAGTACGCACTCAGGGCGACTTTATAGTGGTTCCTCACTGTGTGACCAGGCCACCAGCACTATGCCCTGATATCCCGCTCAGTCACATTATCCTGACACTGAGCCAACCAGTTCTTGCCCTATCCTAATAATGCAGAGCGCCTGGCTAGTCAACGACAAGTATAAATTTTTAAGTCATTGGTTTGACTTGACTAGGGTTCACAATCTACCAAAACGGGAGACAGACGCTCAACTCATTCGCCCATCCGTCTGGTCCACAATTTTCAAAGCTATTACAATACATTGCCACAGTATTCTTATGCTGACGATTTTCCTTGTGTCAATCACAGAAGAACGATCAAAGGGCCTTTTATGCTTCACTTTATTTGGTCGGTATCGATCAGGGAACCGCAGCGTGCTCTCTCTAAATACAAGAAGCTGGGTACTTTACGAATACTGCACTCTGTCAACTGTCGAGTGGGCAACTGAACATTGAAGGCCAGAATAGCCGCCCTATTTACGCGCCTCATCACCTCACATGTGTGATCAGATTGTAATATGTCGGGACTCGGCCGTCTGAACCCCAATCATTACTAGTTTCCACAGGTGTGTTCTGACAACTGTCTGTCAGTTCCCACCTGTCGTTACTCTCAACAACTCATAAGAAATAAAGGAAGACAAGTCACGCAAGATTGACAGTGAAGAGGTTGTGCTTTATTGGCATCAACCCCTGTTCACCTACTGGCGACCTATTACCCTCACTCCTTACCAACTGCCCGCACAGATCCGCATGCCTATTGCTGGTGTATATTAGAATCAGTGCCCACAGCCCGTTGAACCTGAGTCCAATGGCTGTTGCACACAGCTCAGTGTCTTTTTGGAATAGATGTTGCTAGTTCAAGTGTAGAGAGTGGAGTGTCTCTTGCTAGAGAGCCTAGCCAAGAGTACCTCATGTGGGGTGTGTGTGTCAGGTATAAGGAACACAGGTGATAGAGCTCACACACTCAGCCAATCAGACACCCTCTACAGCCTGGGTGGGCGACGCCCTAAAAGGGGGCAGCTGTCATCTACCCCAGCTGCAGGTGGTGTCGATAATGTATGCAGGATGGCTGGGTGTGCTTGTCCATTGGTCCCGTGGTAACAGATAGTTGCAGACAGTTACAACAAACATATATCAATGCTTCTCTTTCTGGTGCATGAAGGGAACATTTAAATAATTATTAACCGTCTCTGAAGTATGAACATCACATCACAATCTCAGTCGCCATGTGTTATCACATTTCCACCTAGTCGCTTATGTCACAAACCGAGTGGGGCACCCATTGCTTCTCTGTTACATAATCCTGGTCCCCACTCCGTCGCCTGAGAATAATAATGTTCTTTGCCAATATATAAATCCGAACCGAAAATCCGTATATTTTTACAAGATGACACTAGGGCAGTGTAAATCACAACGCTCAAGAGAGAAGTAGTATATATACTCGCTATTTATTTAGGAAAAAACAGAATGGACCCCCCTCTCCCCACCCTCTGCCCAGGTCTGAAATTAAGCAGTCATACGTCAAGTTTAGTGTTCATTTGGCATTCAACCATCCCGAGTGTCTTTTTGGGCGGCTAGCTTAATGAGCCGAGATCGATCCTGATTATGCAGGTTTGGGTCCAGGAGGATAATGGGCGAGTTGCTCCGGCCGTCAGTCGGAAGTCAAAGTTTAACCGCTAGGTTTGTTTGTTTTTTGTTGTTTTACGTCCTAGCAACATCTAAGGTCATATCAGAACGGCTTAAACCCTAGGTGGTGTTGGGAGCGTTAGCCCATTGCTTGGACCTGATATATGGCGCATGCATATGCGGCCATTGGGAACTTTCCCATGCTGTGAATAACTGAATTACTCATGTTACGGGCAGACATGGATGACTGACAAACCAAGGAATCAGGTAATGTGTATGTAGTAGTCTGCACTGACCTCTCAGGCAAGGAGCCGCGCCGAATATACAAGTAGGCGTGGGTAGTGTGGTGATATCAGGGAGCCTATGTGGTGTAATGGTTAGCACACTGGCCCGGAATGCAAAGAGATGTGGGTTCGAGTCCCGCTCTAGGCACAATATTTCCCATTTTCATCACCCGCCACGACACTGGTGCCGTGACCAGGATACTATACAAGCTACACAATGTATGGTTGTTGAACCTACCCTGTGTATGTATATTAAGTGCATTGCCTGTATGTTTGTTTGTTGTTGTTTTACGTCCTAGCAACATCTAAGGTCATATCAGGACCGGTACCGACTTGTGACAGTGCGCACTCATGGCGACTTTATAGTGCTGCCCCACTGGAAGACCAGGCTGCCAGCACCATGACCTGATATACCACTCAGTCACATTATCCTGACACTGAGCCAACCAGTCCTTGTCCTATCCTAATAATGCTGAGTGCCAGGCTAGGAAGCAACAAGTATCAATTTTTAAGTCATTGGTTTGACTCGACCCGGGTTCGAACCCACGACCCCACGATCTACCAACACGGGAGACGGATGCTCTAACTCATTCGGCCACCCCATCTGGTTTGCCTGTATGTATGTAATTGTAAGCATTAAAAGACTTACAATTCCAAGGGGACGAGTGTAGTGGTCTGCACTGACCTCTCAGGCAAGGGGCCACATAGACAGGTAGGCGTGGGTAGTGTGGTGATATCAGGGAGCCTAGGTGGTGTAATTGTTGGCACATTGGGCCGGAATGCAAAGAGATGTGGGTTCGAATCCCACTCTAGGCACAATATTTCCCATTTTCATCACCCCCACAACATTTACAAAGGGGGGTTAAACCCCATTATTGGTAGAACTCCATGAGCTTCCATGGCAAAGTTGTGTTGGACATGTTATTGTTCCCCATGCCATCACCTCTACCAATTTGGATTTCCACTGCGGTAATAAAGGCCAGTTGCTCTCATACCATGTCTATGTTAGTGGGGAGGGTAAAAATCCCTTGGGTCGGTAAAATTGTAGGCTCGGGCTTTCTATAGACCAACTGTCTAATTTACGATGGCGGAGGCATGATAGTATAGTGGTTAGTCTTTATTCAGAAGCAGAGAGGATCAGTACGTTCAATGTACAATGGTTAGTTCAGGTCAAGTATCAATCGGTACGTTCAAATCTACAACGTTTATGTCAGGTCAAATGTCAGTCTCTTCATTCACAGGTCAATTGGTGGGCGGGACTCGAACCTGCAGGGGAAGTTAGATCGGTGTTCCGTTGATGGCGGCAGGAACGGTTTTTATGGTTTGAACCTGGAGGAGGTTGGTCACGTGACTGTTTTGGCGGGAAATTCAAAGTCTGGTCGTGTCGGTGGGCCCTGGAGGCAGCAGGTGGAGTTACTCCGGCGAAATCCGCCAGATGGCACGCGCGGCGGCTGCCAGGTCAGTTCAGGGTTTTAAGGCTAGGTGGCGCCACCAGTGTCATATCGTTTGAGCGACTCTCCGCCCCGTAAATTACTCATGTTATGAATAACATGCACAATGGTGAAAACTAGACTATTCAGACTTATCCATGATATGGGGCTAACAATTTTCAAGAAAAAAGGCCAAGTCAAAGTGTAGGTTTGGGCTTTCTATTGACTAACTGTCTAATGGTGAAAACAAGTCTATTCAGACTTATCCATGATAGTCAGTATAAATGTTCAAGAAAAGCTTAACCAATAGCGAAGAACTTACCTCTGGTGCCATTTCACCGCTGTTAATTATGTCAGCCACTGAGCCCCACTTGTCTCTGAGTGAAGCGCTTGCCATTTGTTTTCGAAGTAATTCTCCCACGGACAGGTGCACCCAGCCAGGGTATCGCTGAATTATCTTCTTACAGTAAGCAGCCTTCCCTGAGCCAGGACCACCTACCGCAGTGAAATTAGAACCAGAGATCTACATAAAGCCGCATACTCCAATAAAAGCATCAAATTTTCAGAATCAACACGCTTAGCCAGATTTGATCTGACTTATCAGACACATTTAGAGGGTCTGTACACGTGTGAAGATATGGAATTCAAGGCTATTTCAAGGCTTTTCCAGGCTGTTTTTGATAGGAATTTCAGGGGAAAAACAACAATGGCGAATGGTGATTTCAGACTAAATTAGATCAGTGGGGACAGTTTAATGAAATTCAAGGCTTTTCAAGACTAATTACCCAAAATAGGTTAAATTCAAGGCTTTTCAAGGCCTTGAAATGAGGCAAATTAAGTTGAAGATTTTCCAGGCCCCGTATAGACACTGCATATCCAAGCATTGGCAACTTGCAAGGGTATCGGTTACAAACTGAGAAGTTGTTGACTTTCGTCTGGTTGCGGACTAAAATTAAATAGTTCCCTTTCATTTTAGACATTCAGACATTTTTTATTCACAATTTCCTGAAGCTGAGGAAGCCGTACTCCAGACTGGACCTGCGACACAACTTTTTCGGCTTTAGGGTGGTTGACCTGTGGAATGACCTGCCGGAGAGTGTCGTAGCAGCAGAGTCGGTGAACTGTTTCAAGTCCCGACTGGATGCATACTGGTCAAGCATTACATATATCTTGGAGCCAGTGACAGTTGCTGCGATCGACCACATCTGAAGAACTGTCTCCATTTCTATTAATTAAGAGCGGCTAACAGGTCCAAGGCCTATTATAGCTGTATCCTATTGATTGATATTAATGATAGCTTAACAAAATATTCATATTCTACAAATATCAACGGCATTGGCACTTGGAACTACTAGTCCTAGTTTGTTTGTTGGTGCTTTGTCTTAATACCATTTAATAAATGATAACAAGCACTGTTAGCAAAGATTAAAGTTGCATAGTCCGTTGAAAACATCAAATTTTCAAAACCAAAACACTTATCTAGATTTGATTCTATATATTCAACTTAGATACTGTTGCTGCATAGAAGGTCGTAATAAGTCAATTTAATAGAACCTGTTACTACTGAAGTCTATGGTGTCGGAGTTTTGGCATGCTTGCCAAAATTAATTTGGCATGCTTTGATGTCAAATATCTCCAAAGTTAGCTATTTGAGGTAAAAATTATTTCAAATTAAAGTAAAGTAGATTATAACGATGAGCATAGTGTATTTATCTCAGAAAATGGCAGAAACTCAAAAGCATCGGACTATGAAACTTTAATTGTCTACCTCCCACCGCACTGTAAACAGCTCCACCCAGTGTCGGTGGTGGAACTAAGCTTTGTTTGTTGGGGTTTGAGGTCCTAGCAATACGCACCAATAACCAGGACGATTGGACAGTCGGGCATCATTATCCGGCTGATCTGACTGAAATCCGACTTCGATCCGATGGGCGGAAGTGGTGTTGTTATTTGCCTGAAGCCATCTGGCGGACAAAAACAATAACAATTAGGGAGGAGCCATCTGGCGGCCTAAAACAATAATAATTAGGGAGGAGCCATCTGGCGGACAAAAATAACAACCAATTAGGGAGGAGCCGTCTGGCGGACAAAAACAAAAACAATTAGGGCGGGGCCATCTGGCGGACAAAAACAACAATTAGGGAGGAGCCATCTGGCGGACAAAAACAACAACAATTAGTTGAGTTAGTTAGTGGTGATTGCCTAAGCCATGTCGGCAGCAAAGGCCATACTCAGGATGGGAAGTGTTCAAATCTTATTCTGTTGTATTATTACCGGGCCATCGCTTTTACACAGAATATAAAAGCACACAATCAATCTGTCGAGACACACTTTTGAAGTTAAAAGCTCACAATTACAAAGACAACAATTAGTTGAGTTAGTTTGTTAGTGGTGATTGCTTAACGCCGTGTCGGCAGCAAAGGCCATATAATCATGCGAGAAGTGTTCAAATCTTATTCTGTCATATTAATAATTGAGCCATCGCTTTTACAAATGTAAAAGCACACAATCGAGAGACACTTTTGAAGTTAAAAGCTCACAAATTTGAGACAGGGTGAAATTCTCGATAAAAGTTGATGGTGTCGTTTTTCCTGAATTGGTAACAATTGTTTTTATGAACTATTTATTATAAGGCAGTATAAATCCTGCTACCCTCAAGAAGGCTAGGCTCGCTTCTTGTTTTACATTCACGGCACAAAAGTCCCCCACCCCATTTGTCAATTAGCTGAGTACATGAGCGAAATGTTGTAGGGTTGCGGTTTTTTGCGGTTATTTTTATTAAACAAAACATTACACGTCTCATTACCATATTAAATTTAAGACATTTTATGTTTAGCTGAAGTTCTCAGAAAAATTAAAAATAAGAAAAGCTTGTTTGCCACTATACAGACAAAGAAACTTATTTATTTTGGCCACATCATTTGTCAGAGTTCAATATACCGTACATTGTTGGAAGGGAAGGTGAATGGCAGCAGAGGGAGAGGGAGACCAAGAACATCATGGTTTACAAATATTTCACAGTGGACAGGCTTGAATTATTCACAGTCTATCAGAACAGCACAACATCGGGACAAGTGGAGAACCATTGCATCCAACCCTCGACTAGAGGATGGAACTATTGATTGATTGATAGTGGTTCGAGGACTGAGGTTCACCGGAAGTGTCTCAGGAAATATTATGCCGAGAGCGGGAATCGAACCCACATCTCTTTGCATTCAGGTTCACCGGAAGTGCCTCAGGAAATATTACGCCTAGAGTGGGACTCGAACCCACATCTCTTTGCATTCAGGTTCACTGGAAGTGCCTCAGGAAATATTACGCCTAGAGCGGGACTCGAACCCACATCTCTTTGCATTCAGGTTCACCGGAAGTGCCTCAGGAAATATTACGCCTAGAGAGGGACTCGAACCCACATCTCTTTGCATTCAGGTTCACCAGAAGTGCCTCAGGAAGTATTACACCTAGAGCGGAACTCAAACCCGCATCTCTTTGCATTCAGGTTCACCGGAAGTGCCTCAAGAAATATTACGCCTAGAGCGGAACTCAAACCCACATATCTTTGCATTCAGGTTCACCGGAAGTGCCTCAGGAAATATTACGCCTAGAGCGGAACTCGAACCCACATCTCTTTGCATTCAGGTTCACCGGAAGTGCCTCAGGAAATATTACACCTAGAGCGGAACTTGAACCCACATATCTTTGCATTCAGGTTCACCGGAAGTGCCTCAGGAAATATTACGCCTAGAGTGGGGCTCAAACCCGCATCTCTTTGCATTCCAGGCCAGTATGCTAACCATTACACCACCAGGGTGCCTGATGTCACCACCCTACCGAGGCCTACCTGTCTATGCGGCTCCTTGCCTGAGAGGTCAGTGCACACTACTACACTACTAACAACAATAGTGTAGTAGTCCAGACACAAGCTCCACTACCATACGGTGACAGCAAAGACTGCTCCGTCACCATCACAGTTTATAGCGATAGGTGGCAGTACGGTAGCACCGGGCAGCACTGTAACAGGGCTGCCACCTACTGCATGCGGCTAGCGTAACCTCCCCCAGAAGTTGACGTGGGACCTGGCAGGGCAGAGGCGGATCACTTGATCGTGGAGGGCGCAGTGAACGGAGAATAAAGTTGACTGTGAAACAAGCATACTCGTTCTCCTGCTTGCTTGGGGGGATCAGGGATCTACCGCGTGAGGGTCAGGTTCCGGGCGGCCAACAGAGGGCCCCCATCACAATAATAATGGCATACACCATAACATTATGCACAGCTGTCCAGCGTTGAAAACAAGCACCCTCGCGGGAGCTTACACGCTATGGGCAGAATAAAAACCGTATATAAAATAAAATTAAAATTAAAATAACCCCTGCCCCACGGAAGTAGGTGCTCAGCTCATCTGCCCATGCCTTCAGAAGCCCATAATTTAATTCATGTAGCAATTTTCCCGAAGAACGCTTGCTTCGTTTCTTGTTCCACATCTACAGGGTTTGATCCGCATTGAAGTTTCATTTTGTCGAGGCGCATTTTGTCGAGGTTTTACGGTAGCAGGCAGACTCGATCCATCCAGCCTCCATGAACACAAGAAAGAAAGCCGTCCTTTTGACTCCAAGACTCTTTGGACTCGGCCAGAGATATCGATACACCAGTCCAGGATGTGACAAGTGGCGCCCCCTTGTGGCGATATGAGGCAGTATAGGTAGTGTCTGGTGCAACGCTGCCCCTCCTAGGCAGAGACCCAGGTGTCGCGACCCCGTCTAGGCAGACCAATCAGAGAGCAGACTCTGCCAGTGGCTCCGTTCCGACTTAGCCTACTCCCCGTCCTGATTATTACATTAGATGTTGCCAGGACGCAAAACTCCAACAGACAAACCTACTTAGCCATTCAGGGCAATTTACACTGTCGGAGGGGAAGATGGGGGGGGGGGGAGGGGTTCCAACAAGTGGCAATATTATGCTTAGTGGTGGACTCAAACGCCACATGTATGTCATTCCTAGACAAGTGTCCTTCGTGTAGTAGTCTGCACTGACCTCTCAGGCAAGTAACCACACAGACAGGTAGGCGTGGGTAGTGTGGTGATATCAGGGAGCCTAGGTGGTGTAATGGTTAGCACACTGGCCCGGAATGCAAAGAGATGTGGGTTTGAGTCGCACTCTAGGCGCAATATTTCCCATTTCCATCACCTCTCCATGACACTGGCGCTGTGACCAGGATCCTGTACGAGCTATGCGCTGTATGGTTGTTGAACCTACCCTGTGTATGTATGTGTAAGTGCATTGCTTGTATGTATGTAATTGTAAGCATTAGAAGACTTTCAATTCCATGGGCACGAGTGTAGTAGTCTGCCCTGATCTCTCAGGCAAGTAACCACATAGACAGGTAGGCGTGGATAGTGTGGTGATATCAGGGAGCCTTGGTGGTGTAATAGTTAGCAGACTGGCCTGGAATGCAAAGAGCTGTGGGTTCGAGTCGCGCTCTAGGCGCAATATTTCCCATTTCCATCACCTCTCCATGACACTGGTGCCGTGACCAGGATCCTGTACAAGCTGCACACTGTATGGTTGTTGAACCTGCCCTGTGTATGTATGTGTTAGTGCATTGCCTGTATGTATGTAATTGCAAGCATTAACAGACTTTCAATTCCAGGGGGATGAGTGCAGTAGTCTGCACTGACCTCTCAAGCAAGTAACCACATAGACAGGTAGGCGTGGGTAGTATGGTGATATCAGGGAGCCTAGGTGGTGCAATGGTTAGCACACTGGCCCGGAATGCAAAGAGATGTGGGTTTGAGTCGCGCTCGAGGCGCAATATTTCCCATTTCGATCACCCCCACAACATTACCATTAACCTATCTAGGCTCTGCGATGTAGTCAATCCACCCATTATGTGCATGTAGCATTTCAGCTGGTGAGGTCAGTGCACCTCACTACACACCTGCCCATGGAATGAATCGTAAGTCGCATACTTAGTTAGACAAAAAAAGTTTGGTTTATTTAACGACGCCTCTAGAGCACATTGATTTTTATTATCAGCTATTGGACGTCAAACATGTACTGATATAGTCATTCTGACATATTTCTTTGGAGGAAACCTGCTGCCGCCACATAGGCTACTCTTTCTGATAAGCAGCAAGGGGTCTTTTAAATGCACTTTCCCACATACAGGACAGTACATACCATAGCCTTTGATGAACCAGTTATGGACGACTGGTTGGAACGGAAAATAGCCCCAACTGCAAATGTGTCCACTGAGCAGGATCGCTTGGCTGACGCACACCTTCACATGTGGACACTCTACTGCCTGAGCTAGGTCCCACTCCTGAACTTAGTTAGAATTACAAATATCCAGATTAGCGCGCTTACAGCATTGCACAATGGCAGGCTTAAAACAATGCAGCACGCAATGTGTACAGCACCCTGGTCATGGCACCATCGGAAAAATATGTAAAATTAATGCCGCGACTCTAAATATTGAATATTCTACAAGTGACTCCAGTAAAAACTGACCCAAATGTCACTAACCCCCAGATAGAATTTCCCACCGAGAGCCATGACAAGAGGATGGCAGTTTATCGCTTATGAAAACCTGGTGCACGCAGGTGCACTCAGTGAATTGAGTGTGCCCAGCGTTGTCACCCCTCCTTTCAAGGTCTATCTTTTTTCTTCTTCTTTGTATTTTTATTTTAATTTTTTTTAGCAAAGACTTTTTTTAATATATTTTTTTATATTTTTTTTTAGCAAAGTCAACCTTCAAAAGGAAACTGATTTGAGAAAATTTAAATAGAAAGAACGTGAAAGGTTTTGTGAAACACTGTAGAAGACCAGTACGGCCAATATCGATTTGGAGACTAAGATCTTATCTTATTCAAAAGAAGTAATTTTAATCAATTTGTGAAAAGAAGATTTTAAAGGCAGCACGGCAGATAGGTATAGATGATATATATAAAAGATCAGACGGGATGGCTGAATAAGTTGAGCCTCCGTCTCCTGCTTCGGTAGATTGTGGGTGGTCGCGTCAAATCAATGACTTAAAAATTGATACTTGTCGATTCCTAGTCAGGCGCTCTGCATTATTAGGATATGGCAGGGACCTGTTGGCTCAGTGTCAGGATAATGTTACCGAGTGGGATATTAGGTTATGGTGCTGGCAGCCTGGTATCCCAGTAGGGCAGCACTATAAAATCGCTATGAGTGCATACCTGTTCTGATATGACCTTAGATGTTGCCAGGACATAAAACTCCAACAACCAACCAATGATATATAGAACGGCAGATGAGTATACATAATATATATTATAACATATATATCATAGATATATATTATAGTATTATATATCATAGATATATATTATTGTATTATATATCATAGATATATATAATAGTATTATATGTCATAGATATATATGATAGTATTTTATTATAAAAATATTCTGATATTCGACATAGGGGGGAATGCAAATGTTCTATTACTGATCAGTGATGTATGTATGGGCTGGTGGTGCCTGAGTGGGATGTAAATAGACATAGTGGTGCTGGCAGGTCTGGGTGTGAGTGCACTCAGTGCCTACCCCCTCTGCTGGGATAGGGATCACCACACTCAAAGGTCAAGGTTGGTGGTGGTCATGGGGCCATTCAGCTTGGTGGTGGTGGGCAGACCACTGGTAGCCATGGGGACCAGAAATGCTGGATCCCTATTGGTAGGGCCAAGAATGCTTGTTTCCCATTGGAGGAAAAGGGTGGGGTGATACTCTACAATGAACCCATGTAACCATATAAATAATAAACCAGAGGGCTTGACTCTCTCTTCTTCTTTACATTTTATACTCTTCCTTTCTCTTTGTCTGTATTGATTTCACCATAGCCTGCCTACACATCCACAGATTCGAGCATTGGACTCTACACTATGATAGCAGCTGTAGATTTAAGGATTAGTAAAATGCCACTCTTTATCCATGCACCACCTAGATAAAACATTCACCGCGTACTGACAGTACAGGGGTGAAAACCAACCCATTAGAAAAGCTGGCGAAGAATTTCGACATGCTGGGAAAATTAATTGAGTGAATAATGTCTTAATTTAAGAAGCAATATTTATTCTTTATGTATGTCTTCATATTTACCCGCTAGTTTTGAGTTGGAAAATATAATAAAACATATACTCTAATGCAATTTAAAAGTGAAATTGCCGCTGTTTTATCGCCGCCATCTTGTCTTTTTGCATTCTCTCTGATTTCACCAACTCTGCGCCGATATATGTAGCCATTTGATCCTGGAATGAGAGTTTCTAGTTCCTGTTCCATACTAAAGCTATTTTCGCCCGTATTTACACTACGTTGTCGTTCACCCGTGTACTACAAGTACATGGTGAATCTTTTATCTACCCACCACCCACCACGCACATAACCACCCACCACCCTCAACTGAAATGGATGGCCAATTGGGTATGGCACCCGCTTCAAGTCGGTAAGGTCTTGGATCCAATCCTCGGTCAAAATACTTACAAAATTGGTATTTTGCCACTGCCACTTCCACCACCACTATCACTGCTACTGTCACTGCCACATACCACTACCACTATCACTGCTACTGTCACTGCCACCTACCACTGCCACTACCACTACCACTGCTACACTCACTGCCACCTACCACTACCAATGTCACTGATACTGTCACTGCCACCTAGCACTACAACTGTCACTGTCACTACTACTGCTATTGCCACTTTTCTGGCGTTCAGTAATACCAGGATAGTATAGGACAGGGACTGGTTGGCTCAGTCTCAGTATAAATGTGGCTAAGTGGGATTTTCCTGTCATGGTGCCAGCGGCCTGGTATCCCAGCGGAGCAGCACTATAAAGTCACCATCAATGCGCGCTGTCACAATTCGGGAGGCATACACCCTGATATGACCGTACATGTTGCTAGGATGTAAAAGCCTAACAAATAGACCCTGTCGGTATTGCAGTCAAAGCTGATATTGATGTAGTATTAGAGCGGTCAGCAACACATCCCTCAGCTTCCCCCCTCCACCACCCACCCCGCCACCTCCCAAATCACCCCGGTGTAGCAGAATAAAACCAACCCCTTCTGCTCTCGAGCAATATACACTTGCTGTCTGGACTGCACTTGCGTCCACACCTCTTCTATCACCTTTCAGCTGCCGGTCTCCTCTCCCGGATATGTCTAAAAAATACTGCAGGGGGAGAGGCCGGTCAGCCTCACCTTCTACCTTACTCCGTCCATGTCTCCAGGTTCGCCAACTGGTCACCACAGGGCAAGGACTTGAAGGAGGAACAACCCTTTGACTCAACTCTCCTCACTTCTCTTTCCTCAAATCCTACTCGTTCTATTTATTTCTCCCAGGGTTACGCCTCCTCTTGATCAAGGGAGTTGTTTGCTCGGGTGGGTCCCTTTTCCTTTTTCACTTTCCACCTTCTTGCTGCGGATCCCACCTTTCCTCCGAACCCCCCTCCCCACCCAAAAAAAATCCTCCCCCCCCCTGAACCCATCAGTGACTGGGAATGAAAGCATTGGTAAAATCGGACAGGTTTGATCCGGTGCCGCTTCAAGGACTCGTCGTTATTGTATTCAACTGCTCCCTACTTCTACAACCCCACCCCCCTCCCCCAGGGCCCATATGCACGAATCGGTGTTAGGGCAGTAACCGCGGTTTGGCTAGCTCCACACGGCTAACGGTGGAAAATCTGTATGCATCAGTCGGTGCCAGCGCTAGCTGCCGATCGTAGCCTAAGCTAAGCTACCCTACTTTCAAGTCAGGTTTAACTGCTAGCCGCGCCGGTTAGTGTGCGTGTGTGGGTCTCAATCTATTCAATGCTATCATATTTAACAGAATTACATACTCAATAAGTGAAATTTAATCAAATTAACCGTAAATTCGAACCGATATTAATGCCGCAGCTACATCGGCGGGGATATTAATATTGTCGAATCGACGAATGTAAAGTAAACAAATCGCCGCCGCCTCCGCCACATCGACGTCGATATCCATACCGCCGAATATCAACAAAACAGATCGCCGCCACCGCCACTGCATCGGCGGCAATATATTAGGCCCAAATCTATTCAATACTGTCATATTTAACAGAATTACATACGCCATAAGTGAAATTTTATCAATTTAACCCTAAATTCGAACAGATATTAACGCCGCCGCCGCGGCATTGGCACCGTTATTCATATTGTCGAATCGAGGGAATTCCCAAATCTATAAATAATTTCACGGTTAGCTATCCGCCCCGGCTTGGACAATGGTGCATACGGCTTGACCTAATTAACCAAGGCCCTCCTAGCCGCGGATAGCTACCCAGAGCTAGTGTGTAGCACCGGCTACGCGTAGCTCCAATTCATGCATATGGCCCAGAAGTTTACACTTCAGCCAAAAATGGACTGATGTATAGACGAGATCACAGGTCCGACGGCGCATGCACTGGAAACAGCGCTGGCAGCAAAGCAAAGGCATACAGCCATTGAGTTTGCTGATACGCGTAGGGCAAAACTTTGATTTTATTCAAAATTAATAAAAATACATAACAATTTGGCACAAACATGGATGGATGGATGCAATAATATAATGAATATGTTTAGGACACAACTCTCCATAATTAAGCATTTTGAGCTAAGAAAGATACAATTTCAGTCACTTTATAGGCCGATGTTTACATTACCATTGATTAGACATAAGTAATTCTTGTTCTAAATATTAAAATGTCAAATGTGTCAACAAAAACTTGTTTCAAAGAAATATATAACCAATATCTGATTAACCCTACTCATTTTCTATTTCTACATATGTCATTAACCATAGGATATAAATAGAAACATGAATAAAATAAGTAAAACTGACTCTGGCTATGGCTCTAACACTAATCTGAGTGCCCGATTTGTCTAAATCTAAATGCACATGGCATAAGATGTGCTGATTATATTGATGTAAATACAATGCTGGATAAAAGATTAATATCTTAATTTATTATATATATTTTTTTAGTTGATATTCTATGTTTCAAACAAGAGCTGAGATGAGCTGAAACTAGCACATTTCATAGCTGCGCCCAGTGTATTAGCATGTGCCATGTGCTTCTCGCGGGTTTGTTTTGCTCTGACGCATCCCACAATGCACCGCGCTGCTGGAACCGTGATGTAGTCTATTCTATTCACACAGTGGTGGCGCGAATAACGCTATGTGCTTTCCTTATTCGCACAGCGCAGACAACCAATCAAAGCACCTGATTCGCCGTGGTGGGAGGGAGGGGGGGGGGGGGGGGGGGGGGGGATGGGGGTAGCGGCCACGATGTGCTGATTATATTGATGTAAATGCAATTCTGGACCGACCGTATTCTCCAAAGAGAATCAAGAATCTACAGCTCTACCAATGAACATCAAGTATTCCTGTGTCCCCATGGTTACAGTGATCTGCCCACCACCACCAAGCGGCATGGCCCCTTTGGTCACCATCTGCCCTGAGCAGATCTGTGACTAACAGAGGCGGGAAGTTGTAGTGGGTAGAGCTCCAAATGCCCCTTACACACTATCCTACTCGCACCACAATGTCTATTTACAATGAGTAAAGTATCACCAGCAACTACATAAACACATTCATGCACCTGGCCCTATATACCTTTTTCATAAGTAGAACATTTGCATTCCCCCACCAATGCGTTTTATCGGAATATTTTACACCACAATGCACCGCGCCGCTGGAATGGCAAAGTAGTCTATTGGTGCCGTTTCCAATGCTGCAGTTCTGCAGCCTGTAACCTATAGGTTACAACCCCCCCCCCCCCACATCAAGTCAAGCCCTAGCAATAAGGTCCTGGAACAAATCTTAGCACAAAGATAATCATGGAGATTAATACCCCTTTGAAAGTCTAGAACTACAAAGTCTAGTCTTAATCTAAAGCATTCAGTGGCCACCATCTTAGGTTTTTTTTGCATTCTTTCCAAATTCCTCCACCCCTATGTCAATGTACTTAAACTTTGTGCACTGGAACCAGAGACGCCACAGTTTGCTAATAATAGTTGATTCCTACTGAGGCAGTGTTTGTCCAGATTTAGACATGGTTGTCATTCACCCCTCAAATCTATGTTGTGCAGGGGTGACTATTTATTTAGTGGGGAGAGGGCGGAGAGGCAGTTTTACACTGGTATAATGCTGCCTCCCCAGTATAATATTCTCCCTTATGAATTTTATTTCTGTCATACAAAGCATGACACACAAGTCCACACACTGCCGCCTCATAGTTTGTTCGTAATTTGCGATGGTGATTTTACACTGGCGGATAACTGGTCTCCCTTTACAATCCCGTCATGCTCCATTCACATATTTAGTTCTATAAACGGCCAGACGGATGGCTGAATGAGTTGAGCGTCCATCTCCTGTTTTTGGGAGATCGGGGGATCCAAACCCATGGGCTTGTGGGTTCGAACCCTGGTCGAGTCAAAGCAATGACTTAAAAATGTATACTTGTCGCTTCCCAGCCTGGTGCTCAGCATTATTAGGATAGGGCAAGGACCGGTTTGCTCAGTGTCAGGATAATGTGACCGAGTTAGGTCATGGTGCTGGTGGCCTGGTCTCCCAGTGGGGCAGCACTATAAAGTCGCCATGAGTGTGCACTGTCACAAGTCGGTACCCATCCTGATATGATTTCAGATGTTGCTAGGACATTAAACAACAACAAACAAATTGACTACATCACGGTTCCAGCGGCGCGGTGCATTGTGGGATGCATCAGAGCAAAACAACCCCCCCCCCCCCAAAAGCACATGGCACATGCTAATACACTGGGTGCAGCTATCAAATGTGTTAGTTTCAGCTCATCTCAGCTCTTGTTTGAAACATAGAATACTAACTAAAAAAATATATATAATAAATTAAGATATTAATCTTTTATCCAGCATTGCATTTACATCAATATAATCAGCACATTTTATGCCATGTGCATTTAGATTTAGAAAGATCTAGGCACTCAGACTAGTGTTAGAGCCATAGCTAGAGTACTCAATGCATTGTCAATGGGAGTGAACAATCTCCATACATAAAAGTAAAATATTGATAAAACTACACCACCTAGAGACAAACCGCTTGGAACACATATAGAAAACATGTTTAACAAAAAGATTATATTAAATTGATAAGGTTAGGGTTTTGGATTTCTATTATTTTTGAATAAAACTAACGTTTTTCACTGCGCGCATTGGCAAACTCAATGGGCGTACGTACGCCTTTGCTTTGCTCCCAACGCCGTTTTCAGCGCATGCGCAGTCGGAACCGTGATGTAGTCAATAAACCGAGGTGCTGGTCTTTCGGCTGCAGCAATTATGCCAGAGAGCATTTGATTTTGAGTCTAGTTTGTTTGTTTGTTGTTTGTTGTTGTTTTACGTCCTAGCAACATCTAAGGTCATATCAGGACGGGGTTTTTGAGTCTAGTAAGGCTGGATTTTTTCTGAGAGTGAGCAATATAATAAAGGCATATTATTTTTGAACAAAATACTTAGCATTTAGATTTCAAATTGATATGGTTATGTCCATACCCAGCCTTCCGATGCTTTGTCTATAGGGTTGTCTCTGCAGAGCTGTCAGTAGAGACAGTTCTGTGGGAGTAACTAAGCTACCCCCCGCCCCTCACCTGAGGCAATTTTATTGCCGTGAAGCAAACTATTGTGGGGATATTATTCACTTACACCGGTCTTACATCCGGTCCAAACAACCGCATACAGACGGGCGATAGCTAGGGGTGGGAGGGGGAAGGGGAGGGGGGACGGGGAGGGGGAAGGTGAGGGTGGAGGGTGTAGGGGGGACGGGGGTTGCTATGAACAGGTGGGCTCCAGTCATACCTGACGGGTTCCAAGCACAATTTACACTCTCCACATCCTGCCTCACGGCTCAGAATTCAACGCCGGACACGATATGTGCTTGGAGAGTGACCAGTACCATCAAAGTCCGCCAGGCGTCATTCCAGAGCGGCGTTCCATTAGCCTGGTTCCCGGGTCTAACTTAGAGGAAACCAGTTGGAAACAGGAGAGAGAACTTGGGGTAGTGTCGGTTGGTTGTTGGGAGTTTAACGTCCTGGCAACATCTAAGGTCATATGAGGACGGGTACGGACTTGTGACAGTGCGCACTCATGAGGTTTTATGGTGTTGCCTCACTGGGAAATCAGACCGCCAGCACCATGACCCGATATGCGACTCAGTCACATTATTCTAAGATTGTGCTAACCAATCCTTGTTCTATCTAGTGCAGTAGATATGTGCAAAGATTGTGGGGTTGATGATAAAAACATAGAATTTGGCTCACATTTAGTACATACCACTGGGAAGATCTTTTTATATAGGGACATTGCATATTCCTCCTGGGGCCAAAATGGCAGCCATTTTACAAAATGGCCATGAGCGGTTAACTGGAGATGCATGCAAGTGATGCAATATCACTTAAAATATAATCAGGGATGCCAATTAAAGGTCATACACCTTACATAACTGATTTATTTGGCCTATTAGGCAACAATTATGCGAAATTTGTTTTTTTTAATGAGTTTTGTCTGTATTTTGCGATCTGAAAATGATCGGTTTAACATTAAACTGCACTGCCACTTTGGAAGTGCGTTTACCCTTAATATTATCTTACATTTATCTTTTACCCTCACATTATCAGTGGGTACATGTCTACATCATATTAAAATATAACAATCCCCAATGCGAACAAAGGCGATCTAGGTGAGCAACCCGAGCATCAAACATACATTAATGCCAACCACCCGTTTACACATGTACGTTATGTAATTGGATCTTATCAGCTAACAAAATATTCTCCTATTAAATCATGGTAGTAGATGGGGTTTGCAATCCCCAGTTGACCTATACAAAGGGGTTATGGTTGTGTTCTCTAACCTGTCCATGATATTGCAAGTTCTATTGCCAAGCACACTCTCCGCCGCAGTGGCATAGTGCCGTGCACTGGAGTAGAGCCTTCCTATACTTGCATTATCCTCTGCATCCGTTCTTGCAGCTGCATCTGAGAAGTTGCCGGCATGCTTGCATTGCCTCCGGGAGGGTTGTTCAGCAGATGCTCCAACCAGTGTCACTCTTCACCCACCCCCATTCGCAAGGGGATGGGAGCTCTGCAGCAGCAACCGTCATCTGGCCCCAACAGTAGCCAGCTTGGTAGGCAGTTTTCCTGATGTGCTGTCTGAGGGCTTCTCAAGTTACCGGGAGAGCATCTATTGCTTGACACTTCTGGGTGAACAGCTGCTTACGTGCATTGTTGACATGCTCATGGCTGCTAGTGTGATCATATAGGAGAACAACGAAACGCTCCAAGGTGTCCAGGCTGTCATCTACCATTGAGGGGTTTGGTGTAGCACCCAAGGCACAGAAGGTCGCAGTGACCTCATCACAGGCCTTCCACATCTCCCATGCAGTATTTTTGTTCCTGCCTCCAAAGCTTGACAGGGTATCACACCCAGTGAAGGCATGAAATGAGGGTAATCCTCAAAACCTGTCAGCCAATGACCCGGGCCATCTCGTGAGCTGCTAAGAACCTAAAGCTCTTCTCAGTACCGAAGGCAACCCACAGCTCATCTATGTTGAGGCATTCGGCTGCTGCCACCGCAAGGACTACGACATCCGTGTAAACTGTGCGGATCGACACCTTGGTGTAGCCCTGCTTCACAGCATCTTTCATGCGGAGCAGCATCTGCTTCTTGATATGTACATGTAGCAAGACCAGCGATGTCTCTGGCATTCGTACAGATCACGTCTTTGTGGAGAGTGCTGATGACTTGTTTCTCTGTCTCTTGAGCGGCTAGTGTCGTCGCTAGGAAGGAGAACAGCTCCACCTTGTTCTCATCGATCCGTAGGAAGGCCTGCCAGTTTCCTGGTATGGAACTAGATGGCTCGACTCATCTCCGGATGCCTCTACCTCTCTTTGTTTGAGTGTTGGCTTTTAAAGTGTCTGGTAGGTGTTCATCCTAGACAACATCCACTCTGATTGCATCCTGTAGCTGAGATGTGATGTACAGCAAGAAAACCTGTGTTGCACAGTCAGAGAAGGTCTTCGCACCACCAGGTGCCAGCATGTTGGCGTTAGCTGCTCCATCAAGGATGATGACTTCAATGTGAGGACTGGCAACATTCTCTTGTGGAGGGATCATATCTTATAAGCATCCCACAAGGTCAGACTTTTTGCCCATCTGTGACAGGGCAGGGGGACAGGCGTTGAGATCTCCATCATGCATCTGGGATGCAATGAACAACCGGGAGAATAGGGAGCAGTCATTCTTGAGCGACGATAGCTGAAGCTGGGTTCTTGATTTCTCTCTGACCGGAGATCAGCTGAAGAGAGGAAGATTGTTTCTCCTGATTGTGTCATTGATGGGCTTCATTTGATTCACAAGCCGCTCATTGACATATGTGTGGTACTGCTCCTGCCTGAGCTTCTCGATCTGGCACACAGTGTTGATGACTGCTGGATCTGCCAGGTCCTTGCTGTTTAGTACCAGGAGTTCATTGCTGTCATCACAGAAGGGGTTCCCCATCTCTCTCATGACACTGGAGAGTGACTTCACATCTCGAGCAAACACCAGCTGTGTATGCTTTGTCTGCTTTGTCTGCTAATGGTTCCTGGAATCAGTCTTCTTTGTTCTTGTCTCTGCTGTGGCTTGGAACTCTGCAATCATTCTTGCCATCTCAGGACCCAACACCATCCAGCACTGCAATGCTGCAGGATTCTCAGACAGGCCGACTGCTACGCCATCGCCTTTCACTGATGTGTTATTCTGCTCATCTGCCTGGTTGATGGCCAAAGCAGAGAATGCATGTGTTGTCTTCTTCACTATGAAGTTCCCAACCATGAACTCTGCAAGCACATCTGATTGATTGATTGATTGATTGGTGGTTGCTTTACGCCATATCGGCAGCATAGACCATATTCACGGCGAGAAATGTTTGTTTTTTGTTCAAACCATCGCTTTTACATGTAAAAGCAGACAATCAATTATGTGCCAATAGACACTCCTTAAAGTAGAAAGCTCACAATCATATATTTGTGGTCAAGGGAAACAAATTCCCATAGAAAAAGAAAAGTTTGATTAATAATTGATAGAATCTATTTAGTAAACTTACAGTCACGTTGCCCTCAAAAAGGCTAAAATGTTTTTCTGTTTTACCTCAGTAAAAAGGTCATGCATACTGTCTGCAGTGTAGAACTGTTGGTGCAGGGCCAAAAAATCAATGCAACTTAGTCAAATGTGTTTGAGTGTCAGCGGGGACTGACACCCAATACATTCAGGGGGAGGTTCCCCCTTGAGCAGAAAAGCATGTGTAAGCCACGAGTGGCCAATACGGCAGCGGCTAAGGACCACTTGGTCTCGCCGACCTCCCGCATGAGTCTATGGTGGTTTTCCCACAGATGGTTCAATTTCTTTAAGTTTATTAATGTTTTCATCCCATTTGGATTTTATGTGGGTGGCTATTAGTGGTTTCAGATCAGTTTGTTTGTTTGTTGTTGTTTTACGTCCTAGCAACATCTAAGGTCATATCAGGACGGGGTTTCAGATCAGAGTGAGGGATCAGACACGGTTCAAGATCACAGTTCAGTGGCCGGATGTAATTTGGCCTGGCTTCATACCTGGATTCGTCATGTTGCTCGAACACATCTGAATGCTTGTCTTCAAGTGCCACCATGTCACACAAGTGACCTGGAATCCACCTTGCGTAATTTGTGTGCCCCAGGGCAAAGAGAGAGGGTACAATCTTGGTCAAGGCATCGATGTAGAGCATGAAGTCACCCTCGTGTAGCGATCTCACATAGATCATGATTTCCAGTTCTAGCTGCAGGATGATCGACCAGAACTTGAACTGGGGACTTGTACCAGCTCGGCTAGCACACCAGTCTTCTACTGACATTGGAACCTTTCCCTCATCCAACCCATCACAGTATTGGGTGTCACCCGCCTGTTGAAGGAGATACAGAACACTAGCTGTGACCTGGTGAGCCCATTGAGTGTGCATCACATGGGCGGCTTTAATGAAGGAGTCGACTGTTCCAGGTGGAGCAACTCCTGCCTAGACCAGGGCTTCTATTTTCTATTAGTTTCTCTTGGGCTACACGGTCAACTGCACACCCAACTCAGCCACTTCTAGCCACTGATTATCCTGAAGTTTATCCTGTTCTCGAGCAAGCACCTGAGACTGAAGACAATATCAAGATGCCACTGTAGCCACCAAGCTTTGATCGCCCCTTGAGTGCAGATTTATTTGAATATATTGAACCGTTACTGTTTTGTTATGTAGCAAGACAGATCTGTCAGATATGATAACCATGACAGGGAAGAAAAACGTTATTTGCGTCACTGTTAGGCCACCATACATAATTGTGTTCAAGTCCATGTGAGGCCTATGCATAACATGTCAATAACAAATGATACATAGATCCACTAGAATGTGTTTTGCACCAACCATAGTTGATATAGTTCAACTTATGGGCGAAAATAGTAAATTGTGGCCGCCATTTAGTAAAATGGCCACTACAGCTACCATGTGACAAATATGTGATGTCCCTATATCCACAAATATTCCTAGTGGTATGTCCTAGCTGTGTGCCAAATGCCATGCTTTTATCATCAAACCCACAAATCTGTCGAAATATTGCAAATATCTGCTGCACTAATCCTAGTAATGCCGAGCACCAGCCTAGGTAGCGGCAAGTAAAAATTTTGTGAGTCATTGGTTTGACTCGGCTGGGCGATTCGAACTCCCAACCTTCCACTTGGGAAGCCTGCGCTCTACAGGCACTATAAGCACAACTGCACCACAGAATGTTGTCGTTGTCGGTATTCAATTCAATACTTTATTTCAGACTCAGTATTATACATGTTGCCAGTAACATGCATAATTCAAAATCCTGACTACGGGACCCATAGTAATCAATCCTAGCTACAAAATGTGGTCTCGAATTCGGTAACCCGGGAGAGTCGAACCCCACTATTCACCATATCACCGAGCTGTAACGACTTGGATGTCTCACAGCGAGAAGTTTCAATGACCATCCCACCATCCCAACATAACACAATACTGGCTGAGAGTAGATGGTCCAATCCAAAAAGCAAGAATGTCTGGTAGTATAAATTGTAGTGAGTGAGATGTGCCTGATGTGCTTCCCTGTATGACCGTGATCTACCCCTAGCGGATGTCTTCTGTCGTCAATACAAGAAATGTCTCAGTTGTATATATAATACAGAATATTTATAGTTGATTAGAGTAGACCTAATATCATACCTGCATATAAGTAATTTGAATCACAAGGCTTAACAGTGCTTCTGGATTGTACTATCACAGAAGATAGATTAGTTTAACAAAGCTATCCGGGCATCTGTACTGATTGACCAAGCTTAATAAAATTTGATTAGTGCTAGTCGCAGATAGAATAATGGCTAGTGTGAAATTTATTAAAATTGTCTAATAAATTATTGGCCCAAAAAATTGAAATCCTGTGTCTGGTTTTGAATTATGTTAGTTACATAAATTGGTCCATAGTAGGCCCATATAAAAATAAATCTGAATAACATACAAGTAATAGTATCAATACTACAATACTAACCATTATCAAAATGCTGGTCTACATACAGTAGTTTGTACCAATGCCTCCATTTGGAAGGGTTAAATCTGAGATCACTTGACCTCTCCTATTTTCACAAGTCCCTGTATTATTGCATTTTCTGACTTGTCAAGTCTAGTAATAAATTTGAATATTAGATTCCTGATAACTACCTGGAAGGCAGCCACATCAATATTGGTATTCTAACTGAGCCATGGAAGTGTCCCTTAATGATTGTATAATAGCACCCCCCACTGCCAGCAGCATCTTGTGTAGGTGTCGGTCATCCGATCGATCCTGCTCAGTGGACACATTTGCAGTTTGAGCTATTTTCCGTTCCAACCAGTGATCAACAATTGGTTCATCAAAGGCTGTAATATGTGCTGTCCTGTCTGTTGGAAAGTGCATATAAAAGACCCCTTGCTACTTATTGGAAAGAGTAGCCGATGTGGCAGCAGTGGGTTTCCTCTAAAGAAATGTGTCAGAATGACCAAATGTTTGACGTCCAATAGCCGATGATGAAAATCCATGTGCTCTAGAGGCGTCGTTAAATATAACAAACTTTCTTTCTTTTTGCCAGCAGCATCTGAATACAGTCTGACAGCGAGAGAGATGCAACGCACTAGTTCTTTAAATTAAGAAATTTTCGCTTTCAAGAAACAGAAAGGCCCTATTTTAACACCTTCAATATTAGAACTAACCTGGTCTTCCTCGATACATGATTGTTCAAGAATTTAACAAATATTCTGGCTGACCTATATTCTAGCACTCTCACTTGGTATATATTCAAAGGAATACTTGACTGGTGGGGGGGGGGGGAGGAATCCTCTTTTTTTTTAAAGACAAAAAAAAGACTAGATTTAATTCTTTTTTTTTTTTAAATGCATGCGCAAACAAAAAAAGTGAGGTATAAAGTACTTATGCAAATATTATTCATGTGTGTAATTCTCCTGTTTTATTATTGTTCTGCTATTCTAATATTGCGCTGGTGACCTCCTTTTGATGTGCTCTTTTCTATTCTGGGTTACTGGAGGCTGGGGTGCGGCCTGGAGAGCGGGAGGCTTGCTTCCAAGCAGCTCCCCTAATTCCCCTCCTTCCCTCCAGGCGGCGCCTCACCCACCCACTATGTGCCCATTTCGCCAACGATAAGGGTTCTTCTCCAATGCTGGTTCTGAGCAGGGGGAATGAGAGGTCAAAACTGAAATATGTTACAGCTTATCTCAATTATGCTTGTTGTGTTCCACATCCAATGTTAAGGCAATGTTAGTCAGACGGGATGGTCGAATGAGTTAGAGCCTGTGTTGGTAGATCATGGGATCATGAGTTCGAACCTTGGTCGAGTCAAACCAATGACTTAAAAATTGATACTTGTCACTTCCTATCCAGGCGCTCGGTATTATTAGGATAGGGCAAGGAGCAGTGGAATGAGGAAGACCAATCATCCGCGATTGAAATTTCTCCTGCTTCAACAACTAATGTACCAACAACAACAATGAAAAGAAAAGCAGTCGGGACCCTGACTGCAAGTCAGAGTGACTGCAGTGGAGAGCATCACGCATGTTTCGGTGTGACATTAATTGTAATTCATGGCGAAAATCTTGTGTTGTTTATTCTGTCAGTCTTGTTAATCACATTCACATGCCTACCTTGAAATTTACACTAATTTCCAAAAATGGCCACATTGGTGTCAAATAGTAAAATATTCCGATATACGGCATAGGGGGAATACAAATGATCTATTACTGATCGGTGTACGTGACCAGGCACATGTATGTATATATATATATATATATATATATATATATATATATATATATATATATATATGTATGGGTTGGTGGTGCCTGAGTGGGATGTAAATAGACATAGTGGTGCTGGCAGGTCTGGATGTGGGTGCACTCAGGGCCTACCCCCTCTGCTGGGATAGTGATCACCACACTCAAAGGTCAAGGTTGGTGGTGGACATGGGGGTCATACAGCTTGGTGGTGGTGGGCAGACCACTGGTAGCCATGGGGACCAGGAATGCTGGATGCCTATTGGTAGGGCAAAGAATGCTTGTTTTCCATTGGGGGAAAGGGGTGGGGTGAAACTCTACAATGAACCCATGTAACCATATAAGCAATAAACCAGAGGGATTGACTCTCTCTTCTTCTTTACACTTGTTACTCTTCCTTTCTCTTTGTCTGTATTGATTTCACTATAGCCTGCCTACACAGCCACAGATTCGAGCCTTAGCCATTTTACAAACTGACAGCAACATTTATTTGTGGCAGAGTGGTTAGAGTGTTTGACTTTTTTCTAGGTCGGACTCCTAATCCGAAGGTCTGTGGTTCGATTCCTCATGCTCCCATTACAGGGCCACCGTCCGAACCATTATACTACCTAGGCTCCGTGATGCAATAACACCATCGAGAGTAACAGGCGATGCTAGGTCTACGCTTCTTGCTATTACAGGGCTAGCATCCTAACCATTAGGCTACCTACGCTCTCTGATGTAATCACCCTATCCACGTTTATCTGTCTATGTGGTTTCTTGCCTGAGAGGTTAATGCAGACTACTACACTCACACCCCTGGAATTGTAAGTCTTTTAAATGGCTTACATCCATTACTTCCAGTCAATTAATGCCTACAATTAGAGACAGGCAATGCACTTACGCATACATACACAGGGTAGGTTCAACAACTATACAGCATATAGCTTGTACAAGATCATGGTCATGGCACCAGTGTCGTAGGGGGTGATGAAAATAGGAAATATTGCACCTAGAGCAGGTTTCGAACCCAAACCTCTTGCCATTCGGGGCTAGTGATTACTAACAACTACACTACCTAGGCTCCCTGATGCAATCACCCTATCCACGCCCACCTGTCTATGTGGCGCCTTGCCTGAGAGGTCAGTGCAGACTGCTAGACTACCATCGATACAATCTGAGCTGCTGCAGTTTGTGCTGGTTAGCATACAGTACAGTCTACACCATGCCAAGTCATTAAAAATACAATCTGACATTCTAAAATTCACGTAAGTAACCCAAAGTAAAACCCTTATTCATTCCTCCACATTAGACACGATATTACAAAGAGCTTTAATTTTGGGTATAGATTTATATGAGTCATTCTCTAAAACGCGGCACCATATATTTGATTTCCACATTACGATGGTGATAATTAATTCTTTTCTTTTATTTGTAACAAGTCAATTAATTATTGTTGTCTCTGTGTGCTAAGTATATTAGAAATACTATATGTATTTAATCTATCCCACCAAATATATCAAAAGTATGCTTGTATGATTTTATGCTAAAGTGAAAATGTGAAAATTTACACATCAACACCGTGCATTTACCCAAACATTTTTTCAACTTTTTTTCAACTTTTTACTTGTAAGACATAATCTTGCTTGCTTAAAGCTGCATAGTCCGATGAAATCATCAAATTTTCAAAACTAAAACAATGATCTAAATTTGATTCTAGATATCTAGCTTAGATACTGATGCACTTATTAAGCATTTGGTGCCACACAGAAGGGAATAGCGAAGCAATTGAATAGATCATGTTACTACAGAATGCTGTGGTGTCAGAGTTTTGGCAAGCTTGCCAAAATTAATTTTGCATGGTTGCACTTCAAACATCTCAAAAGTTAGCCACTTTAAATAAAAGTTACTTCAAGCTAAAGTAAGGTTCATTATAACGATCAGCCTAATGTATTTATCTCGGAAAATTTCCGAAACTCAAAACCATCAGACTATGCAACTTTAACTCTATTCAATCAAATATCTTTGGTGTGTATGTTAAAATGATGTTCTGGATGTGTCTTTGATTCCCACATTTACATGAATGATATTAACATATTGCTTGATGGGAGTTCGGCTTCGAACCAAGGGGGGGCGCCACCGCATGGAGCAGTCCCTCGTTCGTGCGCAAATTACCCATGTTGATGAACCAACATGGACAATTTGTATAAGATCAAAATCAAGAAGTGCTACCAACAAAACATTAAACATTAATTATCACCATCGAAATGTGGAAACCAAATATGTGGTGCCCAGTTTTGGAGAATGACCCAAATTTGCACATTTGTGGTTGTGGTAAGGTTTGAATCACATGGTGTAGGCCTATGTAACTTACAGATTAACTATTGTACAGATCCTTTCTGGTTGATCTAGGCCTTATTTGGCCTCTAATGCCAGCTCGTTATGGCAAAAAAATAGTTCTTTTTCAATGGAGCCCTGAAGTCAAATAATTGTGGGTGTCCTCTCCAATGGCTAACTGTTGTCGAGTGACTGCTGTCCATAATGGCGAACTGGCATCGTATGACGATGGTTGGATTTACGGTACACAACCAGGGTCACACTGTTGTGGTTTACCTTCATGAATACTGGAGGAGGAGCAGGCACTGACTGGTGTTTCCTGTTGTTGGCAACACCGGGAAGGTGGTCCAACTAACTGTCACGCAACCACACAACTCACTCACCTCACCCACCTCATCCACACAGCGCACACCACACTCACCTCACCCACACAGACAGGTGTACACACCCCCCACATGACACACACACCTCACATCACACTCACCTCACCCACACAGACAGGTGTATGCACCCCCTCCCACATGACACACACACCTCACACACACTCACCTCACCCACACATACAGGTGTATGCACCCCCCCACACGACACACACACCTCACACCCACTCACCTCACCCACACAGACAGGTGTATGCACCGCCCACATGACACACACACCTCACACCAGACTCACCTCACCCACACAGACAGGTGTATGCACCCCCCACATGACACACACACCTCACACCAGACTCACCTCACCCACACAGACAGGTGTATGCACCCCCCACATGACACACACACCTCACACCACACTCACCTCACCCACACAGACAGGTGTACACACCCCCACATGACACCCACACAGCGCACATCCCACTCACCTCACCCACACAGAGAGGTGTATGCACCCCCCACATGACACCCACACCTCACCAGACTCCCCTCACCCACACAGGCAGGTGTATGCACCCCCACATGACACCCACACCTCACCACACTCACCTCACCCACACAGACAGGTGTACGCACCCCCCACATGACAGACACGCATCACACCACACTCACCTCACCCACACAGCACACACCGCACTCACCTCACCCACACAGACAGGTGTGCACACCACCCACATGACACACACACTTCACACCACACTCACCTCACCCACACAGCGCACACCGCACTCACCTCGCCCACACAGACAGGTGTGCACAACACCCCCATGACATACACACCTCACACCACACATACTCACCTCACCCACACAGACAGGTGTATGCACCCCCTAACATGACACAGCTACCTCACACCCACTCACCTCACTCACAACACACACAGCTCACACCACACATACTCACCTCACCCACAGACAGGTGTATGCACCCCCCACATGATGGACATGCCTCACACCGCATTTACCTCACCCACACAAACAGGTGTATTCACCACACCCACATGACACACACACCACACTTACCTCACCCACACATACATGTGTATGCACCCCCCCCCAAACGACACACATACCTCACACTCACCTCACCCACAGACAGGTGTACACACTCCCCCCCCCCACATGACCTACACACCTCATGCCACACTCATCTCACCCACACACTGTGACACAGAGAGGTGCATGCACCCCCCACATGAGAAACAGCCAGGTTCATGCACCCCAACCTGACATACACACCTCACACCACACTCACCTCACCCACACAATGTGACACAGACAGGTGCATACACCCCCATCATGAGAAACAGACAGGTACACGCACCCCAACATGACATACACACCTCACACCGTACTCACCTCACCCACACAGACAGGAAAGGGATGGCGGGAACCGAGCTGGTTAAAACTTATAGGCAGTATATATAATATACATGTGTACGTTTCTGCCAACGGATGGTGGGCTTACTCAAATAAGTCAACTTACGCTCTCAACAGGCAGCGGCGGGCCCACCATCCCTTATACCCCTGTCACACTACGACGTGACGAGCCAACGTGAGCCTAACGTGATCATTTTTCGTCATGACGTTGGGTTATGTCATGATGACGTCAAAATGACGTTAGAATGACGTCGAGCTACGTCACATTACGTCGTGTTACGTCGAGTTACGTCAAGGTTTTGGACATGTTCAAAACTTTGGACGTAGGTCGAACGTAAGGGTTTACGTTCGCCGTACGTTCTGTTCACGTTAAGTGAACGTCAATGACGTTAAACGGACGTTATTTCAACGCTGCTCACTACGTTCAACTACGTTCCACTACGTTCCACTACGTTCCACTACGTTGACCCACATTAAACCAAGTGCAAAAGCCTACGAGGCTTAATGGGAACGTCAGGAGAACGTCAGGAAAACGTCAGGAGAACGTCAGGAGAACGTCAGGAGAACGTGCATTCAACGTACGTTCAACGTCTCATTACATAGCTAACGTCATGTAACGTTCTTCTGGCGATGGAATAACGTTCATAACGTTCCGTGAGCGTAGTGACATTGTCCTCTCTCGTGACTGACGGTATCACTACGCTTTACCAACGTTACGTTCTCGTCCACTACGCTGCATCCACGTTCAACTTGTGCCCAAATTTGCATACTACGCCGAGAAGTTCAACGTTCTTCACGTTCTCCCTATGTTGACGTCGTTAAGTCGTAGTGTGACAGCCCCATTATGCTGTGTAGAGGTACACACACACACATCAGGGATGAAAGTGGTCTCCGACAAAAAAAGCGGAAATCAGACCGAAATCTTGGCGCTAACGGCGAATTTCCATGAGAACGCGGATACCCCCTCACGCTCCCCCCCCCCTTATGGTGGTGTCACATTACGACGCTTCTTGCCAACGCGCGTCGACGTTTGTCATTTTTTGGCGGAACGTCAGGATACTTTCGGGATACGTCAGGAAGCGTTACGCACGCATTAGTATTCGTTCATCTACAGCGACGGTCGGCGGCGCGCGTCATCGGATCAAGCACAGAACGTTCGACGACCAACAACACGCGACAGCCAACATTATGGCGACGTCAGAAGCAGGTCGACATCGCTGGAATAACGTTATGCGAACGCTACGCAGATGCCGTGTGCGCGTGAAGGTCTTTCCCACACGTTGCTCCAAACGGTTTCTTTTTGTTGTTTTACATCCTACCAACATCTAAGGTCATATCAGGATGGCACGCCAAACTTTTACCACAAGGTCGGCCGCACGCTACCAATACATTGCGCTGACGCCGAAAAGTTTGACGTGTCTCGACGATTAAAATTGATTTTACGAGTTGGCGGCGCACCGGCGAGAAGCGTCGCAATGTGACTGGGCCAATAGGATTATCACTATCAGGGAATTGTGGGGAAATGCTGCAAGTCAGGTTTCAAATGTCCTTGTTGTGACTATATTATCGCCCATATTTAACTCTTTCTTGTTTGGTTTTGATGTTCTAGCAACATCTAAGGTCGTATGAATGGGATTCGGACTAATCAATGGCTGTAATAATATTATATATATATATAATATTAATAGTAGCGTTAATCGGTAAATATCTAAAATCGTGGAGATCCGCAAATTCGCGGAAATCTTTCAACCCTGACACCCAGGCAGTATTCGATTAACACAACTAATTTCCAATTGAACACCACGAGTGGAGTCGAGAAATACACGTGCCGTGTGCAAAAAGTCACGACCCCAGTAACCCACCTCTTGGCTGGGGTTGGCTATGAGCGATGACGTCACATTTGTGCTGGTACCTGTAGTATAACAGCTACCAGTGCAAGACCTACGTGTTTTTTTAATGTTTTTTTGTTGTTGTAATAATGAAATGGAAATTTAACTAAACTATGCAATCATAAAATACCTTAAATCCTATTTTGCTGCAGTTATGTGAGGTATAAAGTACTTATGCAAATATTATTATTATGTAAATCTCCTGTTTCTATTGTTATTATTACGACTGCTCCTGTAACCTTTCCTTGATATGCTCCTTTCTACTATGGGTTACTGGAGGCTGGGGTGCGGCCTGGAGACCGGGAGGCCTGCTTCCAAGCAGCTCCCCTAATTCCCCTCCTTCCCTCCAGGGGTGCCTCACCCCCCTACTAACAGCCCATTTCGCCAACAATTTAGTTCAATAAAATTAACGGTAGGTCTAAAGGGCCAGCCAGAGTTGTAGGTTCGATCCATACAAATCTGACTTGTCTCCTTTCTGTTATGTGCTGTTTGCTAATTATCACGGACGGAACTAATAATATTGGTTATTACAACAACAAAAGAGAGTTTTGGATTAAGCCACCATTTTTTCCACTCCGAGCGTGTTGAAGATTGTTTGATTATGCAACTTATGATGTGGAGTCTGCGCATGCGCCAAAAAGTGACTCGGGTGACCCGAGTTGGTTAATCGAATACGCCCCCATACACCCACAGGAAGCGCTCCACATCACGTGACCACTTACCGGCGTTGACCCCGGTGCGCGAGGCGCTCCGAGAGCTGCTGCCAGAAAGAGGCGGTAGAGGTGACTTTCGCGCCTTTTCTATGAAGATGTTCCATTTGATCGATTCAAGTTGTCCAGATTTTATTTTTGTAAGACAATCATGGATGTACTTGACATGGTCGTCTGGACGATAATACATCAACCCGGTCATTAAGCTCTGCAAAAAAAAGAATAACCGCATTGTATAGTTTATTATTATCATTATTATTATTAGAAGGTAGGCCTATACATGCTAGACATGATACACCCAGGAGGTAAACTTTAAACTTAAAACCAAAAACTAATGACCACTAACACAAGAAGGTGAAGGCAGTCAGGTAAAATAATTATAGATAACCAAACAACTAACCAATTGTAGAGCTAACAGACTCACACTCACAGAGGGTACGGAGATGTGGGAGAATGCTTACAAACAGAGAAAGAATGCATGCAGTAGATAGCTACACAACAACTGAAAGTAACAAAAAAAAGGAAACCACGAGACTATTGCTGTCTAGCGGCGAAAACAAGTCATTAGACTTAACCGTTATAGGCAGCATAAATACACCATCACACACAGAAAAGAATTACACTAATATTATTTCCCAATGGAGCAGCGTGTTGCCTGGTTTAGTTCCGTCGGGGGTGGCGGGGGGGGGGGGGGGGGGGTCTATCGGGGGTGGTGGGGGGTCTGTGATTAATGGGCCAGTTCTACGGATGTCACTTGTAGAAAATTGAGAGTTGTGGATTTAATTTGACATGTTTTGTTTTGGTGCATTGTAGGCCCTAATGTAAAAATGAAAAATTATCAACATTCTTTTTTTTTTCAAATCCTCCGATGCAACTGACACTTGTCAACATCCAATGGAGGCAAGGAGGGCCGCAGGTGGCGCTACCGGTACAGTGTTGAGTCTTATGGAGTATAACAGTATGATAATAATTCCCTTACGTATCTTTATACTTGCATAATGCATCATTTATACATCACAAAAACACTTTAAAACACTTTGGAGTAACTGCGACAAGCTCTATTTAGTCCATCTAGTGGTTTGTGAGGTAGAACAGTCAACTAGTTTATTTGGGTGAAACTTCCCAGTAGAGGTTATAATGATATGGAATTAGAAGTGAGGGGATAGTGGGAGGGGTGGGGAAACAAAACAGTGGAAATGCAGATCTAAATATATACTGGCACCAATAAAACCACAGCTTTATTTACAACTTAATTTTAAAATTTGAAGTATTCAAAAATGTTATTTACTAGGAAAAGCAACCATAAACAAGTGGTCTTAAGAACAAATTTGGTTGTTTATCAAGTGCTATAATCAGTTGAATCCTTCTTGTTCTCAATGCTGAGGTTGCCTACTGTACAACTGGTCTTCCAGAGATATAGATATATATATCACACAGGCTTTAACCCATCTTGCACATGGGTTAAAGCTAGGCTTCGCATCAATCCCTGGACCAATATTGGATTGAACTGTCATTATATATATATATTCACGGTCTCTGACTATATTCAGAGACTGTGTATATATATATCTACATTCTCTGCTATATTCCGGACTTGTCCACAGTCCTGTTTCAATATAGTGCCGCAATCTGGTGGAATCCATCTGTACCATTGTGTGGTAAACCATATCGGTGGCGCTATCTAATGGTGGAGTTAACAACAGTCACGGTTACGTGACTCAAAATGGATGTCACTCTGGTTGAAGTGACCAAAGTTAGTCAAAATTATCCAAATTCATCTGAACTGTGTATGATAGGCACAGAAAAACGTGCTATTAACAACCCATACATAGGAAAGCATCAGTGGGGGACGATGATGCTCATTGGCAGTGCCGATTAACAGAGGAGTAGTGATCAGAATGACCCTAAAACTTAACCACCATTTGGTATTAAATATAGATTTGAAGTAAGTTAGGTAACTGGTTACTCTGTGAAGGGTGATGTTCCAGCCGGAATGGCTGGGGAATGAATTATTAACCTCATGCATAAATTACTCCGCTAACAATTCCTTAACTTAAAGTTGCATAGTCCGACGGTTTTGAGTTTCCGTCATTTTCTGAGATAAATATATTACTTTATTAGATTGATCGTTATAATCCACATTACCCCAACAACATAATTCATAAACTCACATAACTAGCTACATTAGAGTTACACTAGAGTTTCCTAACAAACCAACATTTATATACCGCTTTCCTAACTCCAACTGAACATTCAAACTTAGTACATATTTACCAACTGAATACAGAAGATAACTTCTGCTTACATTTTAAATACTATGTAAATACTTGCATTGATCTGACTAATACTGATCTGGTTATATGACACTACTGTACCATATTGTTAGGGAACTTTTGGGTTCTAGAATTTCATTGTGTTACATGGTGCAAATTGTCTATTCAACAGGTATTGTACACCTTATTCTATATACCTTTTGTGTAAATAACCCTGAATTGAAAAATGGCTGGAAGACCAGTGCTTCGGCACTGACAAAAGATTTATTCAGCAGAATAAAGATATTTACCACAAAAAAAAAAAAAAAAAATTACTTTAGCTTTAAGTAACTTTTACATTAAATGGCTAACTTTTGAGATATTTGAAGTGCAATCATGCCAAATTAATTTTGGCAAGCACACCAAAACTCTGATACCATAGTCTTCTGCAGTAACAGGTTCTATTAAATTGCCTCAGTATTCCGCTATGTGTGTGCTATGTGTGGTGAGAAATGTTTAATAAGTGTATCAGTATCTAAGTTAGATATGTATAATCCAATCGAGATAATTGCTTTAATTTTGACAATGTTATGTTTTCATCGGACTATACACCTTTAAGTTAACTCTCAGAATATAACAATGCAAGTACAATGTAGTTTTACTGTCAGATCTCTTTGACTGGACGCGGTGTTCAAATCGGTAAAAGCACAGGCTTCCTGTATGGAAGGTCAGGAATTTGAATCCTGGCCGAGTTAAATCAATGATTTACCAAATTTATTCTTGTCGCGACCTAGCCTGGCACTCAGCATTACTAGGATAGGGCAAGGCTTGGTTATCTCAATCTTAGGATAATGTGGCTCAGTGGGAAATCTGGTCATGGTGCTGGCAGCCTGGTTACCTATAAAGTTGCCATGAATGCACACTGTCACAAGTCGATACCTATCTTTATATGACCTTAGATGTTGCTAGGATGTGAAACCCCAACAGACAAATTAAATGGAGATGTTCTGAATGGGCGTTTTGATAGTCGAAACGCTAATGGATGGACTGTTTGGATAGACATAGTATCATGTCTTACATATGCTTAAAGTTGCACAGTTCAATGGATCCGGAATTTTTGCCATAGTTTTTAGATAAATATGTCAGATTGGCCATTCTAATATACTCTTCATTAATTAGTATGGGGGTAAAATTGATGACAACTGGCTAAATTTGGATCTATTTGAAAAGAAAGCATTCAAAATAATGTTGGCAAACATATCAAAATGGCTGTAGTTGGTTGGTTGTTGGAGTTTTACATCCTGGCAACATCTAAGGTGATAACAGGACGGGTACCGACTTGTGACAGTGCACACTCATGGTAACTTTATAGTGCTGCCTCACTTCAAAATCAGATCACCAGCACCATGACCCGATATCCCACTCAGTCACATTATCCTCACACTGAGCAAACCAGTCCTATACCCTATCGTATTGGCGACGAGTGCCTGGCTAGGAGGCGACAAGTATCAATTTTATAAGTCATCGGGCTCTACCGATTCGGTCACCGAAGTTGTGACTCAGATTACAATCTCACGTGACCCAGATTACCATCTCACGTGACCCAGATTACCACCTCACGTGACCCAGATTACCATCTCACGCGACCCAGATTACCATCTCACGAGACCCAAATTACCATCTCACGTGACCCAAATTATCATCTCATGTGACCCAGATTACCTACTGACGAAGGCCACATGATGGGCTGACCTTGTAGGTAGCCTGGTCCCTACCCATTTCCCACTGATGGTGCCATAATAGCATAATAATCTAATTTGTGTAACTACCCACACTTTTACTTTGGCACTTATTTACACCACGCGAACAACTCAAATATTCGTCCATATTCCTGATTATTGGAATAGGTTACACTTTATTTAAAACACTCTAATTTGGTCTAGTACTCTGTGCAGAACCCCACATCAATGGACGGACCTATGGTCCATGGGCATCCTGGAACCTGGCTATCCTACATGTGGAAGGCCTACTTGGAATTAGGGCAAAGCTAGTGTCGTGGTGGGGGGGGGGGGGGGTGAAGATGGGAAATATTGCGCCTAGAGCAGGAATCAAACCCACATTTCTTGCATTCCGGGGCAGTGTGCTAAGCATTACACCACCTATAGGTTCCCTAGTATCCCCAACCTACCCACACCTACCTGTTTATGTGGCTCCTTGCCTGAGAGGTCAGTGCAGACTACTACAGGTCAGGAGATGAGCCTACTTTTGTAGCAGCGTCCCTAATTTAGGGCTTTCTCAAATAGTTGTGCAACGGTCTGGTCTAATAACTTCACTAATTATTCCTGGTTGGTTGTTGGGGTTTTAAGTCCTGGCAACATCTAAGGTCATATCAGGACCTAATTGTTCCTTCTATAGTGCCTACAATTATTAGTTAATGCACCAATATCTAAGCTGGAGTTATAGTATGTAACTTCTAAGTAAGTGTTGATATTTTGAAGAAGAAGAAGAAGAAGAAGAAGAAGAAGAAGAAGAAAAAGGTTTCATCGAATCATGCAACTTAAAAGTTTTGTTCACGTTATTTAGGTTTATCCTATTTTTCTACTAAATGATTGTGAATGAGAATGGATGTAATCCTAGATAAAAGATTCACCCCGTACTTGCAGTACATGGTGAATCTTTTATCTAATGTAATCCATGATCGAGATTAGCAATACATTTGGCAATAGGTTGGCACATCACCATGAGCAAACTATCAGAAACCGATGCTGGCCTAATGTTGGGCCAACATCGCAAAGGCAACATAATAACTTTGGTATTAAGTAGTATAGATGGTTGGTACCCCCACCCCCACTCTCACCCAGACCCCCTCTAACTTCTCAACCCCCGAACCCTGACATGAAAGTCACTTTTCTCCAACAATACTTAGTCAACAATAATCGTTGCATAACACATTAATTAACAGTTAACACTGTGTCTGTGTCGGTACGACGAATCACACAAACTAAAGGGAGTGCAGAAATCAGTACAATATTCGCCCAACACATTGTTACACAAGTGGTGATACCTGAAGGCTGGATACCTGGATACCAAAATACGGAATATAAGGCTGAGCATGTCTGATATTCCGCTCTTTCCGCCTGTAGTATGGTGTCAAATATCCTATTGCCTGCCACTGTTTATCAAGCCTAGATACATTATACATTACAGCGGCGCCAAACACAGCAGCAGTTTTCAATTTGGAAGCATGCTAAATCTAAAACTCAGCATCATGCGTAGATGTAAATAAAAGATTCACCCGGTACTGCAGCAGTACGGGGTGAATCTTGTACCTAGCGTAGATGATGCCTTTGTGAAGTTTAACACAAGTTGATAAACAAGTGGAAGCGTCTCCCCAAGAGGTCTGTATTATTAATTATATATCGATATATTTAACCTGATCGTGTCATTAAACCCACTGTACTTCGTCAGTGGGCTTTATTCTGTTACATCTTTACGTGGCAGTAGTGTGGTGGGTTTAGATAAGACAGTGGCAGCATATATAGTTGTCTGTGGGATCCACTGACAAGTGACACTCTCGGAGAGGGCGGGGCTGCTCTTTTGTTTTGGGAGCAACGTCTGCAGGCCGCTCATGCATTTTGCTGTCTGTCAACCATGTAAACACAACACACTCACCTCAAATAGCTGCGGGATCTCCCGCTTTGCCAAGTAGGTCTTGGCATCCTCGGTCGTCATGTTGCCTTATCGCATTGACGGGCAGAGTCGGCGATCGTAAATCCACAGCCCCCTTCACGGTTTCGTCAAGATCTCGGCGATCATAACACGGCACGAATACGCCGCGCCGTCTCCAAGGAAACCGCCTCACGCCACCTCAACTGTGACAGGTATCCAGCCGACGTGGCGGCCCGGCGCAACACAACAGGCTGGACACTTCCGGTAGGACACTTTCTATCTACTGCTGGCGGTGTACTATCTAGCGGTGTACATGCGCTTGTAAATATTGCCGCGATCGGATAAGATTGTGTGTGCCTTCTGGATTTCATTAAAAAGATGGAAATGTTAGTCGAAGATTTATAATCGATAGTGTCACATTATAGCAAATAACAGTGAACCATATGTGGCAAAACTGTGAACTCAACAATAACTTAGCCTATAGGACCCGATAGGTTTTAGACATTTTATAAATGTTGAGAACTCCTGAAATGGTCTTTACCAGTCCTAGCAATCACTTGAGATCGGCTAAAAAGCTATAGCCTATACATCTGTAGCAGATGCCCTAGTGGCATCCATATGTATGTATGTATGTATGTATGTATGTATGTATGTATGTATGTACGTACGTACGTACGTACGTACGTATGTATGTATGCATGCATGCATGCATGCATGCATGCATGTATGTATGTAAGTATGTATGTATGTATGTATGTATGTATGTATACATGTATGTATGTGTACGGAACAGAATCATTCACCACTTATATTTGTGCTTTGAGCATCGCTAGAAAGAATTATTTTAGGACTTTGATCAACACTAGCTATATAAATAACATTCACACTCAGACACTGACAATCATGGATAACAGATTCACCCCTTACTATACTAAGATATACTATCGTACTATAGTTTAATCTAGTAGCTTGAGTTTGAACAGTCAGAGGTGAATCTTTTATATATGCTAGTCAGTGTTTAAATTCAAGCAAAGATTGCCTTATGTGTAGGCCTAATTATAACTGTGGGGGTGGTGGTTCCAGTGGCCAGTGTTGATCAATATTGACGTAAAGTTGAGCTCTGCCATTATTTGATTATTATCAGAACAATATGGTGCTATAAGATACATCGATGAATATGACTATTTCCATTTAATGTCTCTGCTTATCACAAACACACCTAGAGTAACGTAGACATAGAACTATTTCCAGTCTTTAAAAAATATAAAAGGATTGGAGGGACGGGTATTTAAATAATTTTCAGACAATATGTGTTGAGGATAATAATAATAATAATAATAACAATAATAATTTTTTTAACTAATTTTAACCAACGACCTATATCCTTATTCAGATATACACGATTTTCGCGATTAGTACGACACCTGGTGATAAGCAACAACACTCGTGTTGTAGGTCGACAGTTTGTCACTGTGTTGGTTTACACTGATGATCAAGCTTTTCAATCAATTAATCAATCAATATAATACAGCTATAATTGTCAAAAATTATTCAAAAATGGAAAGTATGTTCTCTATAAATCCACATTTATGCTGAAAAGACTGTGTCAGTTGCTCAATATGAAGCCAGTGTTAACAGAGCTTCAATTGCCCCTCCACGGATGCTGTGACCCACAAGTCCAGTCTGGATTACGCTCTGAGCATGCGTCACGGAAATTGTGTATTGGGTCATAATTCTTTCTTTGCCTTTGTTTTTTTTTTAGTCTTTCTGCTCCCTCCTGAACTGACTCATTTTCAACTAGTGCTTTCACACCTTGTCTTTATCACAAGCATTTATATCACTTGTGTCTGTGAATTAAAAACACTAAAACATTTTAATCTTGCCCACGTCCTCAATTTATATAATACTGGCCCCCCCTCACCCCCCTCCCCCCGAAGGGGCAGGCTAAGGACTAACATGTGTACATATATACATAAACAATACCCAGACTCATAGAAGTAGAACCTGAAATCACCAAAATCCAGCAAACGAAAATAGCCCTATATGGCCCCCGCCATTTTATACTCATGTTGAATAATCAAAATCCAGCAAACGGAAACGGAAATCACTTGTCAAACTTCACTAAGCAGCACAGAGGCTGGACGACAGCGATTGGTTAATAATATACTCGTGTTGATAAATAAATAAATAATTCTTCGAGCATTTACCGAGGGTCGGTCCTGAGTAATGCTTATTCATATTATGACATTCTCGCAAATTGAACTGATCCACTAACCATTTCCCTTAACACTGCCACCACAGCCTTACTGTTTACAGCCCGACAGGAAGTGTCCAATAACGTGCGCCTAAACTACCTCACACTATTGTAATCATGCGACTGACATCTCACCTCCTCCTAGGTGGCGCCACAGCCTACAGCTCTCACTCACTTCTGGGACTGAGAGTTTTGTTTTTGTTGTGTATTCTATGATTATTGCTTGTGGAAAGCCATACCAATTATTTAAAAAGATGAATATATAACCCTCAAACCTGCTTTGATTGAATTCATTACAATGCTTTGGGAAGAGCTTACAAAGTGACAAGCTACCTCCACTAGAGTGGTTCCTACTTGGTTGCTAAGCAACCAGAGAGAGAGAGAGAGAGAGAGAGAGAGGGAGAGAGCAAAGCTTCGGATTGTGGATATCGGGTGCACGCCCCGGAAACAAGCATTGTATTGCTTCTTTTCAATTTAATTTAAGTTTATCCAGGTTTTAAGAAAATGAAAATATACTACTGACGGTAATTGAGTAGCTTAGTGATTGCGACATCAAATCCAAAGACACAAAGTAAGCATTTCTTGTCTTTAATGATGGCTTATTTACCCTCTCCAATATAAGTTCATAATAGAACTTGTTTTCAATGCTGAACAGTTTCAGTCATTAGTTTATGGTTTATTGTTAGTAATATTTGAAAGTATATTTATCTCAGCTTCATAGGAGCTTCCTGGTCCACAATTACCATTCTTGATGGGTAATAATCATAGTTCCATTAAGTCAAGCTTAGTAAGGCCCCGACCTGACACAGATTATGTAGCCTAACCATAAGCATTGTCATTAATGTCAGTGCTATCAAATATAATTTATTATAAACATCCTAAAGATTTGTGTGAATATATAGCTAAAGATACTTAATACTACACGTAAATGGGTTATATACACCGTTCTCAATGTAATACAGTTATCAAAGATATGAGACTATTTAGTGTAGTCATATCGTTGATATTTATTAAACCCAGGTTGATTCTTAAATGTTGCTAGGACGTAAGACTGCGCATAAAGTCCCGTTGGTGCTGACGAATAAGAAGTTCTGATGAATAAAATTAGTGCCCACCAAAAAGAAAAGTTTAAAATTAGGATATATTATATTATATGTATAATATATATATAATATATATATATATATATATATATATATATATATATATATATAAGCTTAGCAGAACTTAGTCCTCTCAGAAAAAGATGATGATTTTTATTCAATTTAATTAGTCAAGTCAGTTAATGCCATGGCATGATGATACATTAATAGAATCTAATTATTTACGTAGTTATCACGTAAACCACTCACCCCCAACACAACACATTTTCAAACACTCACTCTAAATTCACATTTGCAGATGAAATTAGAAACTCATTATTTTTATGCCAAAAGACAATTGGTTGAAAGGCATATATGCATAAGGAGTTTGTGTCAATATATTAGTTTTAATCCATGGGAGGGGGAGGGGGGGGCAAACACTTTAGTAATCAGAATGCACCTTTTGTCAACTCCGAAGCGCTGGTCTTCGAGCCGTCCGTCGTTATGGGTCTTTCACACTATGACGTACAGCGTCAGCGCGTGTAGCTTAAGGCCGTCACACTACGACATATGGCGTTAGTGTGTGCCCAATGTACGACAATTTGCCAGTACGTCAGCATTCGTCGGACTTTGCAGGGGCGGGGGATAAAAATGGGCATACACACAACGTGCACACAACATACACACAACGTACGTAACGTATGAAGAACGTATCGATGACCTATCGCATATGCTCACGGTTCGCTGACCAACATTACGTATGTTACTTCATCGCTAGAAGTATGGCATATACGTTAAGTACGCTGAAGATATGGCAGGCATACGTTCGAAGTACGTTAGGATTATGCTATGCATCCGTTGGCTGCGGACTGCACTGCTGAACATATGGCTAACGTGTTCCAACCTATCCCGACCTACACCTAACGTGTGCATAACGTACACCGATGTACGCCCAGCGTATGAGAAACATATCAGCAATACGCCGGCAGAGGTTGAAAATTTTGAACATGCACACAAATTATTTTGCGGCTTGACCTACGCCGACCTATTATGCCATGTGCCGAGCGTATTCAACGTATGCCCAACCTATGCGTAGCCTATGACGTCGTATGCCGATGAGTTGGCCGAAAATCGCATACGTTGGCATACGCTAACAACATACATCGTAGTCTGACAGCCCCTTTAGAAAATTTGCCAGTACGTCGGAATTCGGCGAACTTTTCAGCGGCGGCTGGTAAAATTTAGCGTATTATCAACGTACACACAACATACGTAACGTATGCAGAACGTATGCAGAACGTTCGCAAAATGCTTAGGGGGAATGGAAGAGGGGGAGGGAAGACGGGGAATGGAAGACAGGAATGGAAGATGGGGAACGGAAGACGGGGAACGGAAGACGGGGAACGAAAGACAGGAACGGAAGACGGGGAACGGAAGACGGTGAACGGAAGACGGAGAACGAAAGACGGGGGACGGAAGAGGGGGAATGGAAAGGGGGAATGGAAGAGGTGGGAATGGAAGAGGGGGGAATGGAAGAGGTGGGAATGGAAGAGGGGAAATGCAAGAGGGGGAATGGAAGACGGGAAACGGAAGACGGAGAACGAAAGAGGGGGAACGAAAGAGGGGGGACAGAAGAGGGAGAGTTGGAAGAGGGTAGAATAGAAATGGGGCAATGGAAGAGGGGCAATGGAAGAGGCGGGAATGGAAGAGGCGGGAATGGAAGAGGCGGGAATGGAAGAGGGGAAATGCAAGAGGGGGGAACGGAAGATGGGGAAGGGAAGACGGGGAACAAAATACGGGGAATGGAAGGGCGGGGAACGGAAGACGGGGAACGTACATCAACGTACCTCAACGTATGTCTAACTAACACCCAACGTACATCGACATATGACTAATGTAGCGTATGCCGAACGTATAATGCACACATTGGCACACGTTGAAAATTTTGAGCATGCACAAACAAATTTCGGAGCCTCGGCGCACATCGACGTTTACTGACGTATCCAGTATACCCGATGTATATGCAACGTATGACGATGTACGCCGACATGTTGGTAAAAAAGTCACATACGTTGGCGCGCGTTGAGGCGATACGTCGTAGTGTGACAACACCTTAAATTTTATTTACTGCCCTTTGATGATAAATGTCAGTAATGGGATGGTGTTTTGAGAATGGGTACATTTTTGTGTTTTGCGTTATTTGCATTCATCTATTAAGGGTACATATGGGGGCGGCCATTTTTGAGACAACCAACTGCTTTTGCCGTTCAGATTGGCGTGACGTCATGCCCGTCGCCGAGGCGCTGCCGAGACGGAGCCTGAACGCGGCCCAGGTTACGAACGCACAAACATGTGAGTTTGGATCCTCTGATCTCCAAAACAGGAGATGGACACTCAACTCCTTCGGCCATCCCGTCTGGGAACCAGCCAGAGCCTAGGCCCTGTCCAAATAACTAATTGCTCATTCGCCTTAAAACTAAAATCGATTACCACTGCACACAAATGAAAGTAAATATCTGTGGACATATTGCGTTATGTTATTCTTCATCTACATCGTACAAGTCCGGATATTGAGTATAAGTTGGTTGCATCCGGACACTGAAGAAACGGTACACACATATACACAGTGAATAGACCGTGTCTGGCACGATGACGTCGAGTAATGCCATACAGGAAGTGTTGCCAATGGGCCCGCCAGATACCATTCAAATTCTTACCCATCTGATCTCTTTCTCAGAAAAAAAATAGGAAGAAACGTATCATCACATTTCTAAACTTAGCTTTGAGAAACGCTGCCTTGAAACAGGCATGGCAGAGGTCAGGAGTATAACCAGTCTTTTATACACTATGGTACTCATTTCCCTCAGGAGAGATTAATTACAGGGAGATTGTAAATAATGGGTTTTTTTTTCAAAAGACACCCCAGAACAAAAAGTAAACATGCATACCAAATATCAATCCCTAGAAGTGGATGTATTTTGAAGTTTAAGCTCCCAAACTGAGGAAAGGAGAAACAATTCTGTTATGTAGTATGTTATTTTATTCTTCATCTACATGGTACAAGTCCGGATATTGAGTATAAGTTTGCTACATCCGGACACTGTGAACAAAGGGTACACACATGTATACACAATGAATAGACCACACATCTCACACGGTGTGTCTAGCACGATGACATCGAGCAATGCCATCCACGGAGAGTGTTGCCAAGGTTCGGTCCGCCAGATATCATTCAAAATTCTTACCAAATCTGATCTCTTTCTCAGTAAAAAATAGGGAGAAACGTATCATCACATGTGTCTAAACTTAGCCTTGAGAAACGCTGCCTTGAAACAGGCACGGCAGAGGTCAGGAGTATAACCAGTCTTATACGCTATCAGACTCAATTTTACCCCAGAGAGATTAGTTAGATAGATATAACAATGTGTACCAAATAACAATCCCTAAAAGTGGACGTATTTTGAAGTTTAAACTCCCGAACTGAGGATAGCATGACCAATCCCGCCCCCCCATCATCACTTTATACAAATGTGCACGGAAGAAATCTGAAATCAGTTACAAAAATAGGTCCGAGGTATTCCCACACCGCAACAAAAACACACTGAGTTATATATAACACTTACCAGACCTCACAAACTATTCCCACACTACACAATCTACGCAAGTGTACATAAATTGAGAAAATATAATTCTTTAAACAGAACAAAACAATCATTTCCATTGTAGTTTTCTCTCTAAATCTAAATAAACAACAAGGCTAGCAGCCTATTGTTCCTTGGAGTTGATTGGCTGGTTTGGCTGACTGGAGGATGGTTTGGCTGACTGGAGATGATGCGCCTGTGAATACGGCTTTTTAACAATTGTATTGTTTCTATGGTGAATACTGAGGCACTTGGGGACCAGTGGTCAGCACTGCAGCGTACAAATGAAAGAAAATGACAATGCGTGTGTCCTACAGCGCCCCCAACAACCAGCCTCAGCCTCACTCAGAAACCGGAATAATACGCAATACGAATTACCACAGCAGAAAGGGAATTTGATTGATTGATTGATAGATAACTTAACACCATGTTAAAGGGCCATATTCATGGCAAAAAGCTAGCGGTATCTATTCTGTCAGTCTTGTTAATCACATTCACATGCATACATTGAAATTGACACGAAATTCCGAAATGGTAGGATCCACATCAAATGATAGAAAAACCCATATCTGATGCAATTTTGAAGTGGTTTAGACTTATGCTAACTGACATCGAAATCGAACTCAGAAAAACATAGCCGAAGTTATAGAAGGCGATATAGCCCAGTTGTTTTTTTAAAGGAACTCTTTAAGATTGGTTTGTGCCTTAAATTTGTAACAAAGTCTCATGTGCTATTTACTTAGGTTTTTCTATAATACATTTGTATTTTCCTTGTTTAGGCATCATTTTGAAACCACAAATAATAATACCAATTAGGACAACAGCGAGGGCATTTTTCATGTTTCGCTTCTCTCAAACTCTCTATGAAACCAGATAATTGAAGTCAGTCATACTAAACAAAACAATAACAATGTTTTAGTTTTCATACATTTTTTTTTTCAATTTAGCAATTATTATTTTTTAATTGGATTGTTTGTTGGGGGTTTGTTTAAGGTCACACCAGGACGTATTATTGAATTAAAATTTAGAAATTAAAATAGAGGTCCATTCGCTGCTGTGGGTGGAAGAGGGGGAGGGGTAGGGGGACCTGACACACTCCACATTCACAGCTATAGATGGATATTATCACCTGAATCTATAACTACTCCCAAAAGAAAAATAGAAAGAAAGGATGGTTTTGGTGGGATTTTTTTTTTGGGGGGGGGCTACACAGTAGAGAAAACAGTCATCTCCTCGAGTGTGACTAGATCCATCCCAAAAGTACAATCAATCACAGCAGCCAGCGACAGGAGTGGTCAGGAGTGGCCAGCGAGAGGGTGTTGGTCACTGCGACCGCTGGTCTAAGGCAAAGAGGGCATGAACCATACAAGAATTATGAAAATATAAAAAGGAGACGGGCTTGTCCGCTCTCTGCTGACTCTATATATATAAACGCGCACACTAGTGGGAAGCAACATGTCCGACACAATACGGATAACAAGCCCTAGGGTTGCTGGCGTCCCAGAGAAAGCTGAACTTCAGCTCCCTTACAAGTATAACTTTTTAAAAGATTCTAGAAATGATGTGTGGCACCCCGGGCAACCGCCCGAGTTGGCAGTACCTTCAGCCAGCCCTGACAAGGGCACTACTTTCTTTTGCACTACTCGAGTCAACTTCAGAAATAACAACAAAAACAAAACTTGGGCTACTTCAGAGTATTCTTAAAAAAAGGAACCAGGAAGAATGAATGAATAAATAAAATGCAATGATTGCTTGGTTCATTAAAGTTGCATAGTCTGATGGTTTTGAATTTCTGTATTTTTTCTGAGATAAATATATTAGATCGATCACTAGTATCTGCTTTACATTAGTTCAAAATTACTTTTATTTTAAATGGTAAACTTTTGAGATATTTTGAGTGCAACCATGGACAATTAGTTTTTGCAAGCTTGCCAAAACTCTGACACCATAGACTTCTGCAGTAACAGGTTCTGTTAAATTGACTCAGCATTGCCTTCTACGCAGAAACAAATGCTTAATAAGTGCATCAGTATCTAAGTTAGATATTTAAAATCAAATCTAGATAATTGGTTTGGTTTTGAAAATTTGATATTTCATCGGACTATGCAGCTTTAAGAGGGGTCAAGATATTGTACAAATGAGTTGGCTACAGATTGTTAATAAGCTAAAGCAATATCTCAGGTTAGTATAGCTTGTTTGTTTGTTGTTGTTTTACGTCCTAGCAACATCTAAGGTCATATCAGGACGGGGTTAGTACAGATGCAAAAGACTATGATATAATCCATTATGGATCTCATTATTAAAACAAAAGTATTCTTATGTATATGTTCATATATATATATATATATAATGACTATTAAACAAAAATGTCTCAAATTAGGTTAAACTAATGTGTTGTAATAGATATTCAATGACAAGTGACAACTAGGAATAGCATTGTTAGTGGTTCCATGATGTGATAGGAAATCAAGTACAGGTTGTACCTCTTTAATCCGGCAACCTTGGGACCTGGATTAAAACCAGCAGTGTCCGTGCCGGACGGCGGCAGTTGCCGAGGTATGGAAGGTCGATTAAAGGGGTACAACCTGTATTTAACCAGAACGCGTTCTACCCGGCTAACGGATTAATGTAAACAGTCACAAGTGTACACTCACAACCACGGCAGGTGGCGACCTGGCACTAATCAAACTAACACCAGGTGGCTCCACCAACCCACGCGACGCCCACCGCACACCCACGTGACACCTGGCCCGCGTTCAGGATACACTATGGAGGCGCCTCGGAGACGGCTCCGCGACGTCTTTTTGACCAATTTGTGTTTAGAGTGAATACTTCCTGTAATGTGCACAAAACTCTATGCTGATCAGAGACACTGGGTCAGGGGTCAGTCAGACGCAGGCACTGAGAGGTCAGGGGTCACTACAGGTTAGAGGTCAGAGGTCAGTGATGGGACCACGGCCCGCCGGGAGACACACGGGAAGGCTTCGGACAACACCGACATCATGACACACGGGTACTTGGTTAACCCCCCCCCCCCCCCCCCCCCCACACACACGTCATACACCCACAGCAACATCATGCAGTCACGTTGACAGCGTACACTGACATTGGTGGTCTTAGAGCATCACTAATGTCATGTCATACGGGGCCGGTCCTAGGGTTGCTGGCGCCCCGGAAAAACTGAACTTCAGCGCTCTTAACAAGTACCATTTTGTACAAATTCAACACGGATGTGGTGGTGCCCTTTAGCATGTGGCGCCCCGGGCGACCTGCCGAGTTACCGGTACCTTCAGCTGGCCCTGGTCTACGTAATGACGCTAACATCGTACAATGACACTGACATTCTTACGGTATCACTATTTTCATGCACAGACGCTGACGACATAGTTACAGTGACGTCATCCACTGACACCGGCATCATACGACACCAGTGCCATACAGCACCACTGACATAGTCCAGTCTACACTGATGTCACACTCATTCTTCGAGTTCCGGAAGGTTTTATAATAAGGAAAAGAGTTGGTCATCGGAGTGAATAGAGAGATAACACATACAAAGGAGCCACGGCTCTCTCCCTCCCTCTCTCTCTATATATATAAACGCCAATATATAAACGGGCTACACTAAGAATAGAAAACGTCGCCGAACAAGTGGATATATTCAGAGACGGGTCGGAGGCTTGGTATATGCACTCTGCTACATACAGTCCAAGTATACATAGCTGCGAGTGGAAATAGCGTAATAGAGTCACACAGATGCACGACACCAGGCCTAGTTCGGGGCCTGGATGCGAGGTGGCGCCACAGACAGAGCGGGGGTGTCGAAGGGAGTCAGATGCATGACAACAGGGCCGCATTCAGGATAGGCCTCAGATTCAACTCCGCGACGTCTTTTTGGCCAATTTACTTTCAGGGTGCATCTCAGAGTCGCCTCGGAGACGTGCTTTTCAGGTAGGAGGCAAAAAGCGCCTCCAAAATGGCCATCCATTTCAGTGGTTTCAGCCAATCAGAGTTGTTCTTTCAATTGCTAATGGCTGCACTCTATGGAGGCCACCATTTACGTGGCAACCAACAGCTATGTGCTGTTCAAACTAGCGCGACGTCCGGAATTTCTCCGAGGCGCCTCCAAAGCGCACCTTGAACGTGGCCCAGGCCTAGCTCTGTGCCGGGCCCACACCCTTTAGTTCCCACACTTTGTGGTCCACAGTGACTACAACTACAGTGCGCATGGCCCACATGGGAATAAAGTCTACAGACGATGCTACTTATTTCATTTCCTTAATTACAATAACCCTCTAATTATATCTTTTAAACATTTAATGTTTAGTCACGCCCCTCCCTCCCCACCCACAATTGTTCTTATTCTCCACACTCCTCCACTCTAATTATATCTTAAACAAATTAAACGTGTACCCACACCCCCACCCACAATTGTCATTACTCTCAATGCTACTCCCCTCTAATTATATCTTTTATAATTAAATATATAACCACGCCTCGTTCCTCCCCTCTTCCCCTCTGCGGCTCTGAACCAGTGATCCCCACATGGGCCGGGAGCACCGAGCGCAATCAACACTATCATTTATAAACATGATTAATATATTAATATATTGGTACATTACTATCTAGTGTCCCCCCACCCCCACCCCTTCGCTCTTTGGGTCGAGGGGATGAGGAGGGAAATAGCCACATCTTAATCTGTCATCATCATCTATATCATCATTACCGGTTGAATTATTTATCATCATTATCATCATCATTATTATTGAATTATTTCTTCTCCTCGTCATTATCTTAACCATTGAATTGTCTCATCGTCATCACCACCAGTGAATTATTTCTCATCATCATCATTGTCAATTATTTCTCCATAATAATAAGCCAGATTCAATGGTTGGTTGTTGGAGTTTTACGCCCTGGCAACAACCAGATTCAATGAGTACAATGTCACGGCTGGCTGGCCTATCTTAACTATGGTTATAACAAAGGATATATGTATTATAAATGAGGCTACATACACCCACATGTATATATGACGTCACGTGACTCTGTAGTCGTTGTGAGGCAAACTGCGTGGTAGTCTGGTGCAGCCGCCATCTTGGTTATAATACACACACTTCAGAACACACACACACACACACACACACACACACACACACACACACACACACACAGACACGCGCACACATGTACAAAGCTGCTCACACGAAACCGATCTGTAAGGAGCAGGTGCACCCCGCCTTTTTGTACACACGGAACAGGACCACAAACTGTCTCACTATCAAGGCGCGCCGAGCAGCCGCCGTGTAGGGGCGCAGAACGCACAGTCACCGTGCAGCTGTAACACCGTGCAGCTGTAAGTTGTAACACCATGCAGCTGGATGCTGTGCAGCTGGTCACCATGCAGCTGGTCATTATGCAGATCGTCACCATGCAGCTGCTTACTATGCAGCTGGTCACACCGTGCAGCTGGACACACCATGCAGCTGCTCACTATGCAGCTGGACACTGTGCAGCTGTACACTGTGCAGCTGGTCACACCGTTCAGCTGGACACACCATGCAGCTGCTCACTATGCAGCTGGTCACATCGTGCAACTGGAACACTGTGTAGCTGCTCACTATGCAGATGGACACACCGTGCAGCTGGACACACCATGCAGCTGCTCACTATGCAGCTGGTGACCATGCATCTGGTGGCACCTAGTTGAGGCCCGCTACACTGCTACTGGATCGCTACACACGCCGCTGGGTGGCTCCGGCCATCTTCAGTGACTGTAATCAACAAAAACAGATGGAGTTATATGGTGTGACGGTGAGCCACATCTTGTGTTATGTTGTTTGTATTCAGGAGAATCTCGGGTCAGCTCTGAAATACCAGTAGAACCAGGGTTCCTGCACCTATCACCTAATCACATTTAAGACCTTTTTAGGAATTTTTAATACCAATTTTCATACAATTTACGACCTATTTTCACAGCAAATGTAACCATATTAAATTAGGGGATTTCCACGTGCTAACCAATCAGTAAAAAGCTGTCAAAGTACCCGTGCACTTGTGACCAATACATTACAGTCCGTAGAATATAGCATGAACTTCGGGACATTTCACCTCCACAGCATCTGTGCTTTGTGTAGATAGTTGGTAAAACTTCTTGAAATATTTTTTATTGTGGCCAAATCCAATTTAAGACCTTTCACAGAAAAGTTACCATATTTAAGACTTTTCAAAGCCATGAAAATTGCTTTTTAAGACTTTTTAAGGATCCGCGAGAACCCTGAGTACTCGGTGATGAACATAGGTACACACATGAAATTACGACAACTCGACAAATTACCAAGTGTCCTTGCCATATATTAATAATGCTGAGCGCCAGGCTAAGAAGCGACAAGTATAAATTTTTTAAGTCTTTGGTTTGACTCGACCAGGGTTCGAATCCCCAAATCTCACAAAATAGGAGACAGGCACTCAACTCATTCAGCCGTCCCGTCTGGTCTTGACGCAGATTAACTATGGTTTATTTTATTTAATTTTTTGTGAAGATATGGAATTCAAGGCTATTTCAAGGCTTTTCAAGGCTGTTTTTGATAGGAATTGAAGACTATTTTCATTTGGATTTCAGGAAAAAAAACAATCAGGCTTTTCAAGACTAATTACCCAAAATAGGTTTAATTCAAGGCTTTTCGAGGCCTTAAAATGGGACAAGTGAAGTTCCAAGACTTTTCAAGACTTTCCAGGCCCCGTACATACCCTGCATCTTTGGCCTAAAACTTCACTAATTACATAACAGGTTTACAAACAAATCACTTCAATGCAATAGTAAAATAACAGTCTCCTTTGAACAATAGTGAAGCGAAGCTCTTTTCCTGAACCCAACAACATTATGCGCTTCAAGCTTTTGCTGCACTGCCTGATGTAGCAGAATAGGAACCTTTGTATCCAGTCGTACAAGGAACCATTCAGCAAAGCGCAACAGCATGCGTAAGCCAGGGATATTCTCAACGGTTAGCTTCTGAGCGTGTAGAAGTCTGAAATGCTATACGGAATGCTTCGCTAAATACTATGTTGCCCCTCTCCTGAACCCATCATTGAACACTTCATTGAACCCTACATTGAACACTTCACTGAAGCCTACACTTCATACTTCACTGAACCCTACATTGAACACTTCACTGAACCCTTCACACTTCACTGAACCCTACATTGAACACTTCACTGAACCCTACATTGAACACTTCACTGAACCCTACATTGAACACTTCACTGAACTCTACATTGAACACTTCACTGAACCCTACATTGAACACTTCACTGAACCCTACATTGAACACTTCACTGAACCCCAAATTGAACACTTCACTGAACCCTAGATTGAACCATACATTGAACACTTCACTGAACCCTACATTGAACACTTCACTGAACCCTACATTGAACACTTCACTGAACCCTACATTGAACACTTCACTGAACCCTACATTGAACACTTCACTGAACCCTAAATTGAACACTTCACTGAACCCTACATTGAACACTTCACTGAACACTTCACTGAACCCTACATTGAACACTTCACTGAACCCTACATTGAACACTTCACTGAACCCTACATTGAACACTTCACTGAACACTTCACTGAACCCTACATTGAACACTTCACTGAACCCTACATTGAACACTTCACTGAACCTTCACTGAACACTTCACTGAACCCTACATTGAACACTTCACTGAACCCTACATTGAACACTTCACTGAACCCTACATTGAACACTTCACTGAACACTTCACTGAACCCTACATTGAACACCTTCACTGAACACTTCACTGAACCCTAAATTGAAAATGTCACTGAACCCTACATTGAACACTTCACTGAACCCTACATTCAACCCTTCACTTAACCTTACATTGAACCCATCACTTAACCCAACATTGAACCCTTCACTTAACCCTACATTGAACCCTTCACTTAACCCAACATTGAACCCTTCACTAAACCCTATATTGAAAGTTTCACTGAACCCTTCATTGAACACTTCACTGAACACCTCACTGAACCCTACATTGAACCCATCACTGAACCCTAAATTGAACACTTCACTGAACCCTAGATTGAACACTTCACTGAACCCTACATTGAACACTTCACTGAACCCTACATTGAACACTTCACTGAACCATAGATTGAACCCTACATTGAACACTTCACTGAACCCTAGATTGAACCATACATTGAACACTTCACTGAACCCTACATTGAACACTGCACTAACAACCTCACTGAACCCTACATTGAACCCTGCACTAAAAACTTCACTGAACCCTACATTGAACTCATCACTGAACCCTACATTGAACACTTCACTGAACCCTACATTGAACACTTCACTGAACCCTACATTGAACACTTCACTGAACCCTAAATTGAACACTTCACTGAACCCTACATTGAACACTTCACTGAACCCTACATTGAACACTTCACTGAACCCTACATTGAACACTTCACTAAACCCTTCACTGAACCCTACATTGAACACTTCGCTGAACCCCACACTGAACTGAACCTCCCACTGAACTGAACCTTTCGCTGAACCCCCACACTGAACTGAACTGAACTGAACCCTTCGCTGAACCCCCACACTGAACTGAACCCTTCGCTGAACCCCACACTGAACTGAACCCTTCGCTGAACCCCACACTGAACTGAACCCTTCGCTGAACCCCCACACTGAACTGAACCCTTCGCTGAACCCCCACACTGAACTGAACCCTTCGCTGAACCCCCACACTGAACTGAACCCTTCGCTGAACCCCACACTGAACTGAACCCTTCGCTGAACCCCACACTGAACTGAACCCTTTGCTGAACCCCCACACTGAGCTGAACCCTTCGCTGAACCCCCCACTGAACTGAACCCTTGGCTGAACCCCCCACACTGAACTGAACCCCCACACTGAACTGAACTCTTCGCTGAACCCCCACACTGAACTGAACCCTTTGCTGAACCCCCCACACTGAACTGAACCCCCCACTGAACTGAACCCTTCGCTGAACCCCCCACTGAACTGAACCCTTGGCTGAACCCCCACACTGAACTGAACCCTTCGCTGAACCCCCACACTGAACTGAACCCTTTGCTGAACCCCACACTGAACTGAACCCTTCGCTGAACCCCCCACACTGAACTGAACCCCCCACTGAACTGAACCCTTCGCTGAACCCCACACTGAGCTTAACCCTTTGCTGAACCCCCACACTGAACTGAACCCTTTGCTGAACCCCCACACTGAACTGAACCCCCACACTGAACTGAACCCTTTGCTGAACCCCCACACTGAACTGAACCCCCCACTGAACTGAACCCTTTGCTGAACCCCCACACTGAACTGAACCCCCCACTGAACTGAACCCTTCGCTGAACCCTACACTGAGCTGAACCCTTTGCTGAACCCCCACACTGAACTGAACCCCCCACTGAACTGAACCCTTCGCTGAACCCCACACTGACCTGAACCCTTTGCTGAACCCCCCACACTGAACTGAACCCCCACACTGAACTGAACGCTTCGCTGAACCCCCCACTGAACTGAACCCTTTGCTGAACCCTACACTGAACTGAACCCTTTGCTGAATGCCACACTGAACTGAACTCTTTGCTGAACCCCACACTGAACTGAACCCTTCGCTGAACCCCACACTGAACTGAACCCTTCGCTGAACCCCCCACTGAACTGAACCTTTCGCTGAACCCCACACTGAACAGAACCCTTTGCTGAACCCCACACTGAACAGAACCCTTCGCTGAACCCCACACTGAGCTGAACCCTTTGCTGAACCCCACACTGAACTGAACCCTTTGCTGAACCCCCCACTGAACTGAACCCTTCGCTGAACCCCACACTGAGCTGAACCCTTTGCTGAACCCCACACTGAACTGAACCCTTGGCTGAACCCCGCACTGAACTGAACCCTTGGCTGAACCCCCACACTGAGCTGAACTCTTTGCTGAACCCCCACTTGAACCCCACACTGAACTGAACCCTTTGCTGAATGCCACACTGAACTGAACCCTTCGCTGAACCCCCACACTGAACTGAACCCTTCGCTGAACCCCACACTGAACTGAACCCTTCGCTGAACCCCCACACTGAACTGAACCCTTCGCTGAACCCCCCACTGAACTGAACCCTTCGCTGAACCCCCACACTGAGCTGAACCCTTCGCTGAACCCCCACACTGAACTGAACCCTTTGCTGAACCCCACACTGAACTGAACCCTTTGCTGAACCCCACACTGAACTGAACCCTTGGCTGAACCCCCACACTGAACTGAACTCTTCGCTGAACCCCCACACTGAACTGAACCCTTTGCTGAACCCCACACTGAACTGAACCCTTTGCTGAACCCCCCACACTGAACTGAACCCCCCACTGAACTGAACCCTTCGCTGAACCCCACACTGAGCTGAACCCTTTGCTGAACCCCCACACTGAACTGAACCCTTTGCTGAACCCCCACACTGAACTGAACCCTTTGCTGAACCCCCACACTGAACTGAACCCCCACACTGAACTGAACCCCCACACTGAACTTAACCCTTTGCTGAACCCCCACACTGAACTGAACCCCCCACTGAACTGAACCCTTTGCTGAACCCCCACACTGAACTGAACCCCCCACTGAACTGAACCCTTCGCTGAACCCTACACTGAGCTGAACCCTTTGCTGAACCCCCACACTGAACTGAACCCCCCACTGAACTGAACCCTTCGCTGAACCCCACACTGAGCTGAACCCTTTGCTGAACCCCCCACACTGAACTGAACCCTTCGCTGAACCCCCCACTGAACTGAACCCTTTGCTGAACCCTACACTGAACTGAACCCTTTGCTGAATGCCACACTGAACTGAACTCTTTGCTGAACCCCCACACTGAACTGAACCCTTCGCTGAACCCCACACTGAACTGAACCCTTCGCTGAACCCCCCACTGAACTGAACCTTTCGCTGAACCCCACACTGAACAGAACCCTTTGCTGAACCCCACACTGAACAGAACCCTTCGCTGAACCCCACATTGAGCTAAACCCTTTGCTGAACCCCACACTGAACTGACCCCTTTGCTGAACCCCCCACTGAACTGAACCCTTCGCTGAACCCCACACTGAGCTGAACCCTTTGCTGAACCCCACACTGAACTGAACCCTTCGCTGAACCCCGCACTGAACTGAACCCTTGGCTGAACCCCCACACTGAGCTGAACTCTTTGCTGAACCCCCACTTGAACCCGACACTGAACTGAACCCTTCGCTGAATGCCACACTGAACTGAACCCTTCGCTGAACCCCCACACTGAACTGAACCCTTCGCTGAACCCCACACTGAACTGAACCCTTCGCTGAACCCCCACACTGAACTGAACCCTTCGCTGAACCCCCCACTGAACTGAACCCTTCGCTGAACCCCCACACTGAGCTGAACCCTTCGCTGAACCCCCACACTGAACTGAACCCTTCGCTGAACCCCACACTGAACTGAACCCTTCGCTGAACCCCCACACTGAACTGAACCCTTCGCTGAACCCCGCACTGAACTGAACCCTTCGTTGAACTCCCACACTGAACTGAACCCTTCGCTGAACCCCCCACTGAACTGAACCCTTGGCTGAATGCCACACTGAACTGAACCCTTCGCTGAACCCCCACACTGAACTGAACCCATCGCTGAACCCCACACTGAACTGAACCCTTCGCTGAACCCCCACACTGAACTGAACCCTTCGCTGAACCCCGCACTGAACTGAACCCTTCGCTGAACCCCCACACTGAACTGAACCCTTGGCTGAACACCCACACTGAACTGAACCCTTCGCTGAATGCCACACTGAACTGAACCCTTCGCTGAACCCCCCACACTGAACTGAACCCTTCGCTGAACCCCACACTGAACTGAACCCTTCGCTGAACCCCCACACTGAACTGAACCCCACACTGAGCTGAACCCTTCGCTGAACCCCCACACTGAACTGAACCCTTCGCTGAACCCCACACTGAACTGAACCCTTCGCTGAACCCCCACACTGAACTGAACCCTTCGCTGAACCCCCACACTGAACTGAACCCTTCGCTGAACCCCCACACTGAACTGAACCCTTCGCTGAACCCCCACACTGAATTGAACCCTTCGCTGAACCCCCACACTGAACTGAACCCTTCGCTGAACCCCCACACTGAACTGAACCCTTCGCTGAACCCCACACCGCTCCCTTCACTGAACCCCACACCGCACCCTTCGCTGAACCCCACACTGCTCCTTTCGCTGACCCCTGCACCACTCCCTTCGCTGACCCACCCACACCGCTCCCTTCGCTGACCCACCCACACCGCTCCCTTCGCTGACCCGCACACCGCACCCTTCGCTGAACCCCACACCACTCCCTTCGCTGAACCCCACACCGCACCCTTCGCTGACCCTGTCACTGAGACGCGTACCTTGAGGATGTTGACTCCGGTCATGCCTTCGATGACGGTGGGTAGTTTCTCCACCACCTGCAGCACTTCGCGCGTCAGCTTGGCCGCTCCAATTTCGCCATTGCCCGAAGACACCATGACCACCCTCTTTGTCTGCGAGAGTGGTGCTGCCACTTCCGCTGCCACCTGCACACGCGCAAGCAGAATATACAATTAAGTTGTTAAAGATATAATTAGAGGGGAGGAGCATTGAGAATAATGACAAGTGTGGGGGGAGGGGACATGGCTAAACATTAATTTGTTAAAGATATAATTAGAGTGGAGCAGTTTTGGGAATAATGACACTTGTGGGTGGGGAGTGGCTATACATTTAATCTTTCAAAGATATAATTAGCAAAGAGGAGTGTTGAGCACAATGCATGAATGCAATTGGGTTGATTTCTGTGAGTCTGTGTCATTTTAAATGTTCAGGGATGAAAGTGGTCTCCGGCAAATTGCACCAAAAAAAAGCAGAAATTTATGTATACAGTGAGGTTTTCTGTAAACCGATGGCGAATTTCCGCGAAAATGCGGATATTCTCCCATAGGCTTAGCGTGGCAGGGAATCGCGAAAATTCCCCAAAGTCAGGCTTCATACACTGATAGTGTTGCAGCATTTGAACAAGAAAACATTTAGTAAGTGATTGGTATGACTTGGTCGGGTTTCGAACCTATGACCTTCAACATTCGAAGCCAGCCAGCATTTTACCAATCCTGGTCCTCTGGTTAAGACGAAAATGAGAATTGATGGGTGGAACAGACAGTTAAGTAGATAAGGCTAATGATTTGTTGTGTTACCAGCTTCTTAGTGTTATTGTCTCTGCCTCATAGATGAAAGTGTTCTCTTACAAAAAAAGAAAAAGCTGAAATCTACAGTGAGCGATAATAGGGTAGAAACATTCACCAGAATGCTCCCCAAATAGTCTGTACTGACTGGTAGTGGAGAAATTATGCTCCGACTGTGATTGGAGAGTGCTACGGGCTGTGGCCATGGGGGTGATGAAAATGGGAAATATTGGGCGTTGGAGTAGCTTCAGCGCTTCCTCAGGGATCCGAAGAGACAGTGAACCTGGTGGATGAGACGCGCACAAGACGCTGATAAATGACTGACCTTGGGCAGCGTCTCCAGAATCATTTCCACCATGGCTGCGTCCTGGTAATCCTTCCATGCGTCAGCCTTCTTCGCCATCTGCTCAGCCTCCGCCTTTGCCTTCGCTTCAATAGCGAACGACTCTGCATCTCCCTTCAGCTGTGGGCGCAATGAGACCGTACACAATTAGGTCAGGGAAGGATGTCGTCTGTGGTTACAATTATGTCACTGACGGATATAGTCTGTGTTCATAAATAGGTCAGGGAAGGATGTCGTCTGTATTCACAACTAGGTGAGGGAAGGATGTTGTCTGTGTTGACAACTAGATAAGGGAAGGACGTCGACTGTGTTGATAAATATGTCAGAGAAGAATTTGTCTGTGTTCGCAATTAGATCAGGGAAGGATGTCGCCTGTGTTCATAAATAGGTCAGGGAAGGATGCCTATCTGTTCACAATTAGGTCAGGGAAGGATGTCTATTCATAAATAGGTCAGGAAAGGATGGCGTCTGTGCTCACAACTAGGTCATCCTGTCGTCTGTCCTAGGTCGTTTGTTTTCATAAATAGGTCAGAGAAGGACGCCGTCTGTGATCAGGGAATGATGCAGTCAACAATTAGGTCAGTGAAGGTCGACTGTGTTCACAAGTAGGTCAGGGAAAGATGTCTCTGTTGGTACATATGTCAGAGAAGGACGTCGTCTGTGCTCACAATTAGGTCAGGGAATGATGTAGTCAACAATTAGGTCAGGGAAGGATGTCTCTGTTGATAACTAGGTCAGAGAAGGGTGTCATGAAAACAGATTAAAAGCACAGGTTAGCACTAAACAGCTCTCACCTGAATAGATTCAGCATTGGCCTGAGCCTCAAGGACGATGCGGTTCCTGCAAATAAAACAAAACACACAATAATTTGTTAGTGCTACCCAGAGAAATACCTGAAGAGCTCCATCATCAGACATCTGCACAACTTCTGTTATAAGTCTACTATTACTGCTATTAAATGCAATCCAAGTCACACCCCCAAGCTTGACACTTTTATGTAAAGCCACACCCCAAGCTTGACACTTTACGTAAGCCACGCCCAAAGTTTGACTTTTACATAACGCCACACCCAAAGTTTGACACTTTACATGAAGCCACACCCAAAGTTTGACACTTTTACATAATGCCACACCCAAAGTTTGACACTTTACATGAAGCCACTCCCAAAGTTTGACACTTTTACATAAAGCTAGACCCAAAGTTTGACACTTTTACATAAAGCTACACCCAAAGTTTGACACTTTTACATAAAGCCACTCCCAAAGTTTGACACTATTATGTAAGCCACACCCAGTTTGACACTTTTACATAAAGCCACACCCAAAGTTTGACACTTTTACATAAAGCCACACCCAAAGATTGACACTTTTACATGAAGCCACTCCCAAAGTTTGACACTTTTACATGAAGCCACTCCCAAAGTTTGACACTTTTACATAAAGCTAGACCCAAAGTTTGACACTTTTACATAAAATCACACCCAAAGTTTGACACTTTTACATAAAGCCACTCCCAAAGTTTGACACTATTATGTAAGCCACACCCAAAGTTTGACACTTTTACATAAAGCCACACCCAAAGTTTGACACTTTTACATAAAGCCACTCCCCAGGTTTGACACTTTTACATAAAGCCACTACTCAGGTTTGACACTTTTACATAAAGCCACTCCCCAGGTTTGAGACTTTTACGTAAGCCACTACCCAAGTTTGACACTTTTACATAAAGCCACACCCCAGCACGAATCCCTTAAAATCCCAGTAGAATGCGCGTCAAAGTGGCTCCCACTGACCTGTTCGCCTCAGCGAGCTTCTCAAGCTTGAACTTCTCTGCCTCGGCCGGCTTGCGGACGGTGGCGTCCAGTTCGCGCTCACGCCTGATAATCTCCTGCTCCTGCACCTGGATCTGCTGTGATCGCTCCACCACCTTGATCTGCATCTGCTCCTCTTTGATGCGCTGCTTGGTCTTGGCCGCCTAAACAAAGTGACAAATGTTTGTATGTATTATATATATATATAATACCAAACAGTGGTTAAGTATTAGTGTACCTCTGATCACTACTCCTCTGTTAATCGGCGCTGCCAGCGTGCATCATCGTACTCCACAGATCCTTCGCCATGTATGGGTTGTTAATAGCATGTTCTTTTGTGCCTACCATATACATTTCATATTAATTTTGATGGTTTTTTTCAAACTAAATTTGGTCACTTCAACCAGAGTGGCATCCCATTCCGTGAAAATCACATTTGCTGCCGACATGGCGTAAAACAACTACCAATCATCATCTCAGCACTCTGCCATCCTTTCACTAAGACGCAGCTTTAATTTACCTGGAGCTCGTAGGCGAGGTTCGACTCAGCCTTCTTGGTCTGCACTTCCATGTCATAAGCGGCCTTCTTCAGTTCGAAATCTCTCTGGGCCTTAGCGATTTCAATGTCGTTAGCATAGCGTGCTGCCATTCGCTGCTCTTCTGCTATGGCTTCCTGAAGTCCAACAGTGGACGAATATCTCATTACAAACATGTGCTATATATACAGTATGACACCATTATAATGCTATCATTCAGGTCCATATAATGTGATTGTGAAAAAATTGACGGTCGAGCTAAATCGGGGTTCAGTTGACTAAATTACCTTTGAATTAAACAACTCTGGGTCCAATGAATCATCGCGTTATATCTCAATTTGCGTTAAAACTGAATGTGGGCTTGCAGTGATGCCCCAGTCAGTGGGGCATCACTGTATATAATATGAAAGAACGTTCTTAAAGTTGTACAATCCTTGAAAGCATATTAACAACAAAAAAACAAAAACATTTACTTACATTTGATCCTACATATTCAACTGAGACACTGATGCACTCATTAAGCATTCTACTTCTGCCTAGCAGGAACATTAAGTCAATTTATTTAGAACATGCCAGGAAACAGACACATCTAGGAAGCCAAGGGCCAACGGAGCCTTTCAAGAATGAGGTCATTCTCATGACCTTGTTCCACGCAGGGTGATGTCCCTGTGCTATGCGACCTCACACCGAAAATGAATAAATATAACCTACAACAGGGTCCGTACACATGTGAAGATATGGAATTCAAGGCTATTTCAAGGCTGTTTTGATAGGAATTCAAAACTATTTTCATTTTGATTCCAGAAAACAAAACAGTGGCAATTTTGGACTAATTTAGATCAGTGGGGACAGTTTAATGGAATTCAAGGCTTTTCAAGACTAATTACCCAAAATAGGTTCAATGCAAAGCTTTTCAAGGTCTTCAAATGGGGCAAATGAAGTTCAAGACTTGTCAAGACTTCCCAGGCCCCGTACAGACCCTGTGCATGCTTTTCTCTAAAATATCTACAAACTTAGCCATTCATTTTTTTTAATGACCCCAAACTAAATTACAGTAGGTTATAACAGTCAACCTAATATATTTATCTAAAAAAATATTTGTTAAACTAAAAGCCAACGGATTATGCAACTTAAAAGACAGGATTAGTAGTAACTTTTAAATGCTTATATTTGACATACCTGATGAAGATTATTCAAAGAAGACATTGCATTATATTAATTTTAATTATTTGAGGTTTTCAAAGTTATTTTGATGGTTTTCTCTCATCCTGATTAAGTTTCCAGATAAAGAATTATGGGTCGTTCTCAGAAACTGTACCACATATTTGGTTTCCATGTTACATTGTTAATGTTTTTGCCTTCTTTTTGAGGGGTACTAAATCAAATAGCCATTGTTGAATGTGTATTAAGTATGTTCGCAATACTACATGTATTTAATCTATCCCACAAAATGTATCCAAGATATACATATATGATTTTGTGCTAAAGTGAAAATATGAAGTTTGCGTATCGACAGCATACATCTACCCAAATGCTTTTCCAACTTTTTTTTGTTTAACTGTAATCAATAAAATGTTTGAATTTGTTCTGTGCTAATATGTTATGGGTGGATGCTACACAGTTAATTTTAACGGCTTTCTCAATTTATACAAGAACAAAATCAAAAAGTGAAAAAACTAAATTTCAACTCTAGCATATGCACACCACATAATCCTTCACATGAATATGGATTCTGCTATTATTTGCTAAATCTACTGTGAGTGCACACACCAGAGTGCGTGTTAGAGAGGTTTGTCTGTACACCAGAGCTGCGGGTGAATCTTCCCCCAAACCCCGCCCCATATCAGACAGGATACCGTAAAAACCTCTGCTATAAGCGCACAACCGCAACAACATGCATCCCGAGTGTGGGTTTTCTTTTCGCATAAGCCACATTCAACTTGCAGTTAACGCCACCTAAAAATCCCTTCCAAGTATCAGAACAAAAACTACCGCAATAAAAGACACCGCGACTTGGGGATTTTGTCCTAGCGGCTACATAGGGATGATCTCGCTGTATAAGCTGTGGCTTATGGTAGAGGTTTTTAGGGTAGACCTAAATGTGTCCACACACCCGCCTTTACGCTGTGATTCACTAATAGGAGTGCCCCCGCCCCCCCCCTCCCCCACCCCCCCGAAAGCCAGCAGGACAAGAACCTACATTCTGACAATCAACCACAGCTCAGCGACTACCTCCCCTAGAATGCAAACACCATTATATACACACCATAGAGTCAGCTTTACAGACAGACAAAGAAGGCAGGAGAGTAAGCCAGGGAACAGACCTCATGGCTGGCAGTCACACAGAGGTGACGCGACACTGCCCAGCGAAGGGTCTAGCAGCGCAACAGACATTTGCTCACATCGACATGCGTAAACCTCCAGTTAGAACATAATGGACGGCCAAATGTGTGACAGCCAGTGCATTGTGACAGCCAGTGCATTGTGACAGCCAATGCATTTTGACAGCCAATGCAATGTGATGGCCAATGCATTGCGACATACAATACATTGTGACAACCAATGCATTTTGACAGTCAGTGCATTGTGAGAGCCAATCCATTTTGACAGCCAATACACTGTGACACCCAATGCATTATGACACCAAATGCATTGTGACAGTCAATGTATTGCGACAGACAATACATTCTGACAACCAATGCAGTGTAACAGGCCAGTGCAGTGTGAGTCAGTGCAGTGAGAGTCAATGCAGTGTGACAGTCAGCGCAGCAGTCGATGCAGTGTGACATTTAATGCATTGCAGCTTGACAATCTGTGCCTATGCATTAACAATAACTGCATTGACGGTGAGCATAGTAAATAATAGTGCAACCTTTTATGCAATGCGACAGTTGGTGCAATGTGACAGTTGGTGGAGTATGACAGTCAGGCAAGGTGACAATCAGTGCCTTCAAGCATGACAGTCGGTGTATTACTGTGTTGCTGCATATGCAACGAGTTAGTGATTGTGCAGTGTGAGTGCAAGGTGAGCCAGTGCAGTGTGACAGTCACTGCAATACAACAATTGATTTCAGTGTGCCGCATTACAGTCGATGTAATGTAGCAATCAATGTAGTGCATGCAGCAGTTGGTAAGGTGTGCAGCATGAGAGGTGCAGTGTGACAGTCAATGCAGTGTAGCATTCAATAGGATGTGACAGTGCATGGTGACAGTCAATGCAGTGTAGCATTCAATAGAAAGTGTCAGAGCATTGTGACAGTCCATGCAATGTAGCATTCAATAGAATGTGACAGTACATGGTGACAGTTAATGCAATGCACCATTCAATAGAATGTGACAGTGCATGGTGACAATCCAGTGTGACAGTCAATGCAGTGCCCCATTCAATAGAATGTGACAGTGCATGGTGACAGTCAATACAGTGCACTATGCAATGCAATGACAGTCAGTGCAGTGTGACAGCCAATGTAGTGCACCATTCAATAGAATATGACAGTGCATGGTGACAGGCAATACAGTGCACTATGCAGTACAATGGCAGTCAGTGCAGTGTGACAGTCAGTTAGTATAGCATGCCAGTGCAGAAGCGGGATTGAAACAGAAGGGAGTCTGCAGCATAACGCCATCTAAGTGAAGCTGCGTCTCACACTTAATGAATTGCCATGTTAGGAAGTCGAAGTTCACAATTATAGGCGATAGAGAGCGGGGGGCTTCAGCCCTGCATATTACACTACCTGGAATAACCCAAGTGTGAGATCATCGCAATATACAACGCGATATTCTCATTGCATTCAATTTCACCTTCCCAGGTAGCATGAAGGGTCAAACATTGGAGTTCTCTCTCTTCCTATCATACGAACCAGCATGAGTTGTGAAAGGATTTAGAAGCGTTCGGGGTGAGGGTGTGGGGGGGGGGGGGGGGGGGGGGGGGGAAGATGTGTATGGATCTAATAGTCTTCCTTATCAACCACCAAAGGACACATAGGAAGTGAAATATACCACGCATTATAAGAGCCCTACACACTACAGGCTAATGCCGATGCTCTTTCGGGTGACGTGGGTATTTTTTCACTTCAACTTCCGCCATCTTGACTTTGACTCGATGTTTGGGATGTTTATTTAATTTCCAGGCTACATGGGAAATTTTAATGTGGTCCTTAATTTGCATAAGATCAAAATCAAAAAGTGAAATAGCTTTTTTCAGCATGTAAACCTTCATACGAATATGGGTTCTGCTATTATTTGGAATGTTTTCAGTTTTGGCTTCCATGTCACAAAAGTGGTTTCAGAGAACGACCCATATATGCATGGACATGTCGCGACAACCATCAAGAAGCATCGCTTTGGAGGTTTACTATATATAGGGTGCGCAAGTATGACGGATAACTAGGATGAGAGGTCAATTGCCACGGTGTAATAATCTCCCTGGATCAACATGGCACCACACCCGAAAATCCCACCAGGGGGCGCATTGAGCTTATAAGGAGCTCCTACTCGGAGCCATGCAGTCTTTCAATTAAGCATAATTGGGATACGATATGGGGAACGGAGTCACATGATGGCGATTTGTTACATTAACCTTTTGACCCTATCGCCCAATTTCATTTTTTCACTTTGCCAAAATATATAGTATAGTTATACGAATCTTACCTGGGTATAGATGATGGATAACTGTTGTTTTCCCGAGGTATAAGCCTCGGGTAGACGTGGGCTAGGGAGAAGGAAGCATGTGAGGTACCAGCAATTTTAACCTACTTATTCAGGATAAAAATGATCTTTCAATACAATGGATACTATGAGTTTCCCGTAATGGTACACCAATGGGATAGACGTGGCAGGGCGTGGTGGGTGGGCCCTAGCCCACGTCTACCCGAGGCTTATACCTCGGGAAAACAACAGTTATCCATCATCTATACCCAGGTAAGATTCGTATAACTATACTATTTTACCTCGGTATACAGCCTCAGGCTAGGGAGACCTTTACATAATTCATTTTTATCCTTAATATCATCCATTCTTATATAATATTCAACGTTTTTGTTCTCACCTATTCTTGTTAGTTGGCGAGCAGGCGCTTTGCAATGCCGGTAGGCTTTTCTAGTCGCTTGTTGTAATGTTTTGCAAATGACTTAGCCGTCTTCCAGCCTGCATGCGCTAGTATTCTTTTCACAGAAATACCTAGCAACCGTGCCTTGGAGACCATGGCACCTCTAGTTGAGTGGGATGAGTATTTGCTTGTATCCACTCCAGCCAATTTCAACACCGTAATTGTCCATCTGGCAAGGGTGTCTCGTGAAATTGTCTTATGTGGCTTTATAAAGCTCACTAATAGTTGTTGTGATGCACGTAAATCTTTTGTTTTAGATATATAAGCCCGTATGGCTGACACAACACATAATTTCCGATCACTCGGAAAACAGTCTAAGTGAACCGTAGATAAAGGGTCACCTAACGTGTTCGATTTAAGCAATTGTGCTAAATCAAACGTAGCTTGTTTCTTGTCTATTTCTAATCAAGTTAAAGACAAAGCAACAATAGTCTGTCCTCTGTGTCCGGTTACTAATAATAACAGGACCGCGACCTTAAAACCTAACTGTTTTAAATGTAACCACGAGTTGTGAGGCCAAGCCTGAAACAACTTAAATACTACAGACACATCCCAAAACCGACTATACTTTGGTTTTGGAGGATTCCTTTGATAAATTGAACGAAGTAGATATCCAAGAACATAATGTTTTCCAACTGTTTCGCCATCAATTCTCGGTAATATGATTGATAACGCACATCTTGCCGCATTAATCGACCCAAAAGATAGTCCCTCATCCTCTAGAGAACGAACAAAACGAGCTACTTGTGAAATTGTTGGATTTGTTGGCTTAACTTTCATTAACAAACAATGTACACCCCATTTCTTTAAATAGGATGTGTACATTTTAACAGTTCCTGGCCTCCAGGCATCAGCTACTATCCTATTCTCAGTAATTTTGTCCAATCCAAATTGCCGCAGCTGGTTCCTTAGAAAAGGAATGCCAATAGGGGCGTCGTTGACACGTCGCCGTGAACCACTAGCGGTCCGTGGTGTGTCAGATTCCCGAGTTTTCTTGGGAATCGTGTATGTTCTTTTGCCAGTTGTGAAACTGCTGGCAGCCAAGGTTGCGTGTCCCAATCGGGCACCACCAGCATCGCATGTGTCCTTTCCAAACCGATTTTCCTGACCACTCGGCTGATAATGCTAAACGGTGGGAAAATATAAAAATAATTATTTTCCCCAGATAATATCAAATGCATCTACTTTCCAAGCCTCCGGTTCAGGATGCCAAGAAACATAACAAGGTAATTTGTTATTATTTCGTGATGCAAACAAGTCAACTTTAGGTGTACCCCATTTTTCACAAATGAAGTTAAACATAGGTGTAGAGAGAGACCATTATAAATGGTCATAGAAATTCCTACTTTTATGGTCTGCAAGTGTATTTTGTGACCCTGGAATATGCGCTACAGTCAGCCAGACTTGTTGAGCCTGTGCCCAGTTCCAAACCAGTTTAGACAACTGATTGCAAGGCTTTGATTTGGTTCCACCCATGTTACGAATAAATGCCATGGCAGTAGTATTATCAGTTAGTATTCTAACTTGTGATTTATGTATCTTTACTAAACTACATAAACCCAGATAAATAGCACGCAATTCTAGCGCATTAATATGGTCTGATTTTTCATCATCAAGCCATCTGCCTCCTGTTGTGACCCCCTCTCGATGAGGTCCCCAACCTTCTAACGAAGCATCAGCTCTAGAGATTTAATATGTGCCTTCCCGTATAGAATAACGGGTGCATACGATATCATTATCCCAATAAGGACTGCGACCTGTCTAATTTTAGGTTTTGGTAACTTAATAAGCTGGGTCGCTGTATTCATAAACTTAATTAGTTTTTGTTCTGTTATCGACACTGTAAGAGACTGTGTATTCAGAATAAACCCTAAACATTTGAGTTGTTTTGTTGGTTTAAGCACTGACTTTTGTGGACGTACATAAAACCCCAGTTTAGTGAGTAATGCACATAAATCCAAAACTGCATTCACACAATCAATTTGTGTTGATGCTATAATAAAGGAATCATGTATGAGCAGTTTAGTGAATAAACGAGGGGCACAAGCTAAACCATTTGGCATGCAGGTAAACTCATAGAGTTGGTTATCCCAAAGAAACCGAAGAAATTTCCGGTCTTTTTCTCTTATGGAAAGCGTATAATATGCATCTTGTAAATCAACACTAGCCATCCACGCATCTGGTGTAATCAGATCGCGTGCTGTACCTAGCGAGAACGTTTAAAAAAAATTGATATTCAACCATTTTATTAAGGATAGTTAAATCCAGGATCATTCGAACCTCGCCATTAGGCTTTGGTCCCGAGAAGATGTTTGAAATAAACTCTCCTGAACAGTATGTTCAGGAGACATGGACAATGGACATGGACAATCTCTAAGAAAATGTACAAACGTTTAGCAGCATTTGAGATGTGGACTTATCGAAGGATGATGAAAATATCATGGACAAAGAAGATCACCAACAAAGAAGTTCTCAGAAAAATTAAAAATAAGAAAAGCTTGTTTGCCACTATACAGACAAAGAAACTTATTTATTTTGGCCACATCATTCGTCAGAGTTCAATATACCGTACATTGTTGGAAGGGAAGGTGAATGGCAGCAGAGGGAGAGGGAGACCAAGAACATCATGGTTTACAAATATTTCACAGTGGACAGGCTTGAATTATTCACAGTCTATCAGAACAGCACAACATCGGGACAAGTGGAGAACCATTGCATCCAACCCTCGACTAGAGGATGGAACTATTGATTGATTGATTGAACAGTATGTCACTTTTTGTATAATTCTTTTCTGAAAGAATTTTTGTACCTGTTTAGTTAGTGCCTCTCGTTCAACCAGTTCAATGTTATAAGGAAAAGGTATCCTGCCTTGTACCGGAATTTGTGTGAAGGGAATGTGAACACCCCTAACTATTTGTAAAATTTCTTGGTCACTAGTAATTTTGTGCCACTCAGAAATCTATTATTAATATTACCAGCCACAAAGTTGCTTACAGTTTGTGTGGTTTTAGAGGCTGGAAGGACTTGTAACGTTTGTGTTTCAACCTCTACTTGGACCCGCCCCTGGGTAAGGGTCTCGGCGAGTTGACACCTCGGCCTAGTGGCCGTACGGTGTTGTCGGTCCAGCCTGAGCGAGCGCCCCGGCCCCGAAAAGCTTGACCGAAGTTTGAGTCCGGTCTGGTTCCCCTGGTGAACCGCCGTGGACGAAAATCCCCCCGTGACCTTTTGAAACGAGGAGTTTCCTGTGTCTTCTTACCATCCATGTTTATGCCACTCTTGGCTGCAGTTTTCTACCTCTTTATAGAGGTATTGTAGTTGACCGCCAAACATTTTGGTGTTATCTAAAGGTTTCCCTTTAATCGGCTCTGGAGCAAGAAAGAGCGTAAACTCTTTCCCATCATTATCAGTAACCTTCTTTGAGCGAGCCACTTCTTTGCCAGCATCTGTGCAAACTGACTTGAAAACATTTTCATATCTTCGATATGACAGGTAATTTCCTGCCGCCGCCAACAATGCACTACCTTTGTCCATCGTCTTAGCCAAAGACGAGAACTTGTTTTCTCGTTGCATCCTGTTTGCTACAGGAGCAATAGCTGTTAGGGTACCAAGCACCGCCTTATGCACTATGTGCAACACACCCTCAAATCTCTTACGGTCCTCCGTCATATTGACATCTCGATCCATCTCCTTAATGATGGAGTTGGGAACACCTTTAATGCCTGTTAACTCCTCTGATAACTTAGAAATAATCTCCGCCGGCTTAAACGTGCGGAAATGGCCATTAATGTTCTCACGCATAAGCGTAGTGGTTTTCACCCGCTTAGACCTTGGCTTCTCGACTTTCTTAGCCACTTTGCCCCCAATGGCAGCATAGACACCTTCATATTGCGTGTCTGAGTCCGATTCCGTGGACGTGGAATCCGTGGACGAGTCAGAAGAAGAAACTTTCCTCTTATTCTTCTTCTTGGACTTGGTCTTGCGCTTTTTGCGAAGCCCAGTCTTCCCCCTCTCCTTGGTGAACTCATCACCCGAAGAAACACTCTGTTTCTTCTTCTTTCTCCGTTTAGGAGAAGGAGGAGGAGCCCTAAGCTCCATCGCTGAGTCTGTGTCCGAGAAATCCTCCAGAGAAGACTCTTCTTGAACACTCGGCACTCGCCGTTTACGAGACACCGGTGGTTTGAGAGCCATTAAATGACTCTCCATCGCCGCAAACCGCGTCTCCCAATTTTGAGGCGCGGCACCGTCAGGCACTATGTCCTCCTCGGAGAGAATATGCGCCCCGGGCTGTGTCGAAGGCCCTGCCGACAACACGGGTGAGGAGTCGTACTCCTCGTCCCCGCCACTCGGAACACGCCCCTCGGCTGCTGCTGCACCGCGCTTACTCCGCTTCGTGGCCATCGGGAGCTGAAACAAAGATTTTTGATCAGTCCCGGTATATATATATGTCACAACATGGTTGTTTCAAACTCATTTGGACATCTATTGGTGTTAGAGAACGTGTTTATACCGTTATAACACAGGCGTAATAAGCTAAATTTGTGCGTGGGTTGTGGGTCAAGCCCAAACCTTACGCGGGGTCGGGACCAGTGTATCGGCCCGCCCATCCCTCTGTTCCGCACACTTCTCCCACCCGTGACTACAACGTCAACAAGTTGGAGAAAATGCTACGAAACTCGGAGAAACGCCTGAAAAAGTTTGTGGGGAGTCTATAAAAGAAACCCAGGAGCATCTCCAACATTACTCTCTATTAGAGTACGAGAGAATTTCCACAGGAGACGAGGCAGAGCCCACATCTCTACCCATAATCACATGGTGACTCGGGTGTTGACAGAACCGCTAATGATCGGTTTCAATCCTTCGAGAAGGAATTTTATCCTTGGTTTTTTATAACCAAATAACTCGTCCAAATTGGACCAATGAAAGTCTAAACTTTCCATAATGATGCTCTAATGCATCATAATTAAGCTAACCACAGTTTTTATGATACTTACTGCGTATTAGCTTGTATGTAGACTAAATTTGCCGGAGCAACCCAACGACACGTAATCCAGTCGTGAGTTGTATATGCTAATTGCTGGTACCTCACGTGCTTCCTTCTCCCTAGCCTGAGGCTGTATACCGAGGTAAAATATATATATATATATATATATTTATATTTGAGTTATTTTGCATTATTAATTTGCAACCATTTACACACAAAAAAACCACCAGCACTTGTTTGAAGATGGATACTTTTCATCAATGACAAACTGGGTCTGGGAAAACTTGCAAGACATCATTGAATTATAAATAATATTTAAACATTTTTGTATTGATATCCGGTGAGAAGCACCTTTTGGTTCATTTGGCTGAACTTGAAATTGGGTCACAACAGGACAGCGCGATAGTGGATGTAACGAGTCATGGTATGCGATAATCAGAACTGGGAGACTGGTAGTGCAGTGAGGCTGGTTGGTTGCTTGTTGGGAGTTTTTTGCCCTGGCAATATCTACGGTCATATCAGGATGGGTAATGACTTGTGATAGTGCGCACTCATGGCGACTTTATAGTGCTGCCCCACTGATAGACCAGGCTGCTACCACCATGACCTGATATTTCCCTCAGTCATATTATAATTATCCTGACACTGAACCAACCAGTCCTTGCCCTATCCTAATAATGCTGAGCGCCTGGCTAGGAAGAGACAAGTATACATTTGAAAGTCATTGGCTTGACTTGATAAACGGGAGACGGACGCTCAACTCATTCAGCCATCCCGTCTGGTCCCGTATAGTGAGGTCAGTCTATTCACTGCGTCGCTCTCCTACCGCACTCCCTTGGCCATTGCAGCAAAGTGTTAGCATAGGGGACTGGTCACCCTATTTATACCAGACCAACAGCTCATCAGGTGACCAAAACCGTCCCGCCAAGACAGGGTATTTAAGAGCTCGCGACAAATGCCTTCGGGGGATCACTCCATGGCTAGCGCCTGACCAGAGGCAGATTAAAAGTCTGTGCCGACAATCCAGTGTTTGTGGCTTTCTTTACTTCATTTCCGGTGCTTGAGCTGGGGGAACCAACCTCATCACAGATTGAACCAAACTAACTTGAAAATCTTTCCCCCCCACCCCCATCCCCACAACTAGGGTAGAAAGATAGCATGACAGTAGGGTAGAGGGATTGGGGTGGAGAGTTCTACATAATGAGTTGGGAGACCCAGGGAAGCCAGCGTAGGAATATGGGTCATTCTCAGAAACTGCGTACCACATGTTTGGTTACAATGTTTGTTGTTTAATGGTTTTGCCTTCTTTTTGTGCGATAGTAAGTCAAATAGTTGACTCTGTGTATTAAGGATGTTAGCGATACATGTATTTAATCTATCCCACAAAATTTATCTAAAATGTGCTTATATTATTTTATGCTAAAGTGAAAATATGAATATTTGGATATCGGTCCCATACATCTACCCAATGTTTTTTTAAACTTTTTTCTGGCAAGAAACAATTCATGGATTAACTGTAATCAATCAAATCTTGTTTGAATTTGTTGTGTATGTTAAAATGATGTCATGAATGTGGGTTAAAATGTTGCTATGTTACGAGGTTAATTTTAACAGCTTTCGCAATTCATAGATCAAAATCAAAAAGTGAAAAAACTAAATTTCAACGTTGACATATGCACAAAATGTAAACCTTCATATGAATAGGTTTTCTGCTATCATTTGTCAGGTTCAATTTTGGCTTCCATGTCACAAAAGTCGCACACAACTTCTGAGAACGACCCATATTCCATATTGGACAAGAGCAAGTTAGAATCAGGGCTGGAGAGGTATTGTCCTCCTGATTTGGCAATGTTCACCTGGGGCGTGCTTGTATTGTTAATGGAAAGGTTGGGGCGAAATCAACAACTAGGGGTTAAACAATATTAGGTGGTACAACACGACAGACACACTATAAAGCACTAGAACCTCCACTGCTTACTCTCCTCACCTGTCCAGTAATTCACCACAATGTTCATAATTCTTTTAGTTATTAATTTCTTTAAAGTTGCATAGTGCGATGGTTTTGAGTTTCTCTCATTTCTTGAGATCAATATATTAAATTGATTATTATATATTAAATTGATTTAGTTTGAAGAAACATTTATTTAAAATGGTTAACTTTTGAGATATTTGAGGAGTAAACATGCCAAATTAATGTTGGCAAGGAAGCAATAGGCTTCTACAGTAACAGGTTCAATGAACTTGACTCAGTATTCCCTTCTATGCGGCGACAAATGTTTAATAAGTGCGTCAGTATCTACGTTTGATATGTAGAATTAAATCTAGATAATCGTCTCGGTTTGTAAATGTGATGCTTTATCGGACTATGCAGCTTTAATGTATAGTTTTTGTTAATAAATTTAATAATTATTTATTAATAATAATAATATTAAAGGAAATTAAATTAAAAGATTTTAGTTTTGGAGTGAATTGGCAACAAAACAAACCAGACTAGTTTTTAAATCCAAAAGAAATCGGCCCACACAGAATGCATTACATTTAATTTCAAAAATATTCTCTCATTTCCCAGCTCAGTAAAAACATTTTTTTTAAACCGCCAAAATCTGTATAATTTGTTTCTGTTTAAATTGAAAAGTTTCAACGGGTGGCCTAAAAGTAGGTTGGCGCAATATGCACCAGCAGGAAGGAGTAAGGGTGGCATGGTTGCGTCTAGGGTTACCGCTCGCCAGGTGTGTGGCAGACACTGAGACGAACCCCCAGCCAGACGTATCCCCCAGAGCTGGATGTGGTGGGACGGCGATGGGTGGGGAGGAGAGGAGAATCAGGGAAAGTGAGACGGCGGGAGATGGGTAGCGCCAGTAGCGCCTCGGTTGTCACCTTTATTGTTGCATCGCGACGAGCCTCCGCTTCGCCTATCCTGGCATCTCGTTTCACCTGTGCTGTCCTGGCCATTCCCAGTGAACGTAGGTAGCCCTACAAGGGTGAAGTCACCGACAAAACGCCAAACAGTTTAATCACAACCAAAGCCCGGCCATTTCCTTCCTCTATCTGTCTCTCTCTCACTCTCATCAACAGGACACCTCCGGCTCAAGACTGAGTCCGGTAGTGCGCGCGGCCACCGCTGCATCCAAGGTGGCGCTCCTAACCAAGTCGACAAAATGAAAAGCACAACGATAGTGACGGGGGGGGGGGGGGGGGCGTGGGGGGTGGAGTGTATTCAATCATTCACAATGGCACGTCCTACTGGTGGGTGAGTGGTAAACAAACACCAGGGTTCAGACAAAAAAAAATTAAAATTCACATAACAGTGGTGAGTAAGTATGGAACAATTTTAAGAACATCCACGAAGCTAGCCTAGGCATTTTAATAGAAAGCAAGCGACCATGCCGAATTAATACAAAGAAAAGCCCCAATAATATATATGTGTATATATATATATATATAAATGCATACATACACATATATATTAATCTGTATATAGATATATACACATATATATACACACACGCATATATATAGCAAAAACCACCACCACATTATTTTCAATTAATTTTCTTTTCTTAGAAGGGACTCTCCAAATCAGCTTTAAAATTGTTTAATTAAGGCGCGCCCCTCCCCCCCCTCCCTTTTCCAACACCCAAATAATAAAATCTGCTCAAAATCCAAGATGGCGTATGCGGGGATGAATTACAAGATGGCAACAAACTGAGTGAACCTGTGGCGTATTCTCAATTTTGTACACGGTAGGCGGCAAAACAAATTAGAAATGTCCCTGAGGAATACGCCTAAGTCACCCCCAAAAGATTAGTTTTTGTTTGTTTGTTGTTTTACGTCCTAGCAACAGCTAATGTCATATCACGGCGGGTACCGACTTGCGACAGTGCACACTCATGGTGACTTTATAGTGCTGCCCCACTGATATCCCACTCAGTTACATTATCCTGACACTGAACCAACTAGTCCTTGCACTATTCGAATGATGCCTCGCGCTTCCTACAAGTATCAATTTTTAAGTCATTGGTTTGACTCGACCAGGGTTCGAACCGATGGGTTCGGATCGGATCACTCAATCTCCCAAAACAGGTGCCCCCCGAAAGAACTGACCCCTAAGGTTTGTTTGTTGTCGTTATGTCCTAGCAACATCTAAGGTCATCAGGACGGGACCCCTAAGGAGAATTCCCCCTTGAGAGCCACATGCATGTAGCAGACATAGGAACTATTTCGATTAGAAAGGCCCTCAATGTTGGTAAATTGATATCCCTACCCCAATAAGATTGTAGTTATCATTTAAATTGTTGTCTAGGACTTCATTTGATTTAATAATTTAATTTATTTTCATGAATTTAAAAAAAAAAAGTATTTTAAAATTTGCTTAAATATACATTTTTCATTTAAAAATCTTTTCATTATAATTTAACTTTTTTATAATTAGATTTGTTAAAAATAATTTTACTTTTTATGATTCATATTTTTTTAATGATTTTATTCTTTATTTCATTTTTTTATAATTCTTATTTTTAAATAATTAAACAAATAATTAAATAAAAGTTTTTGCGAGCATCAAATCAAATTCATCAAATGTCTCTCCTGGTCACTTAATTACACGGTTATTATATTGACAGCATATTGCGTAATTAAAGAGCAATAAAACAAATGCACATTTTAGGGAATTTTACCATAGTTAAGAATGGGAAGAGCATTTAAAGGGGACTGGAGCGAATACAATAACACATTATTTTAAACTAAGAAAAAACTAAACAAATCACAACCACTATTAAGCTCAGATTATCTTCTTCCTGTACAAAACTAACTGAAAATGTGAATAAGACATCGATTTTAAATTATATCAAACAGGCGTAATTGTGGGTGGATCCCATTAAACTGGTCGCCATCTTGGATTGCAAACAGTCGCCATCTTGGATTGCAAACAGTCGCCATTTTTAATGAATCAAGTTGATAAGGTGGGTCCTGGCCCTTATGCTGGAATCCGGAGAGTCCCAGCATGCATTACTTAGGCCCCACATACGGTGTAAGCATCCAGCGACACATCACCGCCTGAAGCGAACCACATGGACACAAGATGGTCCTCATACGGGAAGAGAGTGGGACAGACGACAGCACCACTGACCGGCCCCTCCAGAGACACTGGATATGGACTAGGACAGCCAGTTCTAATCTCCAGACAAATGCTCTCCAACAGATCCTTATCTATTCCCGTTTTCACAACCACGTGTGTGTTCGGAGAGTGATGGGAAGTAGAATGGTATCACCACGCAGTTTCCGTTTTGCATTTCATGGGCACTGTCCATGTCCTTGTGTGTAGCCTCTTCTTTTAATTAATAATGCTTAGTGAATGGATATCTCTGGTGTTCAAAACGCTCGGTGTTCGAAACGCAAATCAACCACGTTCGCTTCTGTTCAACATTTACAAAACAGACCAGCATATATTTGACACTGGTTATCGATAGAATGTCGGAGAGCATTTAATCGGAGTACAGAACTGACTATCGAAGTCCGCTTCCAGCATCTCAAATTGAGTGCACTTCACAAACCCGACAGCACCAATTCTATCAGTCAACCAACCACACATCCTGAGCCTATAAAATAAAAGTAGCGCACCAACAAAATAAACACAACTCCAGAATCTCAACGGGTTGGGTTTCTCAAGAGACCTGCTTTAACTTTCCTACTAGCCCCTTTGTTCTGTATGTGCAGAATGTGGAAATTTGACGGTGTTTTTTCTGTCAGGTGAATGTTTGTGCCAGCCTGTGTGACTTGTAACACATAAGGAAGGCGGTGCTTGTGACTGGTAGGAGTCCCTGCGACTAGTCGTCTCGGCTCCACACGTCACAAGATGTTTACCCGGATTCCGGCGTCTCGGCGCGCCTCGGCCTCTCCTATGCGGGCATCACGTTTGACCTGTGCAGTACGCGTCATGCCTAGAGAGCGCAGGTACCCCTGGAGAACAACCACATCGTCAGCACTCACCTCGCCGCAAACAAGCACCACTTGCTCCAGCACAACCAATCCACCGTGTTGGCTTATACAGCATAGTTGGCAAAAAAATTAAATAATACTTTTTTTTCTTCTTTAAAACACTTAATTTTTAAATTATTTTTGTTTAAAGCTTAAAATTGTGTTATTTGACAGAATGGAGATCTAGCAACATTTCAAATGATATATTATACTAATGCACAGTTCTCAGGACTTCTTTAGGCGAAAATGGATTGCTAAGCTTGTCTCTAGAGATTTTTGGCAAAGGGTTCCAGCTATACATGACAGATACTTTAAGAGATTTATTAATTTAACAGAATTTCACAAGAATTCTCAAGAATTCCCCGCAAAAAAAAAGAAACAAAAATACAAACCAATTACAGGACGGGCTATGATGACAGAATGGATGAGACGGTGTAGAGATTGGGCAAGTATTGAGAAGAGAAGCGCATCAAGGTAGCCAGAAAGGGGGTCGCTGAGTGGACCGCCCTCCTACTGTGACTGGTTCGCGGCCACCCTCCATCATGAGAGGTTACCTGCGACCTAGCTGGTCAGGGGGTAGGTCACTTGGTTCTACGATGCCATGTGGGGCGGTGCAGGGAATTAAACTTAGAAGCATACGTTTCTCTCCTAGTCTTCTCTTCACGTTGCGTCAATCATCAATTTACAGACATGGGGAAACATGTTTAATATGGCCTATCACACACATATATATATATACACTTCAATTCTGAACCCATCCCTTCTTTCTAAATTAAGATTTTCTTTGGTCTAAACTAATTTAAGTTTAGCCAAAACTGACATAATTGACACAGTGACATAATATATGCAGTGTACCTTCAATTCTGGACCCACCCCTTATTTTTAAAGAATAATTTTGGGTCTAAACTAATTTTAATTTAGGCATTCTTTTCCAGTATTCAAAAAGGTAATTTTTCTTTTGCTTCTTGACAATAAATCGTATGAACATTATTTTTATTTTAGCCACCCCCCCCTCTTCTTAGCCACAACACCACAATACCTTCTGTGTTAATTTATTAAACATTTGACGTCAACAAAAAATAGGGAGTACAATACAAAACGGTACAATTTTACATGTGTGCTAAGACTTCTCGGCTGGGGAGATCTCCTTAACTTGCCTATGTAAAGTCAAACAAAACTATTAATACACAATTAAAGCATTAGATGGAAAACATATTATGCGATTGTCAAATGCACACACACATATCTATGTATATCTCAATCAATGTTCACGCTTAAAGAAATAGCATCAAATAAAATTAGAATACATTGAGCAGATATTGGAATATATCAAACATGACATGTTTATATATATATATAGATACGCATATATATATAAAAAAAAGACAATATATATATATATAAATATATGTATATTTAGGTCACTCTCCTGAAAACAGGTCAGCATGGCATGGGATTTTAAAACATCAATAAAAGACCTTACTACTCATTTCTTTCCTTATACTTTTCATATTCATGTTCAGATTTGATGTAAGAAATAAGGGAAATATAATAAACTGTGTGCAACTTTGGTCCTTTTAGTTATGAAGTGTTTTTGAACAAAAAAAAACATTTCCAAGTCAGCCATTTGTACCATGACATATGGGACATGCTTGAATCCTTACTAACATGTTGTATTGCATTGATATAATCAAACAAAACAGTTCCCAAATCAAAAAGGAAGTATTTATTAACAGGTATGCATGTGTCGTGGTCTGCACTGACCTCTCAGGCAAGTAACCACATAGACAGGTAGGCGTGGGGAGTGTATTGATATCAGGGAGCCTAGGTGGTGTAATGGTTAGCACACTGGCCCGGAATGCAAAGAGATGTGGGTTCGAGTCCCGCTCTAGGCACAGTATTTCCCATTTTCATCACCCCCACGACACTGGTTGCCGTGATCAGGATCCTGTACAAGCTTTGCGCTGTATGGTTGTTGAACCTACCCTGTGTATGTATGTGTTGGTGCATTGCCTGTGTGTATGTAATTGTAAGCATTACAAGACTTACAATTCCAGGGGGACGAGTGTAGTGGTCTGCACTGACCTCTCAGGCAAGTAACCACATAGACAGGTAGGCGTGGGGAGTGTATTGATATCAGGGAGCCTAGGTGGTGTAATGGTTAGCACACTGGCCCGGAATGCAAAGAGATGTGGGTTCGAGTCCCGCTCTAGGCACAGTATTTCCCATTTTCATCACCCCCCACGACACTGGTTGCCGTGATCAGGATCCTGTACAAGCTTTGCGCTGTATGGTTGTTGAACCTACCCTGTGTATGTATGTGTTAGTGCATTGCCTGTATGTATGTAATTGTAAGCATTACAAGACTTACAATTCCAGGGGGACGAGTGTAGTGGTCTGCACTGACCTCTCAGGCAAGTAACCACATAGACAGGTAGGCGTGGGGAGTGTATTGATATCAGGGAGCCTAGGTGGTGTAATGGTTAGCACACTGGCCCGGAATGCAAAGAGATGTGGGTTCGAGTCCCGCTCTAGGCACAGTATTTCCCATTTTCATCACCCCCACGACACATGCTTAAATTAAAAAAAAATTGATTTGACGTCTTCAGAAATAACATTACAAATTTCTGTCACAGATATAACATGGGGTGTCTGGATGCCACACAAATATTGTACAGTAATTATTCAGTGAATAAAGCATGGCAGGGAATTACTTTTTTTAATATCAATATAAGCACTACATATTTCTGTATATTATGCAATGATTAATATCCTTCTAAGTATGAAATTATTTAATTCTGCTTAGATTTTTATTAAGCAGACCGTGTGGTGTCCTAAACATGTGTTACATCTGAGCAACACATGTTATACTGCTATAAGACATAGCTTAATCATGAACTACACCTTTATTTTTTATCTCATCAATTTATGTTTTTCATAGATTTAAAGGGGAGATTTCCAGCTTTCATTTACAACCAAAAAATTAAAAAAATTCAAATATTAGATTTTAACTGTCCATGTGACACTTCTGGCCAGTTTTCAGGAGAGTGACCCATATATATATATATATATGTTATGTGTATGCTCAGGTATACAAAAAAAGCCAACAACATGTGTAAAATGATGATACTTCATAAAAGGTTGTTTTTGTTTCTTGTTTTACGTCCTAGCAACATCTAAGGTCATAATATCAGGACGGTTCTAAAAAGTTAACCCAGCAAATCCAACAAACACCTTCCTCGTCCAAGACTACATATTCATTTCAACTTAACTCAATATAAATCAATTCTAGTATTCTGAGAACTTGCGAAAAATAGCAAATATTAACAAGCTTAATAATTAAATACATCGAATGGAATGTATAATTCATTATACGTGTATTATTATTTGTTCTGCCTTATTTCCGCTTATTTACTTGCTTGCAACAGCAACGTTGTTATCGCATTATTTGTCTGCATTTTGTTATACCGCGCCTTTCCTTATTATATGTAATTGCTACTTGGTCAAGGTTGTCGAGTTGCCTGGAGCATGAGTCGGTCTGCGCCTAAGCAAATGATCTCGCGACCTGCGCTCCAGGTGCCGCCCGACTTCCCCCACACTCGTCCCATTTAACCACCAATTTTGCTTTCATCAAAAGTAACAGTCGGTCTTTAGGGCCAGCCAGAGTATTAAGACTTGCTCCAATCACTGGCATGTCTCAATTCTATGGAACATATCAATAATATTACGCACCAGTTCTTCACGAGACACCTTTTACACGCATAGTGAGGTATACAACATAGTGAACCAGTCCTTTTCTGACTTAACTAATATTTTTTCAAATCTTGAAAAGAAATATTTGTGAAAAACCTCAACTGCAATGACCAGCAAAATTAACACATTCTTTGAATGTCATGAGACCTCGATGAAAATATTACTAAATCTATATATTTATTATTAAATTATATATTAACATATATATTATATATCAATATATATATATTATTAAATATTTTGCTGCCTTTAGAAAGTCTAAGTTTGATCCCAGTTTTATAGATAGATAGATAGATTTGAAAAGCTAATTTCCATTGCTACCACCAGTCTAAAAGTAAAGCAAACAATTAAATATGGTAGAAAGGTGGAAATGAGGCCAAGACTTTGCCGCCACCTAGCAGGTTCCGGCAGAACCAACGGCAAATTTCCTCAAACACACGGATATTCCCTGATAAGATTAGCACAGTTAAGGAAACGTGGGGAAAATGCCAGAAGTCAGATTTCAACTGTCCTTGTTATGACTATATTATCGCTCATGCCAAACGCTTTCTTTTTTTGGGCTTATGTTCTGGCAACATCTTAAGATCACATGAGAACAGAATTCGGACTAACCAATCGCTGCCTTATATATATTGGTATTTTGTAAACGTTAATCGGTGAATATAAACAAAATCGCAGAAACCCACGAAATCGCTGAGATCTTTCATCTCTGATCACCAAAGGAATTGCATAAATGACTGTTACCAAGCATGGCCGGAAGACCAGTGACAAATCAACTCGATGGTCCTACTCAGAAATATTAAGCGCAAATGGTTAAGATTTGACATTTACATAGTGCCATTTAAATGATACCGGCTATACACACAATGTCAGAGAGCATTTGTTTAGAACTGACCACCCAGTCTTTTTGATTTGTTGGGGACCTATATCCTAGCAACAAAATCATGGATTAAATATGATTGCGTAGAGATAGGGAGCATTCGACTGGGCCCTTTCTATCCGCAACGTTACGGATGGAACGGATGGAGCCACATACACACATCCGAATCATCGGTATATGAACCCACTTCCGGTCCCAGTCGAATAGGAATTTGTTCGGAAATATTTTGATATTCGGATAGAGAGGCCCAGTCGAATGCCCCCATTGTCTACACCATTACTCAATTGACCACAAGTTTCCTTTGTTTCGGGTTTGTTCTTGTGGATAAGATCCATTGCGCATGAGTGCGAAGGTGGACATTCCAACACCCAACTTACCTCGTCATCATGGATATCCCGGAGTGTGTAGGACACAACGCTGATTCCCATATTGACGAGATCAGACGAAGCAACTTCAAAGACAGCCTTGGAGAATTTCTTACGGTCCTTGTAGATTTCCTTTAAACAAAAAAATCAGATCCCAAAGGTGTGTGAAGCGAGTTGGAACCAGCAGGTCGAGTTAGATACAGATCATCCACAAGCAGCGCGTACATTTGGGCAGCAAAATCTACCAATGCTTTGCACAATCGATTCAGTCGCTTTTTTAATCACTATACAAAAGTTTCCAAAATTACCGCTACAAAACAAGTTTTCTAAAATGACCGCTACAAAACAAGCTTCTAAAATGACCGCTACAAAACAGGTTGCTAAAATTGCCCCAAAGGAACGGGGTTTCAAGTATCATCTTCGGCTCCTATTGCTTAGGATTCTATAATTTCAAATACAAGGCCGCAGCCATGCTGTTATTCTGGTAGAAGTAAACACTTTCACTACACATACTACTAGTAACTTTATGTTGTCACTTTCGTCTCCACAAGAAATGTGCAATTATATTTATAAACAAAATTGAATCATATTCCCCCCCCCCCCTCCTACCCCCTGAATGATTGATGTTCTGGTTTTTATGCGCAAGCAATATCTTAAGATGGCCCTGACTTATCACAATGTCCTGTGTGATGGCTTTATAGTGTCACTGTCCTGGGATACCATGCCCACGTTATGACCTAATACCCCACTCACATTATCCTGACACTGAGCCAATTAGTCATAGTTCTATCCCAGGGTCCCTACACATGTGAAGATATGGAATTAAAGGCTATTTCAAGGTTGTTTTTGATAGGAATTCAAGACCATTTTCATTTTGATTTCAGAAAAAATGGTGCATGGCGATTTTGGACTAATTTACATCAGTGAGGACAGTTTAATGGAATTCAAGGCTTTTAACGACTAATTACCCAAAATAGGTTAAATTCAAGACTTTTTAAGGCCTTGAAATGGAGCAAATGAAGTTCAAGACTTTCCAGGCCCCATACGGACCCTGCTATCCTAGGGATGTGACATAGTGACTTGTGTCAATTTGATTGCCAGGATTGACTCGACTGGTGATCTGATCTACCATCTGTCACCCCAGGTCTATCCACTAACCTGACCAGTCTGTCACCCCAGGTCCATCCACTAACCTGACCAGTCTGTCACCCCAGGTCCATCCACTAACCTGACCAGTCTGTCACCCCAGGTCTATCCACTAACCTGACCAGTCTGTCACCCCAGATCTGTCCAATAACCTGACCAGTCTGTCACCCCAGGTCTATCCACTAACCTGACCAGTCTGTCACCCCAGGTCCATCCACTAACCTGACCAGTCTGTCACCCCAGGTCTGTCCAATAACCTGACCAGTCTGTCGCCCCAGGTCTATCCACTAACCTGACCAGTCTGTCACCCCAGGTCTGTCCAATAACCTGACCAGTCTGTCACCCCAGGTCTATCCACTAACCTGACCAGTCTGTCACCCCAGGTCCATCCACTAACCTGACCAGTCTGTCACCCCAGGTCTGTCCAATAACCTGACCAGTCTGTCCACCCCAGGTCTATCCACTAACCTGACCAGTCTGTCACCCCAGGTCTGTCCAATAACCTGACCAGTCTGTCACCCCAGGTCTATCCACTAACCTGACCAGTCTGTCACCCAAGGTCCATCCACTAACCTGACCAGTCTATCACCCCAGGTCTATCCACTAACCTGACCAGTCTGTCACCCCAGGTCTATCCACTAACCTGACCAGTCTGTCACCCCAGGTCTATCCACTAACCTGACCAGTCTGTCACCCCAGGTCTATCCACTAACCTGACCAGTCTGTCACCCCAGGGGCCGTATTCATGATGCGGTGTTAGCGAGCCAAAACTGGTTTTGGCCGGGATTTCTGGGTTAGCGGCGAAAACTCAGTACGCAAGGAGTGCAAACACACCGAGTGTAAGCTAACACCGCATCGTGAATATGGGCCCAGGTCCATCCACTAACCTGACCAGTATGTCACCCCAGGTCTATCCACTAACCTGACCAGTCTGTCACCCCAGGTCTATCCACTAACCTGACCAGTCTGTCACCCCAGGTCTATCCACTAACCTGACCAGTCTGTCACCCCAGGTCTATCCACTAACCTGACCAGTCTGTCACCCCAGGTCCATCCACTAACCTGACCAGTCTGTCACCCCAGGTCTATCCACTAACCTGACCAGTCTGTCACCCCAGGTCTATCCACTAACCTGACCAGTCTGTCACCCCAGGTCTATCCACTAACCTGACCAGTCTGTCACCCCAGGTCTATCCACTAACCTGACCAGTCTGTCACCCAAGGTCCATCCACTAACCTGACCAGTCTGTCACCCCAGGTCTATCCACTAACCTGACCAGTCTGTCACCCCAGGTCTATCCACTAACCTGACCAGTCTGTCACCCCAGGTCTATCCACTAACCTGACCAGTCTGTCACCCCAGGTCTATCCACTAACCTGACCAGTCTGTCACCCCAGGTCCATCCACTAACCTGACCAGTCTGTCACCCCAGGTCTATCCACTAACCTGACCAGTCTGTCACCCCAGGTCTATCCACTAACCTGACCAGTCTGTCACCCCAGGTATATCCACTAACCTGACCAGTCTGTCACCCAAGGTCCATCCACTAACCTGACCAGTCTATCACCCCAGGTCTATCCACTAACCTGACCAGTCTGTCACCCCAGGTCTATCCACTAACCTGACCAGTCTGTCACCCCAGGTCTATCCACTAACCTGACCAGTCTGTCACCCCAGGTCTATCCACTAACCTGACCAGTCTGTCACCCCAGGTCCATCCACTAACCTGACCAGTCTGTCACCCCAGGTCTATCCACTAACCTGACCAGTCTGTCACCCCAGGTCTATCCACTAACCTGACCAGTCTATCACCCGGGGTCTATCCACTACCCAGGTCTATCCGCTAACCTCATTTGTCCAGTATCCGATACTTTCTTCTCAAATTTGTTTAAGCTAAAATTGCACATATCTTGAGGAGAAAAAAAATTCACCAATTAAAAAAAAAAACCATCCAGAAATAGCATCGCAAATCAAAGCAAAGATGACCATATCTAACAAGGGCCTAGCGAACATAATAATGATACAAATCACCTCAATTAATTACACACCAACAAAACCATTGACTCAGAAGTCCAACACAAACAGATTCTCAGCTAGACATATGCACCAAATGCAATTTACACACTGGCACTTGGCGACTCAGGTCAGTTTATTGCCCAAGGAAAGGCAGTAGATCTATTTAATTCACAACAAAATTCACACCAGCTTGGGAGGGGCCACATAAGTTAAGTTGCCAGTTAAGCATTGGACAGAAGAATCTCACAATAAAACAGTTGGCCTCTGAAGAGGAAAGTCACGTGACCAGTTAGAAGAATAAGGGTTAGTCAGCCATGATATAAATAATGCAGGAAGATATTTTAAAAAACCTAAAAATATAGTTTGTTAAATTTTAAATTAATTTTCTCCAAAAAATATATAAAGCTCAGTTTGTTTCGGGGTTTCATTCCCTCACCGCAAAGAAGTGAAAGAAGGAACATGGTAAAGTTCTGAACAATGATTAGTTCTGCTGGCAGTACAAGAGGCACAGAACCTAACCCAAACACCACGCAACACTCCATGCTGTGTTATGTGTGGAGGAGGCTTTTGTTAAGTGAAATTTGTACAACATGACATCGGACAAATTACCCAACAAAAGCAAAGAAACAATATGCTACATTAAAAAAAGGGGAACAAAAGCAGAACTGCATAGTACGCATTTAAAAAAAAAAATTGTTATGGAAAAAGACAAGCCTAAAAACTGGGTAAAATTAACACGCATAATTAATTTTAAATGATGTTGGTTTACATTATCCCTACTTAAAAAGTAATAATAATGATAATAAAGAGTGACAAATAAATATAATGTTTTGAAACGTGAATCAGTGCTTGAATTGACTTAAATTAAAGTTTTAAAAATATTTATGGAACATATCACAATAAACCAATTTAAATAGATAACTAACCTCACTTTACAAGAAAATGGAAATCAATCAGTTGGCCACCTTAAATTGATTAAAAATAATCTTGGGGGAAAAAAAGTTTGAACATTTTCAAATAAAGCTATAATTTACTTTCTAAAAACTAATACTAAAAATAAAATATACATATAAATGCCAAGTCAACAAATATTTAACCTAACTGAAAACTACCAGTGTTCCCATAAAAAAAAAAGATTTGTTGAGTAATTCTAACACTAACAGAATATAGACACTGCATAAAATAAATGTATATATAATATATACACATACAGTTCAAAGACAAAACTACAGAATTTAAATCTAACAGGCTCTTAAGCTAAGATAATCTCATTAGAAAAAGCTTCCATCAATTCATACTAGAATTAAATATTTATAATGAAAGAAAATATACCACAGTCACGAAAATGTGTTGCTGGCTGCAAGGAAAAAATTTCAAGTTTTTCAGGTGGTTAGGAAACCGCATAACCCAGAGAGGTTCAACTCAAATCGACAAGGCACCCTGCACCCGGGTGATGTTTGTTAAATGCAGTTTGTTATTTTGGTAGTTTTTGTGTGTCTGAGATGATTTAATAATTACTGCATGCCTGTCGAGGCAGTGGGAGAGAAAGAAGCTCTACAGCAGAAGAACACAAGCCACATCAATCACCACAACCATGCAAGAGGAACAAACACAAGCTGCATTGGTGGAGCTTCGCTATCAACTTAAATTAAAATCTTAAAGGAATAAAACTTGAATTAACTGGACTCTGCAGTGTTCAAAGATGGGTGGGTCTGTGGTTGCCTCAAATAGCTATGCAGTGGAAGAGATTTCGGTGTCGATGTGGTGCATTTTGTATCGGTGAAGATTGCGTCATTGTGTGTGGTGGTGCAGATTGTGTCACTGTGTTTTGAGATGGAGATGACGTCACTGTGTGCGATGGTGATTTTATCATTGTGTGTGGTGGTGAAGATTACGCCATTGTGTGTGGTGGTGGAGATTACATCATTGTCTGTGGTGGTGGAGATTACGTCATTGGGTGTGGTGGTGGAGATTACATCATTGTGTGCAGTGGTGGAGATTACATCATTGTGTGTGGTAGGGATTACATCATTGTGTGGTGGAGATTACGCCATCGTGTGCAGTGGTGGAGATTACGTCATTGTATGTGGTGGTGATTACATCATTGTTGCTGTTTTATGTCCAAGCAAAATATAAAGTCATATTAGGACGGGAACTGACTTGTGACAGTGCGCACTCTTGGCGACTTTATAGTGCTGCCCCACTGCGAAGTCAGGTTTTATCTATGAAGATTCCTCGATTGTGTGTGGTTGTATCCGTGGAGATTACATGTGATTGTAACCATAACAATTACTTGATTATGTTGTGATTGTGCGTGTTCATGGAAATTACCTGATTGTATCCATAAAAATTATTCATTTGGTGATGTTATTTGTAATTACTTGAATATGATGATTCATCAATGTCAGCGACTTGATTGCATGTGATTGTATCCACGGCTATTTCAGGTTTATTTGTGGAGGTGATTTTCTCTATGGTTGGTTGTTGGAGTTTTACCCCCTGGCAACATCTAAGGTCATATCACAACGGGTACCGACTTGTGACAGTGCGCACTTATGGTGACTTTATAGTACTGCCCTATTAGGAGAACAGGAGTCAGCACCATGACCTGATATCCCACTCAGTCACATTATCCTGATACAGAGCTAACCAGTCCTTGCCCGATCCTAATAATGCCAAGTGCATGGCTAGGAAGCGACAAGTATCAATTTTACAGGTCATTGGTTTGACTCCACTGGGAACCAACTCCCGACCTTCCACATGAGAGGCCCGCTACCGATTCAGCCACAGCGCCGGGTCATGTATCTAGGAAAATGACATGATTGTCTGTGGTGATTGTATCTATGGAGATTATTTGTGTGCAGTGATTGAATCCACTGAGATTATCTGCGTGTTGTGACTGTATCCATGGAAATTATTTGTGTGTGGTGATTGCATCGATGAAGATTACATGACTTTCGTGCGGTGATTGAATCCATCAAGAATATGTGATTGTGTGCAGGTCAGAAGAAAAGAAGAATATCTAATGACAATCTTGTTCATGGATGTGTGTTGTGTGCATTAATGCTAGCGGTGTTTGGGGAGAGTTGACTAGAGCTACTGAACTCAAGCACGACTTGTAAGGATTGCACAATTTGTACATGAAAATAATTCAGGGAGAATTACGCACCACTGCTACGTCTGGAAACCAAGGCACACGGCTTGCAATAATGGAGACACTCGGGAGGGAATTAGCACCACTAAGTCTGGAAACCAAGGCACAGCTTGCAATAAGGGAGACGCTCGGGAGAGAATTACCACCGCTAAGTCTGGAAACCAAGGCACGGCTTGCAATAATGGAGAGACTCGGGAGGGAATTAGCACCACTAAGTCTGGAAACCAAGGCACAGCTTGCAATAAGGGAGACGCTCGAGAGAGAATTACCACCGCTAAGTCTGGAAACCAAGGCACGGCTTGCAATAAGGGAGCCGCTTAGAGAGAATTCCTACCACTAAGTCTGAGAATTACCACCACTAAGTCTGGAAACCAAGGTACGGCTTGCAATAAGGGAGACGCTCGGGAGAGAATTACCACCGCTAAGTCTGGAAACCAAGGCACGGCTTGCAATAAGGGAGATGCTCGGGAGAGAATTACCACCGCTAAGTCTGGAAACCAAGGCACAGCTTGCAATAAGGGAGACGCTCGGGAGAGAATTACCACTGCTAAGTCTGGAAACCAAGGCACAGCTTGCAATAAGGGAGATGCTCGGGAGAGAATTAACACCACTAAGTCTGGAAACCAAGGCACGCCTTGCAATAAGGGAGACGCTCGGGAGAGAATTACCACCGCTAAGTCTGGAAACCAAGGTACGGCTTGCAATAAGGGAGATGCTAGGAGAGAATTACCACCACTAAGTCTGGGAATTGACTTGACTTGCAATGTGGGACTGACTCAGGTAGAACTATGCACCATCACTAAGTATACATTAAGTGGTTGTGGTAGAGGGGTAATAATAGTTGTAATCATAAACACCATAGACATGTTTACATAAGGAAACTGGGGTGTGGGCTTGCACGGCTTGTTCGATACTTGATGCGTAAAACATGGCTTCGTGTAAATATCACTGACAAAGTGTCCAACCAATAAGGTCCTCCGCCTACCGGCTGTCCTCTTGCTCAAGCCTTCTTTACTCCCTTCATCTTTCATTTCTCCAAAATCATTGGCACTCAAAGGGAGATATCACTGTGCTAAACCTTTTCATTTAATACACCTCTCCATGTAGTAACTACATTCCCTATTCCTGCATTTTCCTAATCTCCTGTGCATTAGAATTATCCCTGTAAATCCTGCGTGTTCGAAATCTGTCAATGTTTTCTGCGTCTAGGCTCAAATCAAGGGTCGATGATTGTGCCAAATCTCCCTGTAGCAAACCCCTTAATATGTCTGCAATATCTCTCCCCAAAACCTCACTGTATTAAATTACTTAATAGCCTAAACCTCTCAAAGAACAAAATCTCTTCCAAATCTCCCTGTACAAAATCTCTCAATGGTCTGCTTCTTTCAAGTACTAAATCTGTCCGTGTACATATACTGAATCTCTCCTTGCACTAAATCTCTCCTTGTACTAAATCTCTCCATTTACTAAATCTCTCAATGTACCGAATCTCTCAATGTACTGAATCTCTCCACGTACTAAATCTCCTCATGTACTAAATCTCTCAATGTACTAAATCTCTCAATGTACTAAATCTCTCAATGTACTAAATCTCTCAATGTACTAAATCTCTCCATGTGCTGAATCTCTCCATGTACTAAGCATCTCCATAGTCAATTCCACTGCTCTTTTTCAGCAAGCGGTGTAAGGCTTGAACCTACAGTGGAAATTGGATGTGACAAATAGCTGAATAGCTGAATAGACCTAGTGAAATACACCCTTCTACAAAACTGGGGTTAATCCGATTGTCTCTAAGCCGCATAACTCTACATGTAGTTCTGAGCCACATAACTCTACATGTAGTTCTGAGCCACATAACTCTACATGTAGTTCTGAGCCGTATACCTCTACATGTAGGACTGAACCACATAACTACATGTAGGTCTAAGCCGCATAACATGTAGGTCTAAGCCGCATAACTCTACATGTATTTCTGAGACACATAACTCTACATGTAGTTCTGAACCGCATAACTACATGTAGGTCTAAGCCGCATAACTCTCCATGTAGACACGTGCCCTAAAGAAGATCCAAAAACCATCAACTAAACAGAAGAAACAAAACAAAACAATAAAACAAATAAAACAAATAAGGGCATCAAATTGAGAACATTCGAACTGATGATACATAGTTTCACATAAATCTACACACAAAAACAGACAAAAACAAGCAATTTGTTTGTGTATGGTTGGTGTGGCAATGGATATCAAACTTAGAGGTGATCATACAATAGCACCTGTCTTCAATAGACAACCCGGCATCCAGACCAATGTTGTCCTGACACAGCAGGTGTCCTGTTATTGGAGGAATACGCAAACGCGACAAAAAGACAAGCCGAAAGATTTCTCCTATAGTTGCATTATTCCAGGGAAGATGCGCAGTTTATCACAAAACTATAATTCGCTTGAAAAGCTTTCACTTAAGGTCAAACGCAGTGTTGTGCCGTCACGTGACATGGATTCGTTAATCACAAGGGTCGCTGAAGACAGGCTCTAGCGTATTATATCTAACATGTAAGTGATTAACTCAAACATTGCGAAAAGGGTGGAAACAAATTCTTTAAAATTAAGCAAGAAAAAGAGAAAGAGGGAGAGGAAGAGAAAGAGAAAGAGATAGAGAAAGTGGAAGAGGAAGAAGAGGGAGAAGGTGCTTGTTGGAGTTAGTTGTTAGTGGTGCTGCGTGCAACTGAAGGCGAGGACATGGTGTGCGCATGTTCGGACACTACCTCGACAGTCATATTGCCCATGATTGCTCTTTGGTGTCCCTCTAGCGTTTCCTGGGCGATGCGGCGAATCTCATTTTCCGATTTGCCAATGAATTGCTGGCACGCACAGAGCAGCATTTCTTCATTCAGCGCCTGAATTTTCACCTGGAACCAGCGACACATGACATCACTACCAGACACACTTAAGACGCTTACACACCGCGTTGGTGGGTGTGTGTGGGGTGGGGTGAGGTGTGTGGGCGTGGCAGGCCCAGAAGGAGGCGGGGGGAGGGGGAAGGAGATGGTGGTGGGGTTAGGGGGTAGTGATGGTGGTAATAAGGGACACAAAGTCAACGCAGTGACCTTGACAGGAAGGCACCAGGACACCATCTTTTTTTCCCCTTTAAAAAAAAGAAAAAGAATCGCCAGTTGAGAAGCCTCCTGGGTGTATGTGACACTGAATGAAGCATTAGCTGTTAAACTAAAACCCGGGGTCGGGGGTCGGGAGGGGAGAGGGGGAGGGTGGGAGACAGAGAGGTAGAGAGGGAAGGGAGGGAGAGCGGGAGAGAGCGGGGATGAATTAAGAGAGGGAGGGATGGGTGGTGGGAGAAGAGAAGGAAGGTATGGAGAGGTAGAGAAGGAGGGAGGGAAGGAAGGAGGGAGGGAGGGAGGGAGCCGCTCCCACAAGTATCTGACTGTCCTCTCTCCTGAAGGTCGGTTTCATTCGGAGTCAGTGCAGTTTTCCCTCCTCTTTGTCCAAACGATGCTGCTCTAGATGTTACACTGGCAATGTTCTTCCTCAATTATTACATCAGTATCCAATGTTAAGCGTCCTCTTTTGGAGGGCTTAGGTTCAATTCGTGAAACTTAAAATTTGGTATATTCAGGATTATTAACGCCGCTATTGGATCGGAAAGCGGAATGTATCTTTGAAGCGCATCTTATCGCTACAGCAGCAGAAGAGGGCCACTGACACAAACTGAAGGTTTGCTTTGTCACCAACTGGGCAGGCCTACACAGAAAATAAAACAATCACAAACAAGCAGCACCAATTTAAAATAGCAAAAAGCTTTGAAAGAACCACCCCCCTCTCCTTTCAATTCCCCACTCCGCCTCACTAGGACATGCCACAAGCCCCACACCATGCACACCGCAACCTCTTCAAAGAGGCGCGAACAAATACGAACAGGCAAGGGGGATGAATGCGAGGGCAATGACCGCAGCCGAAGGCTGAGTGCGGGCTGTCGCTAGGTGGCGTCAGTACCTCAACCGTCATGCACCCCATGATGGCACGCTGATGTCCTTCGAGTGTCTCCATGGCGATCTTGCGGATCTCCGCCTCGCTTTTGCCCATGAACTGCTGGCAGGCAGTGTGTAGCATCTCCTCGTTCTGTGCCTGGATCTTCACCTGTAAAAGTACCCCATTATCGCTAGAACTAGGCGCATGCGGCGACCGGGCTGTGCAGCGGGCCAGGGGTGCCAGCGAATCGCCTACAATAGGTCCCCTCTTCGACAGTTTGCAAATATTGTTTGTTTGTTGGAGGGTTTCTACATCCTGATGATACCTAACGTCATATCAGGATGGGCACCGACTTGTAATATTGAGCACTCATGGCGACTTTATAGTGCTGTCCCACTGGGAGATCAGGCCGCTGGCACTATGACCTGATTTCCCACTCTGTCCCACATTATACTGACACTGAGCTAACCAGTCCTTGCCACATCCCAGTAATGCCGAGCGCCAGGCTAGGTAGCGACACGGATCAATTGTGTAAGTCATTGATTTGACTCGGCTGGGATTCAAATGCCTGACCTTCATCCAAGGGAAGCCTGTGCTCTAAACTGATTCGGCCACCGTGTCCGGTCATTCACAAGCATCATTCAAAGTTGGGAGGGAAACAACAACACAAACAACATCCATACTATTTAGTGTGTTCCATTAACTTCTTAACCAGACTCAATTTATTCACCATTTGCGGATGCAATTTTCAATTTAGTCGATATTCAGTAATAGGCCACCAAACATCATTGCGTCTTTGTAGACTGGCACAGTCAGTAACAGAACCACAGACACGCCTAAAATAAAGTTGTTTCATGAATGGTGATTACAGGGCAACTTCATGACTGGAAATTATCGCATAGCAAATTTGCAAAAGCCGCTTTATTATGGACGATCAGTTCAAGTCGTGAAACTCAAAATCTGGTTGCCATAGTGCCATAGATGTGGTTAATGTAGCACACTGTACAACTGGACTGCGAATTAGCGCCCAGTCTCTCATTGAATGAAGGGTGAGCACAGATTCCTGGATATGGATTTAAGATGGCCAGTTCTGTACTCATGGTATATACTCACCAGCTGATCTTGGCAAAGACTATCTGCTTATATAACCAAGCATGTGTTAGGAGAGTGAGAGCAAGCATAAAGACATTACCAAACACTTTATAATTTGCCTGTTCTGAGCTCCTTTTAGCTGATTCTAGTGGTTTGGTCATTCTTTTATTTTTGGGGTGGGTGGGCGGGGGGGTGGATTGTGTTATTTTCAAATGGAAGAAAATCTTACAAATTGATTAATGTATATATATGACAGAAAATCTCACAAATTAATTCAAATATATATTTTTCTGTTGAGTGTGTGCTATTTTTAAATGGAAAATATCTCACAAATTAATTCAAATATAAATCCATCATGATGCTTTTCAGAAGTGCGGCTGTGCCAAAATAATCTGGTGCAAAGCTGAACACTGTGTGACCAATTATTCACCCATCATTTAGTATTATAGTCATAATAATGACTAACTTCTGCTTACATTCTAAATACTATGTAAATACTCACATTGATCTGACTAATATTGATCTGGTTATATGACACTACTGTACCATATTGTTATGGAACTTTTGGGTTTCAGAATTTCATTGTGGTACATGGTGCAAATTGTCTATTCGACAGGTATTGTACACCTTATTCTATATACCTTTTGTGTAAATAACCCTGAATTGAAAAATGGCTGGAAGACCAGTGCTTCGGCACTGACAAAAGACTTATTCAGCAGAATAAACATATTTACCAAAAAAATAATAATAAAAAAATAATAATAAATGTTATTGTGTATTAAATCAGAACACAATTTAGACATTACTTTACTCCTAGATCAAAATTTAACAGCGCACTATTTCGTCATTAGTTGTCATCGAGAATAATGCCCTTAGGTAACAAATTCATGTTTCAACAAGCTACCACTGAGCATTGTGCACAGAGACCAGTTGTTGCTTGTTGTTTTAAGTCCTAGCAACATATCTAAGGTCATGTACAGAGACGAGCGAGGTCAAGTATATCAATGGCATTTTTTTGCTGGATACATTTGATCACATTCGCTGAAAAGCTACAACATTAATTGTAAACTTGATGTAGGTGGTTTATGCCCTTGCAACATCTGAAGCCACACAAGGACAGGCACTGTCTTGTAACAGTGCACACGCCTGAAGACTTTATTATTAAATGTCTTTAGCATTAATTGTCACTACCTCGCTATCCTTATTACCAGCTCCATATCATTGTTACAAGCTCCTATCATTGTTACAAGCTCCCTATCATTGTTACAAGCTTCCTATCCTTATTACCAGCTCTCTAGGATTAACTGTTACCAGCTCCCTATCATTATTACCAGCTCCTATCCTTATTACCAGCTCCTATCATTGTTACAAGCTCCCTATCATTGTTACAAGCTCCCTATCATTGTTACAAGCTTCCTATCCTTATTACCAGCTCTCTAGAATTAACTGTTACCAGCTCCCTATCATTATTACCAGCTCCTATCCTTATGACCAGCTCCCTATCATTGTTACAAGCTCCATATCATTGTTACAAGCTTCATATCCTTATTACAAGCTTCCTATCCTTATTACCAGCTCTCTAGGATTAACTGTTACCAGCTCACTATCATTATTACCAGCTCCTATCCTTATTACCAGCTCCTATCATTGTTACAAGCTCCTTATCATTGTTACAAGCTCCCTATCATTGTTACAAGCTTCCTATCCTTATTACCAGCTCCCTATCATTATTACCAGCTCCTATCCTTGTTACCAGCTCCCTATAATTGTTACAAGCTCCCTATCATTGTTACAAGCTTCATATCCTTATTACAAGCTTCCTATCCTTATTACCCGCTCTCTAGGATTAACTGTTACCAGCTCCCTATCATTATTACCAGCTCCTATCATTGTTACAAGCTCCCTATCATTGTTACAAGCTCCCTATCATTGTTACAAGCTTCCTATCCTTATTACCAGCTCCCTATCATCATTACCCGCTCTGTAGGATTAATTGTTACCAGCTCCCTAACATTATTACCAGCTCTCTAGGATTAATAGACTAGTTCGTAATTCCGACTGCGCCTGCGATGAAAACGGCGTCAAAAGCAAAACAACGGTGCCCTGCCATTGAGTTTGCCGATACGGGCAGTGCAAGACGTCCATTTTATTCTAACAATATAACCAATGTGTGATTAACCCTACCCATTTTCTAGCTCAATAGATGTTATTAACCATAGGATATGAAAAAAACCATGAATAAAATAAGTCAAACTGACTCTGGCTATAGTTCTAACACTAGTCTGAGTGACCAGATTTGTCTAGATCTAAATGCAGATGGTATAAGATGTGCTGATTAAATTGATGTAAATGCAATGCTAGATAAAAGATTCACATATTCATTTTTTTTTTTATTGAGGCTGTATTTATACTGTCCATAGCATATAAGCCCGGGTACCCAGGCTTGTTTTCAATGCTGGCCAGTTGTAGTGTTGGTGTTATCTTACCACACATTAACTGCTGATAAGTTATTTGATTGCCTGCATTTCAGTAGCAGATACATAATTGGTTGGTATGGTTAGTAGCCTAGTTATGTTGGGCTTTTCTTGGCATATATGTATTTTATTTTGTTCTACTCTTATTACTAGACTAGCCTACTCCTATTTACATATCATAGGCTTGTACATAGCTGTGTGGTGTGTTATCTGGCTACTCTTGGCATGGTTACCTTCCATTGGGCGTCCCGCTGGTGGGCCGTGACATATCACATGCCCCTTTGCAGTGCAGCTTAGTGGGGGTTTCCTAGCCTAATTTGCACAAATATTTTTTGTAAGTTTTTAGGTCAGGAATTTGTCATTCCTTTACCGTTTGGGCATTCCACACCTTGGCAGCCATTTCCAGCATGCTTCTCTCATGAGCTTTTATTTCGCTTCTGGTCTGCTTCAGTAGTGGCGCATTATTTGCTCTAGTAGCCCTTTGTGGTTTCGTTAGGAGTTTATTGTTTTGACTATAGCTATATGCTAATGTTTTCAAATGAATTATTCTCCTATTTTCTAGTATTTTCACTTTAGTTCTTTTGTGTATGTCATAGGTGGGGTGCAGCTTGTCTACTCTTAGACAGATTTTTAGGGCTCTGTTCTGCAGTATTTGCAGTTTTTTTAGTAGTTCTTTTCTCGCACCCATGTAGTTTACATCTCCATAGTCAAAATAGGGGAGCACCATGCCCTTGAAGATTTTTATTGACATTTCTTGTGTCATGTAGTCTCTTAGCTCATATATATATATTTTTTTTTAGATTGGTATTATATGTCTCAAACAGGAGCTGAAATGAAATTACCAACTCCCTAGCATTGTCACCAGCTCTTTAGCATTGTCACCAGCTCCCTATCGTTACCAGCCCCATAGCATTAATTGTCGCCACCTCCCTAGCATTGCTACCAGCTCCATTGCATTATCACCAGCTCTTTAGAATTAATTGTCGCCGGCTCCCTGTCATGTCGCCAGCTCCATATCGGCATAACCAGCTCCATAGCATTACTAGTTGTTTTTTTGTGATGGGTGTATTTATGCTGCCCATAACGGTTAAGTCTAATGACTTGTTTTCGCCGCTTGACAGTAATAGTCTTGTGACTCCCCCTCTTTTTATCACCATCAGTTGTTGTGTAGCTAACTACTGCATGCATTCTTTCTGTTTGTAAGCATTCTCCCACATCCCCCAAACCTCTGTGAGTTTGTTTGTTCTACAATCGGATAATTGTTTTGTGACCAATAGTTAATTTCTCGGAATGTCTTCACCTTGCTGTGTTAGTTGTGATTAGGTTTTGATTTTAAGTTTAAAGTTTACCTTTTGTATATATCATACCTAGCATCTATACCATCTAAAACTTTGCTTGAATTATCAGTGTATTTTCTATTTATTTATCCATCTTTCTTTTTCTTTTTTAATTCATTTTATTTGTTGTTGTCATTAGTCTAGCAGTGCATTTAGCTGTCTTTTGATTCATATTTTATATGTTTCTATTGTCCCTGTACTTCTTTCTTCTACTCCCAGTGTATTCCATTCCCTTGCCTTCATGTACTCAGTACTCCTCTCATATGTTCTGTTTTTGGCTGTTTATTATCAGTCACTACCTCTTGTTGCCTTTTTTGTTACCTGCACCCTCCCAGGATTCCTTGTCTCCCTGAATGATGCTATTTTGAGATGTGCTTTTCTCCTGTCATTTAGTGTGTTGACTCTTGCTTTCCTATGGAGATCATCAGTTGGGTCTCTGTTCCACCTTCAGACATATCGTACGTGCTCTATTTTGTAGTCTTTGTAGTTTATCCAACATATTTTTGTTACCCCCCATATATATTACATTACCATTGTCAAAGTATGGTAGTATCATGCCGTTATAGATTTTAATAGCCATATTTGTAGTTAGGTTTGTTTGTTGTTGTTTTATGTCCTAGTAACATCTAAGGTCATATCAGGACGGGTACCGATTTGTGACAGTGCGCACTCATGGCCACTTTATAGTGCTATCCCACTGGGAAACCAGGCCGTCGGCACCATGATCTGGTATCCCACTCAGTCACATTATCCTGACACTGAGCACACCAGTCCTTGCCCTGTCCTAATAATGCCAAGCGCCTGGCTAGGAAGCGACAAGTATCAATTTTTAAGTCATTGGTTTGACTCGACTAGGGTTCAAACCCACGACCCCACGATCAACCAGCATGGGAGATGGACACTCTAACTCATTTGGCCATCCCGTCTGGTTTTGTAGTTAGGTATTTTCTGGTATTCGCTAATATCCAGATTTTGTGGTTTGCCTTCTTGATAACTTCTTTTATGTTATCATTGTAGTTTAGTTTCCTATCAAGATTCAACCCTAGATATCTATAGTTGGTCTGATAATCAAGAACTTTTCATCCCAAAATTATTGGCTCATTGCCATAGTTGATTTTCCCCCTGCCAAACACTAAGACCTTCAACTTCTTGTGGGTTATGGAAATCTTGTTGGAGTTACACCAATTATCTAAAGCTACTAGTTTCTCATTTAGCTTATCTCTGTTCTCTTTTCTGCTATTGCTTGTTTTGAATATCACAGTGTCATCAGCATATAGTTGGAATTTGATTCCCTCTAATGACTTCTCCAGATCATTGATGTAAATGATGAAGAAGAGTGGGCCTAATACTGAACTTGAGGGACTCCACGGGTTACCTGTATACTTTCTGATGTTTTGCCATTTACTTTTGTTCTCCCGACTTCTCTCACTGAGGTAATTCCTTATCCAGTCTAGTGTTCTTCCTCTTATTCCTACTCTTTCTAGCTTTTTTATCAGTATGTCATGATTCACTGTATTGAATGCCTTGCTAAAATCTATGAATGTGGCAGTTGTCTGTTCAGCTTCATTCATACCTGAGTTGCCAGCGCTGTAGGATAATTCACAGGTCCCTATGATTATTACTGGGCTTCTATGATGCTTAGCGCCTACGTTTGAGTATTGCTAGATCTCTATGATTATTACCAGTGTTTTATTGTCAATTATTGCTGGTTCCTTATGAGTATTACAATTCCCTCTGATTAATACTGGCTTCCTATAATCATTACCATCTCCCTATGATAAGTGCTAGTTTCTTATGACTACTTCAAGTTCCCATGATTATTACTGATTCCCTATGATTATTACTGGATCCCAACAATTATTATGGTTTCCAATGTGATTAATTAGTTTCCCTATAATTATTACTGTTTCCCTATTATTACTGGTTTCTTATTATTACTGGCTCACTAAAATCAACACTAGGATTGCTGAATGTTCGCTATGATTAGTGTGGGCTTCCTATCAATATTACTGGAACCGTACGATTATTACAAGCTCCCTATTTTTATTACCAGCTCCCTATAGTATTTACTGGTTCGCTATGATTAATACTGGTCCCTTATAATTATTACAAAGTCCCTATATTTATTACCGGTTCCTTATGGCTATTACTGGTTCGCTATGATTTTGACTGGTTCCTTATGATGATTACTGGTTGCCTATGATTATTTCTTTAAAAAAAAAGAAGAATTGTCACATTGTAACGTGGCCGAGTGCCAGGCTATAGGCTATACTAGTGACAAGTATACATTTTATAAGTCATTAGTTTTACTCGGCTGGGATTCATACTCCCGACCTTCCGCACAGGAAGCCTGCGCTCCACCGATTGGGCCACCGCATCCGGTCAAAATAATCTGATTATACCATGTTAAATTGTGTCCATGCCTATTTAATTAGTTGAAGGTATTCATAGAAACAAAGAGTAGATGGTTAGTGGTGATTGCTTAACGCCGTGTCGGCAGCAAAGGCCATAATCACGACGAAAAGGATCAGGTCGTCGCTTTTTACAAACAATGTAAAAAGCACACAATCAAATTATGTGTTGAGTTATTTTTTAAGTCAAATGCTCACACTTACAATGACAACAAATTTGAGGCCAGGCAAAATTCTTGATAAATTGGTGAAAATTGTTTTGGTGGTAAAGCCCTGCTGCCCTCAAGTAATCACACAGGCAACAAACTGACAGGTGAGCTTCGGGGCACAAGGCTAGTACTGTTAAGCTCACACTTCATCATCATCATCATCATCATCATGCTGTCGGTCGCAATGCGACAAAGACTGCTTTCATTACTTGACTGCCGCTCTCCATTTAGCTCTCTGCTGTGAGAGTTGCATCCATGAGTTGGTCGATATTTCATGAAAGCTGCCTGCAAAGGTGTTGAAGTGCTGCTGGCTCACACTTAGTGACGTCATAAACACTGTAGTGATGTCAGAAGCACCCTCACTAACTGCATTATAATTAGTAGGTTGATTTCCATCTGAAACTTACCTGAGATTAAGAGTTAACATTACACAGACTGGAGGTTTTCTAACATTTTCTTAAAAAGATAAATATATTAGGTTGAGTGTTATAATCTAGATTACTTTGGTTTGAGGTAACTTTGAGTCAACTAGCTTTATCTGAGAAAATGAGAGAAACTCATAAAGACCAGCCTATGCAATTTTAATGAACTGAGAAATACAATCAAACTTTTAATGCAGTTACTAACAAGATTAACTCTAAAATAAAATATAATCATGTATTAAATGTAGTTGCAGCATAGTTTTTCTCTGCGCATCACTCACAAGTACCGATTGACTTTTGATCAACAAACTAGATCTTTTCAGCGTAATAAGGTCCACTGAACATCATCGAGCGATTCATACCGGATCAGATACCCTGCGTATAAATACCAAATGGCATCCAAATGTAATTTTAACGTAAATTTCCTCTGTGGAAAACCCACAAGTATCAACTAATTACTGATAACACATATTTGCATAATCTGATTTTATCTATCAATAATCATCATATCTTATGACTGAATACACCAGCACTACAACACTGCTACTAGGTTTCATTTACTGGATTTAATAACTGGAATATTGAATCACCCTCACATATAGCATTTAGTGTCCTTCGACAAAAGCAGGGAGGTAGTCCAGTGTCGAAGAACCACATGCGCAATAAAAGCAGGCAATGTATTTGTATTCGTGGGATGAGGTTGGTTAGTGGGTGGGGTGGGTGTTTACAGCTTTGTTTTTATTCTTCGCACGCAATCAGCATTTCTGCCAGTGTGCAACAAAGTGAAGCAGACGCAACTGCGAATGAGCACTCAAGCGACCTGCGTGACGGATGGGCAGAGAGTGGAGAGTGGAGTGCCGGGAGGCGCCTACATTACCTGGGCGATACCTGTCACAGAGATGGCCACGCCCAGCTGGGTGTAAACCTGCGGACTTTCGATCTGCAGCATCATTGTGTTCAAGGAAATCCTAAAACGGCGAAAAATGACACCTGTCTGTAAGCGGTGTGAGGGCAACACTCAGATGCGGATGCAGAGGCGTGCACATTTTGAACAGTGGCGGATGGTTAGTTCAGTCGTTAAGTTACCCGTGAGCTGGCTTCTGCATCCCTGTTTGCTTGTCGCTGCAGCCGCCTTCCCTGAGTGGGGAGAATTCAGAGTGACGCGCCTTTCGCCTTTTCGACGTTGCGCTTTTGAGTCACCAAGTGCGAAGTGCTTTCTGACGTAAGGTGGAAGCACTTACCTGGGTGCCTGAGGGGCAGCAGTGGTTGGGGCTGGGCGGCTTTTTCACACATTCAGTGATACAGACAAAAGAAGTTATTAATAAAACAAAGAAAAGGTTGTGTTTCATATCCTTTTTACCATTATTGCAGATTATTTTAATCCCCAATTTTATTTATACTAAAATTGATGTCTTTGGGTCTTTTTGTAAAATAGACACGCCGCTTGCATAACATCCAGATGGCTGGAGGGTTTAATTAATACAGGTGTCATCCCACTACAGAATGCACAAATGCAGGTGGCACCCCACTATTGAACACACAAATGCAGGTGGCGTCCTTATACAGAACGCATAAATGCAGTTGGCACCCCGCTATAGAACACACAAATGTAGATGTACTATTTAGAACTATACAGATGTACTATATAGGCAGGTTGGTGCTGTAAGCTATACAGCGCAGGCTGTTCTCCTTTTACTTGTACACAGTGGTGTGTGCTGTAACACAATACAGCACAGATTACTCTCTCACCAATATGTGTAACCAACCACGATTCTTCAACGGCTGGAAGACCAGTGCCTCGGCACTGACATATTCAGACGAATAAACAAGCGCATTTACCCCCAAAAATACAAACACAACGCAACTCTACTGCCACCAGCCTCCAAACACTGCGGGCCCCGCCAGCACAATCTGAGAGTGTCTAATACTTCCAGCGACGTGCCAGGCACCTGAAATGTCTTACGTGGCGGACAGAGCCAGAGAAGGACAGGAGGGACAGGGCATCAACGAGGGGGCGGGGGTGCAGAGCGGGACAGACAGAGAAAGAGGGCATCAGTGAAGGGGGGCGAAGAGAAGCAGGGCTGGACGCACAGGGGGCGTGGTGGCAGTGGAGACCACCACAGCCTGCCTTCCTGCACAGCCTTCCTGCACAGCCTGCTTCGTCTGCCGGAAGCTAGCTTCATCCTGGAAGACAAGGCAGAACTCCACTACAGCAGGAGGGTACAAGCGAACGTGGAAAGCAGCGTATACATTGAGTGTTCCCTTGTGGCATGTTCCCTTGTGACCTTATGATGCGCCCCACAGACAAAGAAGCTGTGTTTTTGCTTAGTGGCCGTTCCCACCGGTTGGTTGGAACCAGGGACCGCATGGTCTTGTGCACGGCACAAGTGACGTACTGACTGGGAACACAGAGAATGAACATGTTCATTGTCTGTGTGGCGTGTCACAAGGTTACAAGCGAACACGGAACAAGGGAACACGCTACAAGGGAACAGTCTATGGATACACGGCCTAAAATCGACGTGGGTGGGGGAGGTGGGGGATGGGGGATGTGACCGGTGCTCACATCTCGCTCACATCAGGCTGTCACGTCAACCTCCCACAGAAGACTGCTGCGTTCTGTGTGCATGATGGCTGCAGGCTGTAGGTCAAACGTGTGCACTGCCACTGTTAGGTGTGCACTGCTGCCGTCATGTGTGCACTGCAATTGTCAGGATAGATGGCATCACCACAGTCACGTGTGCACGGTCACCATTATGTGTGCACTGCCACCGACATGTGTGCACTGCAATTGTCAGGATAGATGGCACTATCATTGTCAGGTGTGAACTGCTGCCATCAAGTGTGCACTGCTGCCATCAAGTGTGCAATGCTACTGTCAGAAAGGATGGCACTGCCACTGCCAGGTGTGCACTGCCACTATTATGTTTGCACTGACACTGCCAGGTGTACATGTCACTGTCAGGTGTGCAATTTCAGTCAGGGTGTGCACTGTCAGTGTCAGGTGTGTAATGCCAGTGTCATGTGTGCACTACCACTGTCACAATGTCACTGTCACGTGTGCAATGCCTGTCAGGCATAGACTGCCACTGTCAGATGTGCACTGCCACTGTCAGGTGTGTACTGCCACTGTCAGGTGTGCACTGCCACGGTCAGGTGTGCACTGCCATGGTCAGGTGTGCAATGTCATGGTCAGGTGTGTACTGTCACTGTCAGATGTGCACTGCCACTGTCAGGTATGTACCGTCACTGCCAGGTGTGCCCTACCACTGCCAGGTGTGCCCTGTCACTGTCACGTGTGCACTGTCACATGTACATGGCGTTCTCTGTGGTGGAGTGGTTAGAGTGTCTGACTTTTTTCTAGGTCAGACTCCTAATCTGAGGGTCGGTGGTTCGATTCCTCGTGCCCCCAGCTCTGCCAATTTGGATTTCCACCGCTGTGTATAACTTACAGCGTCATCAAAGACCGGTTGCTCTCATACCATGTCTATGTGGTGTGGGAGGTTAAAAATCCCTTGGGTCGGTAAAAGTGTAGGCTCGGGCTTTCTATCGACAAACTGTCTAATGGTGAAAACAAGCCTATTCAGGCTTATCCATGATAGGCAGTATAAATCTTCAACAAACAAAAAAACACTGTCAGGTGTGCACTGCTAATGGCAGTTGTTCACTGCCATTATCATGTGTGCACTCCCACTGTCACATGCACACTGACACTGTCATGTGAACACTGCCACTGCCACTGCCAGGTGTGCACTGCCACTGGCAGTTGTGCACTGCCATGGGTGCCCTGTCACGTGTGAACTGCCACTGTCACGTGTGAACTGCCACTGTCACGTGTGCACTACCACAGTTATGATGGTATTAACTCTGCCAGCATGTGCACTACTTGTCAGAGGACTACTAGTACTGTTAGATGTACACCACCAGCAGCACCAGTCCGGCTGGTATCACCAGCACCGGAACGGCTGGTACCAGCATCACTAGTTCAACTGGTAAACCAGCAGCAACTCGAGTCTTATTGCCGGAGTACCTAATGCCAGCACCTGACCAGCTCGTGACATCACCGGTGTGGCTCGTGACGGTATGGCGCAGCTCGTGACAACAGGGAGCAGCTCGTGACGGTAGAGAGCAGCTCGTTCTCAGTTCCCAGGACACGGCAAGATTGACAAGGTCACACACCATTTTTTTTGCTTTCATCAACTTCATCTGCTTCCCCATTAAAAAAAAAAAAAAGAATTCTCTCTCCTCTTTTTAAAACCAATCAAATGAGGATAAATTCCAACCACGGACAAAGTTGGTTCTTCCTCCTTTGGCTCCTTTGCGCTATCCCAGCGATGTTCGTGTGCGCCAGCCAGCCAAGCGGCAAGGCGGGCGAGTGAGGTAGCGGCAAGTATAAAATTCTGAAAAGTCGTTGGATTGACTCAGCCAGGCCAGGGTTCGAATCGAACTCACGACCTGAGGGCCAGGGGAAGGCGAGCGAGCTTACCTGAGCTATGCCGGTGACACTGATGGCTACGCCGAGCTGAGTGTAGACCTGAGGTGACTCGATCGGCAGCATCATTGTGTTCAAACTGATCCTGTTCATCGTTAAGAAGACAACAAGCTATCACAGCGGCCTAGATTCCTACTCCTCCTCACGTGCCACCGCACACGTAATCAGTGAACTGTGACGGATAGCCGAACGCAGCAAACTGACACAATTTCAAAACTTTACCGAAAGCGCCTGCCAGCTCACTGACCCCCCCACCACCCCCCACACCAAAAAAAAATCAGGCATCTGCGAGTGTACTCTTCGAAGCCAGCCACACACAATTAATTGGCCATTGGACACATCTTAATTGTTTCGCTTCGTTTAAAATTAGCCAAATTAACCAAATTTTGATAGAAGTCATAATTTCTTTCAAAATTCAAGCTTCATATAGGCGTAAGACGACATTCTAGAAAATAACACACTGAAGTCACACAGTTGTTATTATCAGTTGTGGATTCATTACTGACAACTCACAGTCGCAGATGTGAGATTAAGTTTCAATTTGCCCAATTGTCAGTGTGTGTGGCAAGCATCAACTCACGTCCGCCTTCCAGCAAATGGCATCAGTGGCAAGGTTCTCCAAAGTGGTCCAGCAAGAAATAGGTCAGTTTGTAGCTTCAGGTGCCTCACTTGAGCAGGGCAGACGCTTCCGCATTGGAGCCGCTTTATTCCACTGTGCTTTACCCTTTAATTGTTAGGCCAAAACAGAAGCCTCACCATGTTGCTTCCAACCGGCTCAAGTGAAACACCCCCAAGAGTGACCAGCAAGGAAAATGCAGCAACTTCTTCCAGGATATCTTGTACTTGTAGGCAATTCAGACGTGGCAAATTTAGAACGATGGCCACGCCACGCGACTTCCACAAGGCGCATATCTGCAAGGCGCATCTTACCCATAATGCCACAGTTGGACCCAGCATGCACTGCGGCTCTCTGGAAGAAGCGCTGGACACTGCATTGCTAGGCACACCTCACACACATAGCTAGTTACTAGAACAGTCTGAGTTATTACAGTACACCACAAAGAGGGCCTAGTCTACTGATGCCACCAGCAAGTTGTCGCCAGAATCACTTGTGACATCTTTATCGGAAATACCACTTTTTTTCTTTTTTTGTTAAAAACCGGCTTTACAAATAAGGGCATACTGCTAATTTGACCAACTTTTCACATGTCGGCTTGAAGGCCATCTAACATCTCATGACTTTGTCTTTGTATTTAGCTATGCCTTGTATTATTTAATAATAGGCAAAGTTAGCATTAACAATAATACTTTTTTTTTTAATCGTTTGAAATAGCCTTAAAATAAACTATGAAAGTCGGCTGGGTCATGAAAGTAAGCTGGTTTGTGACGTCACGAAGTGAGAGTAAACAATCAAAGTAGGTTGGTGGCTCATGACATCACAAAGTACTAAATAACTGCTTACGCAAGCAATAAGGGTGGAGGATTTCCCAGGGGCATTATGGGATATGAAGCACAGATGTCGTGACAAAGTTACAGGTGTTAGATGGCCTTTAAATGCGAGACCTGTGCATCACACTCGGAATTTTAAGTCCAAACATAATTTGGGTATGGGGAACCAACTGTCAATTGTTACACGCTATATTAATTCTATATGAACATGCCACTGATCAAATGACCACCACATGTTAGGTGTTTGTGACAAGAGCAATCAATTCCATCAATGTATGTGATTAATCAACCCATCCAGTTTAATAATGATTAATAATTGACCTAGAGGACACATGGTTACACATTATATATAGGATGCTTTATAATTAACATACATTGTTTTTTAAATACTTATAGTAAACATGATTTACAAATACATATACAGACATTCATCATCATCATCATCATGCTGTCAGTCGCGATGCGACAAAGACTGCTTTCATTACTTGACTGCCGCTCTAATTTAGCTTTCTGCTGTGAGAGTGATATACATGAGTCAACATTTCATGAAAGCTGCCTGCAAAAGTGTTGAAGTGCTGCTGGCTTTTGCAAGTTACCAGCGGCACTCTCTCGGGGAGCAAATAGAGGTCTCACACCGGCAAGGACATGTCCAGACAGGCACAAAACTATTTGTCCCTGCAGTGGCTGGTCGGGATATACATTATATACCGTAATTCCTTTACTAAAAGCCAATATTTTTTACTTAGTGTTACGTTAAATTATACAAGTACCAAACCAAATATCCATCAAGCTTGGGACCGGAAGTGGCCTGGATTTCTGGATTTTCCAGAGATCTCCTAAATATACACTTAAAAAATAAGATAAACAATAAAATGTAAAGAACTAAATTATATTTATTCACTTCCAAAGCAGGGTCTGTTTGACCTTATAAATGCACTTAAAATTCTTCAAATATATAATACTCTTTACCATGTATACAGCAGTAATAGAAATAAACAAAGATTTTCACTTGTCCACCGGACAAGTCTGGTGTAATCTTCACTTGTCCCAGACAAGCAGACAAGCTCTTATTTTGAATGCTGATACAATATAATGTAAAACTAGCCAGTTAAAAAAATAGCCAGTTTTCTGGTAATTGCGGATTCATGGAAGCCAAATAAGATGTTTGGTACCTTTATATATATACGTGTATATATATGAGACTGTCTCAAAAGGTGCTAAGCAATATGGGACAGAACTTTGTCCATAGTAATGATCGACACACTATCTGCTTATACATTTGCTCAGGATAAACTGATTTGTTTTTTACATGGTGTTTCATAATCCCAATAGAATACATATTGATTTGAAGCAAATGTCCTTGTGTTTTCAGTGTAACCGTTTCTGTGCTGTTTTGTGTCAATCGTTACTATGGCCCAAAAAACGAAGAGTTAGCACATTTTGAGACAGGCTCATATACATATATGTATATATGTATAATATAATATATGGGTTTGTACAAGGACTAGACACATTGCTGTACTAAGGTCTGTGACAGGTCTGACCTTTAACCTTACCTCTGGATCTTCTGGATCCCAGGCCAGACGAAAACGCGCCCTCCAGGCACCAAGAGGGGCTTGGTGAGACAACATCCTGAAAAGAGAAGGCCGAGATGCCAACTTTAAAAGCAAGTTTATTTGTTGTTGTTTTATGTCCTAGCAACATCTAAGGTCATATCAGGACGGGTACCGACTTGTGACAGTGCGCACTCATGGCGACTTTATAGTGCTGCCCCACTGTGAGACCAGGCCGCCAGCACCATGACCTGATATCCCACTCAGTCACATTATCCTGACACTGAGCCAACCAGTCCTTGCTCTATCCTAATAATGCCGAGCGCCTGGCTAGGAAGCGAAAAGTATAAATTTTTAAGTCATTGGTTTGACTCAACGAGGGTTCGAACTCCACGAACCCATGGGTTCGGATCCCCTGATCTCCCAAAACAGGAGACTGACACTCAACGCATTCGGCCATCCTGTCTGGTCTTAAAAGCAAGTAGCTTTCATAGTTATTTGATACAAGCTTAAAGTTGCATAGTCCGATGATTTTGAGTTTCTGTCATTTTCTGAGGTTGATCGTTATAATCTACCTTACTTTAGTTTGAAATAACTTTTCTTTTAAATGGCTATGTTTTGAGATATTTGAAGTGCAAATGTAATAAATTAATTTTGACAAGCAGGTCAAAATTCTTGACACCATAGGCTTCTGCAGTAACAGGTTCTATTTGTTTGTTGTTTGTAAGTTTGTTTCTTTATGTCCTAGCAACATCTAAGGTCATATCAGGACGGGAACAGGTTCTATTAAATTGCCTCAGTATTCCGTTCTATGTGGTGAAATGTTTGCTAAGTGCACGAGTATTTAAGTTACATAAGTAGAATCAAATATAGATCACTGTATTGGTTTTGAAAATGTTCTGTTTTCATCGGACTATGCACCTTTAAAATCTGCGACCGCACATACTCTAAAGCTTAATCCTGAGGAGGGCAACTCGGTGACTTAATCCTGCGGAGGGCTTAATCCTGCGGAGGGCAACTCCATATTCGAGGGTCATGGTCAACACTATCGATGTTTCCAATATAGCGGTCATCGCTGACATCATAGTCCCAATCACAGTCCCACCCAATGTCATATTCACCGCCATTTAAGACTCTTTAGTCAAAATTGTTTGCGAACACACACACAATCAAACACACACACTCGCTTTTATTTATATAGACAAGTTCAAATAAAGTCGCGTCATCCATTAGATTTGATTTTTAAAGCTATTTATATTTTAGATGAATAGATTAGATTTGTCTATTATCAGCTGCTCTACTTTACATAACTGGTTAATCTTGGAGATATTACAAAATGAAAACATGTAAAGATAATTTGTGTGTTCACAGCAATTGAAGCCAAGCGCAATACGGAAGTGTTACATTAAAGCTAAATTTTATTCTACATATCTAACTTAGATACTGGTGCACTTATTAAATATTGGTCACCGCACAGAAGGAAACACTGAAGTAATTGAATAGAACATATTACTGCAGGAGGCTATGGTGTCAAGAGTTTTTTAGCCTGCATGACAAAATATCTCAAAAGATAAATTAGCCATTTAAAATAAGTCACTTCAAGCTAAAGTAAGGTACATTATAATGATTAACTTAATGTATGCATCTCAGAAAATCAAAACCATCAGACTATTCAAATTTAAGTCAGGACCGGACGGGATGGACAAATCAGTAAGACTATGTATGAGCTGTGGGAAGTTGTCATTCGAGTCAAACCAATGACTTGAACAAAATTGATACTTGTCGCTACCTAGCCTGGCGCTTGACATTAATAGGATGTGGCGAGGACTGGCCTGTTTAGCATCAGGATAATGTGACTGAATGAATGGGATAACGGGTTGTGGTGTTAGTGGTGGGGCAGCACTATAATTATAAGGTCACCATGAGCGTGCACTGTCATAAGTCTGTACCTATCCTGATATATGACCTTAGATTTCGCTCCAATGTGAAGCCCAAACAAACATTAACTAGAGCACCTATCTCAAACTGTCAAACCGGGCCCAGTGGCCTAATCGGTAGAGCGCGAACCTCGTGTGCTCAAGGTCGGGAGTTCGGTTCCCAGTGAAGTCAAACCAATGACTTTAAAATTGATACTTGTTGCTTTCTAGCCTGGCGGTCAGCATTAATAGGATAGAGCAAGCTCAGTGTCCTGATAATATAACTGAGGGAGATATCAGGTCATGATGCTGGTGGCCTGATTTCCCAGTGGGGTAGTACATTGCCATATCCTAATAATACCGAGCACCTGGCTAGGAAGCGACAAGTATACATTTTTAAGTCATTGCTTTGACTCGACCAGGGTTCGGATCACCTGATCTTCTAAAACAGGAGACGGACGCTCAACTCATTTGGCCACCCCGTCTGGTCTACCTGCAGCTTCCTGACCTTTGCGTCCTGTTTGTGAAGCAGGCCCGGCTCTCATCTCGAATCAGCCGCAGTTATTCATAGTCACCCATTTTCATTCTTAATATAGCGCACAAGCGGCTTGCTAGTAATTGCTCAACACTAACTCACTCACTCTTGGGCCACTCATAAATGGATATAAGATAATGGTGATGTGAGAAGGATAAGATGCTTACAACTTAATACTACAACAAAAATTAATTTAAAAAAGATGTCCACAAACACATTTGGGATGATCTCATATCGTGAGAACAGTCCGTGGTTTTTGTTGTTAATTTTTCTTTTTTTAATGACAGTTTATTCACAGTGGAAACAATTATATTGGTACAAATAGGTCTTCCATTGTCCGCGGTCTTAATGTGCAGGAAATATTAATGTGGCAGCATACTGTGTTACAATATAATAGATCAAGTCATGATACAATATATATTATATGCGGTAATATTTGTGAATGGTTCGTTCTCAGAAACTATGTACCACATATTTGGTTTTCCCGTTACATTCCAACCAGTGGTCCACAATGGGTTCATCAAAGGCTGTGGTATGTGCTGTCCTGTCTGTGAGAAAGTGCATATAAAAGACCCCTTGGTGGTGCTTGTGAGAACGACGTGGTGGTGATGGTGGCCAGGCGGTGAACTGCTATTCAGAGAGCTTCCGGGCTGCCTTCACCACGTAGCCCTTTGTCTTAATGATTCCGCAACACTTGATTATCACAGAGTACATTAGATGAGGTTCGCGCTCTATCGGTAAGAGTAGCCTATTTGGCGGCACCGGTTGTCCTCCAAAGAAATGTGTCACAATGACCATATGTTTGACGTCCAATAGCCGGTGATAAAAATCAATGTGCTCTAGAGGCATCATTTAAAAAAAAAAACACTTTCCTTTTTTACATTACATTGTTAATGATTTTGCCTATTTTCTTTTGTGGGCTTTGGGGGGAGTGAAGGATGGAAGGTGGGGGGGGGGGGAAATAGTAAGTCAAATAGTTATTTTTGACACTGTATTAATTATGTTAGCAATACTGCATGTATTTAATATATCCTACAAAATGTATCCAAATTATGCTTATATGATTCTGTGCTAAAGTGAAAATATCAAAATTTGCAGATCGACACCATGCATCAACCCAAACATTTTTTTTCAACTTATAACTGTAATCAATCAAATCTTGTTTGAATTTGATGTGCGTGTTAAAATGAAGTCATGCATGCGTGTTAAAATGTTATGGGCGGATGTTACACGGCTAATTTTAATGGCTTTCTCAATTTATATATAAGATTAAAATCAAAAAGTGAAAAAGCAAAATTACAACCCTGGCATATATATATGCACAACATATAAACGTTCATATGAATATTTTATTCCGCTATTACTTGCAATGTTTTCACTTTGCGTTTCTATGTCACAAAAGTGGTACATCATTTCTGAGAACGACCCAAATAGAATTGACAAGCTTAAGACAAATTAAGCTGTCGTAAAAACATGACGAACTGATGATCACCACTTGGATGAGATGGTCGAGTCGGTAAGAGGTCATGGGTTCGAATCCAGACCAAGTCGAACATACACAACACAAAATGACACCCGACAGTATATGCAACACCCAAGTGACACCCACAAAATGTATACTTGTCACTACTTAGTCTGGCGCTCAGTATTTAATAGGATAGGGCAAGGCCTGGTTTGCAGACTATCAGCATATGACAGAGTGGGATATCGGGTCATGGTGACTTCTCAGTTACCCAGTGGGGCAGTACTATAAAAGTTGTCATGAGTGTACACTGTCATAAGTCGGTCGCCGTAATGATATAACCTAGGATGTTGCTAGGATGCAAAACACCAACAAACAAACCGATGATTGATTGGCAACTTTATAGTGCTGTCCCACTGGAAGATCAGGTCGCCGGCACCATAACCCGATACCCCACTCATTCACATTATTTTGATGCCCGAGCTAACCAGTCCCAGCCCTATTATAGTAATGCCGAGCGACAAGGCTAGGTAGCGACAATTATCAATTTTGTAAGTCATTGTTTTGACCCAGCTGGGAGGAACTAGAACCCTGCATGAAAATGTAAAATGATTTAATGTACCTCATAGTCATTACTTATTGCATTGTGCATACTCTAATTTCAGAATTTACTTCACACTTCAATTTACTACATAAACCATTACAAAAATTGTGTAAATACCTATATATACCTGCAATAGACGGGATGGCCGAATGAGTAGAACGACCGTCTCCTGTTTTGGGAGATCAGGAGATCTGAACCCATGAGTTTGTGGGTTCGAATCCTGGTCGAGTCAAACCAATGACTTCAAAATTGATACTTGTCGCTTCCTAGCCTGCCGCTTGGCATTATTAAGATAGGGCAAGGACCGGTTGGCTCAGTGTCAGGATAATGTGACTGTGTGGGATATAGGGTCATGGCGCCGGCACCCTAATTTCCCAGTGGGGCAGCACTATAAAATCGCACTGTGCACTGTCACAAGTCGGTACCTGTCCTGATATGACCTTAGATGTTGCTAGGATGTAAAACAACAACAAACACACCTATATACATGTAACACTTACAGTCGGAAGACCAGTGCTACGGCACTGACAAAAGATATATATGAATAAAATTTATTTACCAACAATTAAAATTAGTACAGGTGCTTGGTGAGTTAGTAGGGAGTGTGTGTGTGTGTGTGGGGGGGGGGGGGGGAGAGTGAGTTAATGCTAGATGCCACAGCAATCAATATGATGCCGGGACAAACAACTCAGTGTGGGCATGCGCACGTTTGACACACGTACACGCACACAGAACTGGGCTGTTGTCATTACATCTAGAGTAGAGTAGGTTTAGAGCCCGCAATTTTGCCATTGCGAGGCTATCATGCTAACCAAAATAAATCATTGAGTGTGAGCGCCGCCAGACAAGTTACAGCGTTTGAAGGCAGGGGGGCGACACAATCGGCCCGGTTGCATAATTGATGAACAATTTAATAACAGATCAGTATAGTAGATGACTTAGAATATAAAAAGGCGTGAAGGCTTCCGATTAATTATACTTGTATAATGCTTATACATCACATATTGCATAAGAAATATATATTAAAAAATACAGGCTAGACTTTGTCAACTCACTTTGTAGTGGAACCATGGTCGGCAAAGTGACAGGCATTGCGTGCTGCCAGCACAACAGGCGCATGCATCAACATGAGCTTAAATGCTGCAGCAATGCCGGTGTAGTAGAAAATCGCAAACCCCTGGACATCGCACACCCCGGGGTTTGCGATTTCCTAGGAAATCACAACCCCCCCCCCCCCTGGAGATCGCAAACCCCATGCTTTGTAGTATTTTGTAATATTCAACTAACACACTAGTAAATAATGGTTCATTGAGATATTTTGTAAATGCATAATAAGAATTTGGAATATTAAAATGGTTTTATTTACTGTATGCAGTGACTGAAGTTGGAACTAAAAAGGCCATTTTGCTCACGACATTGTTTCCATTGCCGATCCTGAAACTGAGCGATAATACCAGGATATTGCTGCACCTCTTTACCTAGCCTGGTCCCCTGACCTTTGTTTCAACAACGATCGCCACCTAGTGGAAAACATGGGTACTGGAACCCAACTACTCTTTACCTGGCCTTTTGAATGTCTGTGAATAAAGGCCGTTTTCAGCGCATGTGCGGTCGGAATTACCAACTGGACTATCTCAAAGATGTTTTCATTAGGATAAAGACTGCCTAACATGGGGTGTTTGCGATTTCCAGGGGGATATGTGATTTCCTAGGAAATCGCAAACCCCCCATGCCCATATATGGGATGGGGGTATGTGATTTCCTAGGAAATCACAAGTTGGGGTTTGCGATTTACAGGGTTTGCGATTTCCTGCTACACCGGCTTCAAACCCAAGTTAAATGCCACATAAATAAAGCAGCTGGTTACAGACTAGGATGGTCAGTTCTGTACTCAGACAAATGCTCTCCAGCATTGTGTTTGTTTGTTTGTTGTTTGACATTCTGACAACATAAAAGGTCATATCAGGACGGGTACAGACTTGTGACAGTGCGCACTGATGGTGATTTTATCTTATAATGCTGCCCCACGACTCGATTTCCCACTCCATCACATTCTTTTGACACTGAGCTAACCAGTCCCTGCCCTGTGCTCGTAATGCTGAGCGCCAGGCTAGGTAGCGACAAGCATCAATTTGGTAAGTCACTGGTTTGACTTGGTCGGGATTCCAACTCTCGACCTTCCACGCGGGAAGCCTGTACTCTTATTGATTCGGCCACCGTGTCTGGTGCATTGCATGTATAGCGGGTGTCACTAGTGACACAAAGCAAACTAATATCAATATACGCATTATTCAGTTCTGTCCAGAACTCTGTTTTGTGTCTCACTCTTTTGGAGTGAGTCGTACAGGCGTGATGCAGAGCCAGGCGAGGAGGAAGAAGCCAGGTGGCGCCACCAAGGGAGGCAGAAGACTTGACCAGCCGATGAGTGGAGGAGTGTCATTAGTTGGTGTAGTGCCAGGTTGATATGAACTGAGGACACAGTTCATAGATAATCGCTTTCCGGATAATTATACTTGTATAATTGCTTATACAGCACATATATGATGCACAAGAATTTTAAATACAAGCATAAATTGGCGAAAGTATTGTCATGGGGGTGATGGAAATATTGCGCCTAGAGCGGGACTCGAACCCACATTTATATGCACTCCGGACCAGTGTAGTAATCATTACACAACCTAGGCTCCCGGATATCACCAAACTACCCACGCCTACCTGTCTATGTGGTTACTTGCCTGAGAGGTCAGTGCAGACTACTACAGTATTGTTTGTAATAAGGAGAGACAGAGAGAGGGAGAGAGAGAGAGAGAGAACAGACAGAAGGGGGAGGGAGATGCGAGGAGACAGAGGGACTGGGATAGAGAAAGGGGGAGAGGGAAGAATGGAAGGAGAGGGTGAGTGAGAGGGGAAAGGAGGGAGGGCGAGGGAGGGAGAGGGAGAAGGAGAGGGAGAAGGAGGGGAGAAGGAGGGGAGAAGGAGAGGGAGGGGAGGGGGGAGAGGGAGAAGGAGGGGGAGAGGGAGAAGGAGAGGGGGGGAGAGGGATAGGGGGCAGAGTGAGGGGGTGAAGGAGGGAGAGAGAGAAAGAGAAAGAAAGAGAGATAGTTAACATGTTTTATTGAACAGAAAATGCACTTTGTCCGTGCTAAGCAGAGGGCCTGTGACGATATTTGTTCAAGTTATTTACACAAGTGCACAGAGATTAGACTAATGGAGAAATGGAGAATTTAAAGGAAGCAATCAATTGCAATGTTAGCATTGCATTGTTAGCATTGCTTGTTTGTTGTTGTTTTACGTCCTAGCAACAGCTAAGGTTTTCTAGAGTTGCATAATCTGATGAAAGCATAATATTTAGAAGAATTTTTTTCTCGAAATTTTAACAAATTAAAAACAGTGAGACTGTGTCACTAGCACCTCACTACAATATCCTACTCAGTCACATTATCATCATACTTCACCAACTAACCAGTCCATGCCCAATCCTCGAAATGCCGACCGTCAGGCACGATGGCGACAAGTGCACATTTTGTATATATATAAACAAACAAGATGTACATTTTTTTTTAAAAACTGGTTCTGTTGGATATCACCCCCGACCTGCCGGATTAGAATTGGAGTTTTATGCCCTGCAACATCTAAGGTCATATCAGGACGGGAAGTAACTTATGACAGTGCGAACTCATGGCGACTTTATAGTGCTGCCCCACTGCACTGGGATACCAGGCAGCCAGCACCATGACCTGACTTGCCACTCAGTCACATCATCCTGATACTGTCCTAACCAGTCCTTGCCCTGTCCTATTAATGTCGAGCACCAGGCTAGGTAGCGACAAGTATCAATTTTGTAAGTCATTGGTTTGACTCGACTGGGAATCAAACTCCCGACCTTCGACACAGGAAGCCTGCGCTCTACCGATTCAGCCATCGTGTCCGGTGCCACACTAGAAGCGGCGTTCTTGCCAATCCGCAATTCCATCCAATCATAGCTGAGTTGGTTGGGACGGTTAGAACTGGTCTATTAACATTTAGATAGCATTTGGGAGGGGGGGGGGTGTGGGTGTTGTGTGTGTGTGTGTGTGTGAGAGAGTGAGGGAGTGGGTGAGAGGCGGGCAGTTGAGGAGAGAGAGAGAGGGAGGGAGAGAGCGAGGGAAAGGGGGGGGGGGGGGAGTTGACGAGAGAGAGAGGGAGAGAAAGAGGGAGGGGGGATTTGAGGAGAGAGAAAGAGGGAGGGAGAGAGAGATAGCGAGGGAGGGTGACAGGTTGAGATAGAGAGGGAGGGAGAGAGGGGCAGGGAGAGGGAGAGGGAGAGGGAGAGGGAGAGGGAGAGGGAGAGGGAGAGGGAGGGAGAGGAGAGGGGAGGGGAGAGGGGAGGGGAGAGGGGAGGGGAGAGGGGAGGGGGAGAGGGGAGGGAGAGGGGGAGGGAGAGGGGGAGGGAGAGGGGGAGAGGGGGAGAGAGGGAGAGAGGGAGAGAGGGAGAGGGGAGAGGGAGGGGGCGAGAGAATGAAGAAAACAATGATTTAGAAAACAATGCTAACAAGACCAATTATATAAGAAGCGGCAGTGTGACGTGCAGTGTTCCTCAGTAGGTCACCAGACACGACTTGATAGTGTGGTAGGTGCAGCCGCATAGTCACCAACACCACTCCCACTGAAGGAACTGGCGCCAGATGGGATCGGCCAAGTGGGTTGAGCTGAGCGCTAGCTTCCTGTTCGGCAAATCGTTGGATTCCAATATATCCCGGCCACTACCAAGTGAAACCGGTGACTTAACAAATTTATACTTGCCGCTCCCTGAGCCTGGCACTTGGTATTATACCAGAATAGAGAAAGGAGCAGTGGAATGAGGAAGACACAATTGTTTCGTGATTGAAATTTCCTTTGCGTCAAGCTGCAGTGCATAGTGCGAATCATCCAAATTTTCAAAACCAAAAGAATGATCTAGATTCAATTCAACATATCTAACTTAGTTAGATACTGGTGCTCTTATTAAACATTTGTCAACACACAGAAGGGAATAGTGAGGCAATTTAATATAACCTGTTACTGCAGAAGCCTATGGTGTTAGAATGTTAGCATGCAATATGCAATTCACTTGACGATAATATCAAATGTTCAACGAATGTATAAACATAAAATATGTAAGCTTTATCAGAGGGAAAACACATAGTAGTCTAGTACATAAATATTGAGATGTAATTTACAGTATTTACAGTATTGATATGCTTTTTAACTTTTATTTTTCTATTCATTATTTATATGGTATAAGCAATGTATCTGTGTTATTTTTAAATGGGGAAAGCACCTCATAAGTATTGTACTTCTGCTTTCTCCTTTTTCATGTGAAAAAATTACTGATATAGATATCAACTTGTGTGTACATTGATCATGTGGGGGGAAAAAAAAAAAAAAAAAAAAGAAGCTTGCCTAAATTAATAGCCCCGACTTCCTTCCCATGCTGGATGTTGTGGGTTCGAACTGCAGCCGAGTCAAACAAATCATTTACTAAATATATATATCCTTGTCACTGCCTATCCTGGCAACCAGCATTACTAGTATAATGCAAGGACTGGCTTGCCCAGTATCAGGATAATATGACTGAGTGGGATAACGGGTCATGATGCAGGTGGCTCTCTCGCCCAGAGGGGCAGCACTATGAAATCGCCATGAGTGTGCACTGTCACAAGTCGGTAGGTACCCGTCCATCCGGATATGACCTAGAATGTTGCTAAAGCCGCAACAAACAAAAAACATTTTTATTGTACTAGCATTGGTACCCGAAGAAGTGTCGCCTTGTAGACCTAGCCATATATACGGACGACACAGAATATATCGATCCTATTCACTGAAGTGATAACGAGGCTTATGCAGCCTTCGTTCCTTTAAACCAGACGGGATGGCCGAATGTGTTAGAGCGTCCATCTCCCGTGTTGATAGACCGTGGGTTCGAACCCTGGTCGAGTCAAACCGATGCCGTACAAATTAATACTTGTTGCTTCCTATCCAGGCGCTCGGCATTATTAGGATAGGACAAGGACTGGTTGGTTCAGTGTCGGGATAATGTGACTGAGTGGGATATCAGGTCATGGTGCTGGTGGCCTGGTCACCCAGTGGGGCAGCATTATGAAGTCATCATGAGCGTGCACTGTCACAAGTAGGTACCTGTCCTGAAATGACCTTAGATATTGCAAGAATGTAAAACCCCAACAACCAACCAACCAACCAACCCAGTGGGCCAGCATTATAAAGTCGCCATGAGTACGCACTGTCACAAGTCGGTACACGTCCTAATATAACCTTAGATGTTGCTAGGAAGTAACGCTCCAACATAAAGCCAACTCCACTGAAATGCCTGTTAACTGTTAGTAAGTGGCGCTCCGGCCCCGTGGCACACATAGCAGGCCCCTGACAGACTGCACCAGAGAGTGGACCGACCCTGGAGTTATTTACCGTAAAGCCTCAGTTAGATGGTTGGTTGGTTGTTGGAGTTTTACGTCCTGGCAACATCCAAGGTCATATCAGGACGGGTACCGACTTGTGACAGGGTGCACTCATTTTGACTTCATGGTGCTGCCCCACTGGGTTGGTTGGTTGTTGGAGTTTTATGTCCTGGCAACATCTAAGGTCATATCAGGACAGGTACTGACTTGTGACAGTGCGTACTCATGGTGACTTCATGGTGCTACCCCACTGGGAGACCAGGCTGCGGCACCTTGACCTGATATCCCACTCAGTCACATTATCCTGAGACTGAGCCAACCAGTCCTTGCCTTATCCCAACAATGCCGAGCGCCTGGCTAGGAAGCGACAAGTATAAATTTTTAAGTCATTGGTCTGACTCGACCGGGAACTGAACTCCCGATCTTCTGCATGCGAGGCCTGCGCTCTACCGATTATGCCACCGCGCCCAGTCTCTAAAATAAAAGCAAGTTACAGCTTGCGGTAGAGGTTTTCCAGTAGCATATATCCCAACATACACACTACACACTTAAGGCTGGGCAAACGCCACCAGATTAAATGTAGTTCACCCATGTCGCGTATCGTTGAGTATGATTCTTGACTGTAGGCAGATCAGGTCAACAGCATCATCATCATCATCATCATCATCATCATGCTGTCGGTCGTGATGCGACAAAGACTGCTTTCATTATTTGACTGCCGCTCTCCATTTATTTTGTGCTGTTGTACATTTAATGAAAGCTGCCTGCAAAGGTGTTGAAGTGCTGCTGGCTTTTGCAAGTTACCAGCGGCACTCTCTCGGGGAGCAAATAGAGGTTTCACACTGGCAAGACGATGTCAAGACATGCGCAAAACTATTTGTCCCTGCAGTGGATGGTCGGGAGATGTTGGGAGTTCCATACATCAACCGCCCTTAATGCTGCCACAGTGACATGGTTTTCTGTTTAGGGTTTGCTCCATTAGCCTTCGGTTCTGTCAAGAACCTGTACCACAAGGCAGTGGTTTACAACTATGCAGGGCAGGGGCGTCAAACTCCCTGAGGTATTGCTATACTTGCTATACCTGCAATACTTGCATCAACAGCAAACAGGTCAATATAGCCCATAGACCAGACGGGATGGCCGAATGAGTTACAGCGTCCGTCACCCGTGTTGGTAGACCATGGGATCGTGGGTTCGAACCCTGGTCGCGTCAAACCAATGACGTAAAAATTTATACTTGTCACTTCCTAGCCAGGTGCTCGGCATTATTAGGATAGGGCAAGGACTGGTTGGCTCAGTGTCATGATAATGTGACTGAGTGGGATATCAGGTCATGGTGTTGGTGGCCTGGTCACCCAGTGGGGCAGCACTATAAAGTCGCCATGAGTGCGCACTGTCACAAGTCGGTATCCGTCCTGATATGACCTTAGATATTGCTAGAATTTAAAACAACAACAAACAAAACAAAATATAGCCCATAGGACCTATCTGAAACAGGACACGTAGTGGCTGCATCACCTCCCTGGTGAAATGTAGGCAGCGGTGACACACGGTTTGTTTGTTGGGGCTTTACATCCTAGCAATACCTACGGTTATATATATACCGGGTGCAGTGGCCTAATCGGTAGACCGCGGGCCTCATGTGCGGAAGGTTGGGAGTATGGTTCCCAGTCGAGCCAAACCAATGACTTATCAAATTGATACTTGTCGCCTAGCCTGGCGTTCGGCATTAATAGGATAGGGCAAGCACTGGTGTCAGGATAATGTGACTGAGTGGGATATCAGGTCATGGTATTGGCACCCTGATTTCCCAATGGGACAGCACAATAAAGTCACCATGAGTGCACACTGTCACAAGTCGGTACCCGTCCTGATATGACCTTAGCTGTTTCCAGGACGTAAAACTCCCAACAGCCAACCAACCATCTATGGTCATATCAGGACAGGTACCAATTTGTGACAATGAGCACTTATGGTGGCAACTCACATTACATAGACAGGTAGGTATGGGTAGTATGTTGATATCGGGGAGCCTAGGTGGTGTAATGGTTGGCACGGTGGCCAGGAATGCAAAGAGATGTGGGTTCGAGTCCCGCTCTAGGCGCAATATTTCCCATTTTCATCACCCCCATGACACTGGTTGCCGTGACCATGATCCTGTACAAGCTGCGTGCTGTATGGTTGGTGAACCTACCCTGTGTATGCATGTGTAAGTGCATTGCCTGTATGTACGTAATTGTAATCATTAAATGACCATTTAAAAGACTTACAATTCCAGTAGGCTGCACTGACCTCTCAGGCAAGTAACCACATAGACAGGTAGGCATGGGTAGTGTGTTGATATCAGGGAGCCTAGGTGGTGTAACGGTTGGCACGCTGGCCTGGAATGCAAGGAGATGTGGGTTCGAGTCCCGCTCTAGGCGCAATATTTCCCATTTTCATCACCCCCATGACAATATGATGCTGCATGGGGAATGCGGGTTTGCCTTCCTCCCCCCATCATGGTCAGTCGGTTCAGTCTGCGCATGGCATAACGCTGCATGGGGAGAGCAGGGTTTGCCTCCCGCCTCCCGCCCCCCCTTCATGATCAGTCGATTCGTGTTGGTGCGGTCTGCGCATGGCATGACGCCACATGGGGAATGCTGGGGGTGCCTTTGCCCCCTTCACGGTCTGTCGGTGCGGTCTGCGCATGGCATGACGCCACATGGGGAATGCTGGGTGTGCCTTTACCCCCCTTCACCGTATGACGGGCTCAGTCTGCTCATGTCGGTATGGTCTGCGCATGGCATGACGCCACATGGGGAATGCTGGGTGTCCCTTTGCCACCTTCACGGTCTGTCGGTGCGGTCTGCGCGTGGCATGACGCCACATGGGGAGTGCAGGGCTTGCTACGTCAGCATGGCGTATGCGTCCCGATCAGAGTCAACACAGCCACCCGGCCTCCCTCTGGCAGTGTCCCCAGGGCGGCGGCAGCTGGAGCAGCAGCCGCAGCAGCAGCTGGAGCAGTACTAGCAGAAGCAGATGTGGCACCAGCAGCAGAAGGAGCAGCAGCAGCAGCAGCACTACTAGTATTAGCAAAAGCAGATGCAGCGCCAGCAGATGCAGCAGCAGCGCCGCGTGGAGATGGTGGCAGACTACTGTCTACAGCAGCTGTCAACTGCCACTGTTGACTCAACCCCAATATCGAGCAATAACTGATTACTATTATCATCATTATCATCATTATTATCTTCATCATCGGGTCCGTAGACATGTGAAGATATGGTTTGTTTGTTTGTTGTTTTATGTCCTAGCAACATCTAAGGTCCTATCAGGACGGGTACCGACTTGTGACAGTGTGCACTCATGGTGACTTTATAGTGCTGCCCCACTGGAAGACTAGGCCGCCAGCACCATGACCTGATATCGCACTCAGTCACAGGGAACTCAAGGCTATTTCAAGGCTTTTCGCTGCTGTTTCTTTATAGGAATTCCAAGACTATTTTCATTTGGTTTTCGCGGGGGGGGGGGGAGGGGGGGAACAATGTCAAATGGCAATTTTTGGGACTAATGTTAGATCAGTGTTAGATCAATGGAATTCAAGGCTTTTCTAGACTAATTACCCAAAATAGGTTCAATTCAAGGCTTTTCAAGGCCCCTATTGGGGCAGATGAAGTTCAAGACTTTTCAATCCTTTCTAAGAGTTTCCAGGCCCCATACGGACCCTCTCATTATATACAGCACAACCTTTCCTCCTCCTTTAGTTTTATTTTATTGTCCGAGCGCAGAGCCCAGGGAGAGAAAAATAACTAAAGCTTGTACTCTATGGGCTTATCCATAGCACCTTATTTGTTCCGAAGGAGCGGGATCTAGCTCAGGCAGTAGAGTGTCCACCTGTGAAGGTGTAGGTCATGCGATCGATCCTGCTCAGTTGACCCATTTGCAGTTTGGGCTATTTTCCGTTCCAACCAGTGGTCCACAACTGGTTCATTAAAGGCTGTGGTATGTGCTGTGCTGTCCTGTCTGTGGGACAGTGCATATAAAGGACCCCTTGCTGCTTATCGGAAAGAGTAGCCTATGTGGCGGAAGCGGGTTTCCTCAAAAGAAATGTGTCAGAATGACCAAATGTTTGTCGTGCAATAGCTGATGATAAAAATCAATGTGCTCTAGAGGCGTCATTAAATAAAACAAACTTTCCCTTTTGTTATTTGTTCCAGGGCCAAGTAAAGAGCAGAAACAATAGCCACCAAATTACATAACCACCAGTAAATGCATAATGCATCATTAGGGTCTAGTGTGGAAATTTCGGTCATGGCAACCAGGGTTTGAACTAGATTTCCCCCCCCCCCCCCACCATCTAACTCTTCCTGCAAAGAGAATACTACTACTAGGCCAATTGAAAGCACTACCGTGTCGTCCGTCTCCCGTTTTGGTAGATCGTTGGATTGGAACCCATGGGTTCGAACCATGGTCGAGTCAAACCAATGCCATAAAAATGTATAATTGTCACTTCCTAGCCAAACGGTTGGCATTATTAGGGTAGGGAAAGGACTGGGTGGCTCAGTGTCAGGATAATGTGACAGAGTGGGATATCAAGTCATGGTACCAGCAGCCTGGTCTCCCAGTGGGGCAGCACTATAATGTCACCATGAGTATGAACTCTCACAAGTCGGTACCCGTCCAAATGTGACCTTAGATGTTGCCAGGAAAAAACCACCACATACAGTGAAACACAGTGACACACACATACAGGACACACACAGTGACAATCACACATATAATATAGTTACACACAGAGTTGTTTGTTGTTATACGCCCTAGCAACATCTTAGGAAGGTCAGGAGAAGGATTCCTAGCCGAGTGAAACCAATGACTTATAAAAATGTATACCTAGCTTGGCACTGAGCATTAACAAGGACTGGTTAGCACAGTATCAAGATAATGTGACTGAGTGGGATATTGGGTCACGGTGCTGGTGGCCTGGTCTCCCAGTTAGGCAGCACTATGAAGTTGCCATGAATGCCCACTGTCACAAGTCGGTTCCCGTCTTATTTCTTTACACCATCAGATATGGTAGGTTGGCTTAGAAGTTAGATCGGCATCCCCCTTATGGGGCTGTCACATTACGACGCATCGCGCAAACGTATGGCGACGTATGTGATTTGTTCCAGCTATGTCGGGATACGTCATTATGCGTTTCGTGTGCGTTATGTGCACGTTGGTATACGTCAATGTACGTCGACATTTGTCAACATACGGTGGTGCGCGTTAGGGGGTCAGCGAAGTTTTGTGCATGCACAAAACTTTCGACGTACGTTAGACGCGCGTTGGAGGAACGTTCTTATGTTGTCCTACGTTGACTTTCATTCCTCTGATGGAGAGCATTCAGTCCACACGTTGGCAACATAACGCCAACGTATGATGATGTTGTTCTAATGCATGCATAATGTATGGCCGATGTGCGGTTGGCATTTTTCCACTGTGTCTCAACGCATCTGGCGATCGCTTAACATATATAATATTCGCCGGCGCTCTGCGAACGTGCCGTGAGCGTTTTGCAGGTGGGTTAGGTGCCCCCCGCACATTGCCATGCATTACGCAAACGTATGGCGACGTATGTGATTTGTTCCCGCTATGTCGGGATACGTCATTATGCATTTTTCGTGCGTTATGCGCACGTTGGTATACGTCAATGTACGTCGACATTTGTCAACATACGGTGGTACGCGTTAGGGGGTCGGCAAAGTTTTGTGCATGCACAAAACTTTCGATGTACGTTAGATGCGCGTTGGAGGAACGTAAAGTGGCTGCATATCGACTGGGGTGATCAGTGTCAGCAATCTGACAACTGTTCCCATCAATAATTATAGGTACTGCATATCAACTAGGGTGGTCAATGGCTGCAATTTAAAAAGGTTCCCGTCAATAATTAAACTCGAAAAGGGATGCATATCAACTGGACTGGTCAGTGTCAAAAATCTGGCAAATGTGCCCGTTGATAATTAAAAGGGCTGCATATTGACTAGGAAATCTATATTAGAAACAAATGTATGGCAATAAATCCTACCAAGTTTGGTTATCAGGAGGCACGCGGTTACAGGTGCAAAGTGAGTTTAAAGAATAGACTATCGTGAAGGTTAGCACTGGTGACCATCCCCACCTTTCAGTGTGTAAACCTGAAGCTGTGACCCAGCGTGTTGAATCGCGGCTTCAGTCCGTACAGAGGGACCAGCGGAACTCACAACATGCACTACTATAAATAGGTACTCCAAGATAAGGACTGGTTGCTAATGCTGACTAGCCACTGGAAAAATAGGAGACTTGTTCTCAGCGTACTACCCCTCTTTGAACGTTGTGCGCTACGAGTGAGTGCATCAGAGCTAAAAATAACTAGAGTAAAGTAGAGATCACTAGCTTTAATTTCGTATCCATTACAGCCAACTTCAGGTTTGAAATATATGAAAAATTGAGGTTTGAAAACTTTCTAATGATCGTAAAATGTGACTTTACAAAATATTTTTTGTGAAAAATATAATATTACATAGAAAATGTCTTTCTCTACAAATCTGTATAGATTGTAAACACCATTTAGCACTCACTCTCAGCAGTTTGGAATTAACCATAGAATGGGTATGCTAATTAGAGCAATCAAATTTATGTGAATAGAGCTTAAAGACAATGCAATCACATTATCAGGGATGCCAGTTGGGGTTGATGAAATTAGTGGAAACGTTTAGTTTCGGTAGTACCCACTAGCTGGTGCCACCGTACTTCGGCTACCGCTGACCGGGTAAGCTCAGCATTGACGATAGTGTTCTCGTAATGCGACAGGAAGTGCCAGTACTTACTTAGCCTTATGAGAAAGTCGTCGTCGAATATTGACCAATCACAGAACACCAAATTCTTCATATTTTGCCCATTCCATTAAAGATTTTCCAGTAGAAAAGTTGTAAGGTCTGAACAAAATTGAGATTAGATTTTGTACTAGAAATAATAAGTTAAAAGAATAATGATGTGATTAAAATGTAATTTGCCTTGAGCGGGCAGCCTCAAACATCAGGATTTAAGCATTTGCAGAATCATGAAAAGTGCGTGTAAAATTAAGGGCAAAGGTTAAATATTAAAGAATTCATAACTCAGGGACTAATAGACCAATTTTCCATTATTATATATATTTGTAATCAGAATGATAAGAGCTTTCTAACTGTACCATTTGTAAATTAACTTCATGAAAAGAAAAATTCAGTTTGGAGTACCTACTATAAAATATACGCACCGCTCTCTAGGAGTCTTACCCACAACCCATCAGACACCTTCTGAAGGTGGTGATTATCCACAATGCGGTAGATGTACATACATAGAGGATTCACAATATTCCGTGAACCCCATAAACATGTTACAATGGTCATGCATTTACAACTATTCGTTCCTTATATCTGATCATGGGGCTTTGGAGCAATAACAGAAATTTGTAGCAATAACAGCATCTTCATTGTGATTAATTTATCCGTAGCTGAAATACACCCCTTAATATTAACAGATGAGTAATTGAATCCAAATATAATAAAAACAGTAAAACAACATGTTAAAGATCCCAGTCGAGTCAAACCAATGAATTATCAAATTTATACTTGTCGCGACCTAGCCTGGCGCTCGACATTAACAGTATAGAGCAAGGACTGGTTAGCTCAGTATCAGGATAATGTGACTGTGGTATATTGGGTCATGGTGCCAGTAGCCTGGTGTACCAGTGGGACAGCACTATAAAGTCGCCACGAGTGTACACTATCACAAGTCAGTACCTGTCGTGATATGAGCGTAGATGCTGATAGGATGCAAAATCCCAACAAACAGGCGAACATGTTAAGGTGTGTGCATAGCCTACATCGCCATTTCAGCCGCGCGGTGCATTGTGGGATGCGTGGAAGAAAAATAAACCCTCGTGAAGCACATGGCGCATGCTAATACACTGGGTGCAGCTATGAAATGTGCTAGTTTCAGCTCATCTCAGCTCTTGTTTGATACATAGAATACCAACTACAAAAATATATATAATAAATTAAGATATTAATCGTTTATCCAGCATTGCATTTACATCAATATAATCAGCACATCATATGCCATGTGCATTTAGATTCAGACAAATCTGGGCCAGAGCCATAGCCAGTCAGTTTTACTTATTTTATTAATGTTTATATTTATATCCTATGACATATGTAGAACTAGAAAATGAGTAGGGTTAATCAGATATTGGTTATATATTTCTCTGAAAGAAGTGTCTGATGACACATTTGGCATTTTAATATTTAGAACAAGAATTAATAATGGTGATGCAGATAGCACCCTTAAAGTGACTGATTGTTTTGTGTGGAATTGTATGTTTCTTAGCTCAAAATGGTTAACTATGGCTAGTTTTGCCTTAGAAGTTAGATATATTCATCAGATCATTATATTGCATCTGTGCATACATGTTTATGCCAAATTCTTATGTATTTCTATTAATTTTGAATTAAATCAAAGTTTTTCCCTATGTGTATCGGCTACCTCAACGGCTGTATGCATTTGCTTTGCTGCCAACACCGTTTTGGGCACATGCGCAGTCGGAACGGTGATCTCGTCTATTCACACGCATGAATTGCTTTTATGATATCACAGGTTTGTATAGGTTTCTGTGTGCCTGGCTTGTTTTTGTGTATGCCTGTAATGGTGGGATGAGAGGGGAGGGGGAGGGGGGAGGGGTGGGAGAGGGGGGGAGAGGAGGGAATTACTAGGTCTGCACTAAGCCTACTTATACTCATGTCTAACACTCCTTGTGGACTTGGGTGCCTTTACATCCATTGAGTATTAATGCCCGCAAGACACCCACCCTACAAATATGACAAACCTCACATGATCAGGTATGAGGAAGTGCACAGATCAGAAATTGGTAGCACGTGACCCACTTAATAAAGTGTATGAGGTCAGGTCGGTTGGTTGTCTGACAGTTTTACGTCCTGGCAACATCAAAGGTCATATCAGGACAGGTACCGACTTGTGACAGTGCACTCATGGCGATTTCTCAGTGGGGCAGCACTATAAAGTTGTCATTAGTGCGCACTGTCACAAGTCGGTACCCATCCCAGCGTTCGAAGGAAAAGTGAAAATTACATCAGACTTGTCTGGTGGACAAGCCACATTTTTTGCCTATTTCTATCACTGCATATGTATATAGAACTTGAACTTATATAAGAAGTATAAATTGTTAGCCAAGATACATATGTATATACATATATTTGTATACCATATTCCCGTGGTCTAATGCCCATGTGTGGGCTAACGCCCACACCCACCCCTAACATGGCCAATATTTCGTAAACGCCCACCCCCTTAAACGCCCTTGCGTGGGTAAACCCCCCCCCCCCCCCCCCTCAGTGATTTGTCTATTTAAACGCCCAGGGTGTTAACCCGCAAGAATACGCTATCTACTGTGGACAATTGAAAATTCAGACGGTCAGACGGACAAGTGAAAATCACACCATAATTGTACATTGGACAAGTGACTTTTTTGTTGCTGCTTATTTCTATCACTACCTCATGACACGACCTTAGATGTTGCCAGGATGTAAAATTCCAACAACCTTTATCGGGAGGTGTCTGGCAGGCATCATGAAGCAGCCCGTGCTATTTCCGACTGGAGATAAGCAGTTGGTTTGTTTGTCATTGTACGTCCTACCAACGTATACGCTGGACTTGTCAATCACAACCGTCAACCCACATCACAGTACACCGCGCATAGGTTGGGTTATGCTTTGAATACGCCGCCATAGGCTAGGGGAAGGTTATGTATAGGTTACGCATACGCTTCAAAAGCTCCCGCAGTGCAAAAAGGTTGGCTTACGACAACCTATAACGTTTTTCAAATTTTTGCCGTAATTTAAGCATACGCCGCCGCCATAGGTCGTTGTGTGACAGCCCCATTAGATGTTGCCTAGACAATAAACTCCAACAACCAAGCAATATGACAAAAACAAAAAGTGATTCCGGGCTGGTCAATCCGGTATTACTTTGATCCGACTGAGCAAATATCACCGGGGTATCATTAGCAGAAAGGACCACCAACCAACCACTTAGATCTGTAATTATTGTAATGCTATATCGAGTGAGCTGTTTGCTTTGACCTCCTTAATCATATATGCTCTATGATACCGGACAGGTTATTACTAGTAATATGAGTGCCACTATGCTCCACCCACACAACATCCCCCCCCCCCCCCCCGCGCTGACCAGACGGGATGGCCGAATGAGTTGACCGTCCGTCACCTGCTTTGGGAGATCAGGGGATCCGAACCCTGGTCGAGTCAAACCAATGACTTAAATATTTATACTTGTCACTTCCTAGCCAGGCGCTCGGCATTATTAGGATAGGACAAGGACTGGTTGGCTCAGTGTCAGGATAATGTGACCGAGTGGGATATCAGGTCATGGTGCTGGCGGCCTGATCTCCCAGTGGGGCAGCAGTATAAAGTCACAATGAGTGTGCACTGTCTCAAGTCAGCACCCGTCCTGATATGACCTTAGATATTGCTAGGACGTAAAACAACAAACAAACAACCACCCTGCGCTTCAGCTGTGCTCATGGTGGGTGTTGTAATGCGACCGTAAAACCACTAAGCTCTGACAACAGGTCACTTCCAAGATACTGTAATAGTCCATACATGAGCTCCACCACCATGCGGTGGCTGCAGGAACTACGCCGTCTACTGTCGCAGTTCTTCTGCGTCAGGGCCCGTATGCAGGAGTCGGTGGTATTCGGTAGTAGCGAGCCAAAACGGTGGTAGCAGGGAATTTCCCGGGTAGGGGGGGAAAAATGGTATGCACGAGGCAGTGATAGGCCTAACACCAAAAGCTTGCCCGGTGTTACCCTACCCCTGGTAAATAGGAGGTATAGCGAGTTCATTAGGCCCAAATCTATTCAATGCTGTCATATTTAACAGAATTACATATGCAATAAGTGAAATTTTATTAAATTAATCCTAAAATCGAAGCGAGATTAACGTTGCCGGCTCAAAGGCGGCGATATTAATATTGTCGAATCGACGAATGCAAGCAACCACCGCCGCCACCGCCAGTATGGAAAGCGACATCGATGCGGCGGCGATTTGTTTACTTTACATTCGTCGATTCGAACATTTTTATATCGCCGCTGTTGCGGCGGCAGCATTAATATTGCTTCGAATTTAGGGTTAATTTCATCAAATTTCACTTATTGCGTATCTAATTCTGTTAAATATGATAGCATTTAATATATTTAAGTCTAATATATGGCTACAAGCGCAGAGGGATTTCCCAAATCTATAAATAAATTCACGTTTAGCTATAATGAAAGTGTTACGCGCTCCTGCATACGACTTGACACAATTCCCGACGTCAGTGATAGCTAAACGGTAACAGGCTCAAACACCAAACCCCGCGATCACCGACTCCTGCATATGGCCCCAGGGTGGCGGAACGCTAGCCGGTGGGCAGCGCCCTGAGTGGACTGCCCCTACTGCGTCCAGCTAGCGCCCCCCGCTCCCACTGTGCGAGGTTACCTGCGACATGTCTGGTCAGGGGGTGGGTCACTCGGCTGTGTGACGCAGCAGTGGGCGGAGCTGACAATAAATGGTCAAAGCATACATTCCTATCTTCTTCGTTCTTCCGTGAGTCGCTGAGAGAGAGACCAGGTCCGCGTTCAGGGTGCGTCTCGGAGGCACCGCAGAGCGATGGGTTTTTGGCCTATTTGCATTCAGGGTGCGTCTCGGAGACGCCTCCCATTTCAGACAGGAGACAAAAAGCGCCTCGAAAATGGCCGCCTGTATTCAGTGGTTTCAGCCAATCACAGCGTAGCTTTATCATTGCAAATGGCCACCGCCTATGGGGGTGGCCATTTTCGAGGCGACAACTGCTTTTGCCGTTCACACTAGCATCATCAGGGATTTCCCCGAGACGTCTCGGGAGGCGCACCCTGAACGCGGCCCTGGTTGGAGTCGGCTGTATGCGGCCTATCACAATACCAAAGTCGGTGTCCACCCAGCCACCAATAAGGCACCTGGTGATGGCCGGGTGCACAGTGAAGCACGCTTAGTGACTGGCTGGGATATATCTGAATCAGTAAGACCACCAGGTGGCTTCCCAAGTGGGAGGTTATGGGTTTGAATCCCAACCGAGTCAAACTTATGACTTTCCAAATTTATACTTGTCACCACCCGCCTTGGCAATCAACATTACTAGGATAGGGTAAGGACTGGTTTTCTTAGTATCAAGATAATGTGACTGAGTGGGGATATCGGGTCATGGTGCCATGGCCAGATTAAGCTAGTGTAGGGTATGTAGTAAATGTGAGTGACTTAGAAGTTAGAGGTTTTATTTGAGAAAAAAAACACCCTATTTTGGTAGATGCATGGTGTCGATAGGCAAATTCTCATATTAGCGCAAAATCATAAAAGCATATTTTGGATACATTTTATGGGATAAATTAAGTACATGCTAACATACTTAATACACAGAGTCAACAATAACTATTTGACGTACTACACCCCAAAAAGAAGGCAAAATCATTAACAATGTAACTTGGAAACAACGAATGTGGCACAGTTTCTGAGAATGATCCAGGTAACAATTGATAGCGTGCCAGCATTTAGTGTGGGGGTCCTTCAAAATGGGGGAGGGGGGGCGGGGCATAAGCTACTTTTGCTACTAGGTTAATCCAGGCAATGAATGGTGCTGGCAGCCTACAGGTTGGTACCCGTCCTGTTAGAACCATAGGTGTTGCTAGGAGGTAAAGCCCCCACAACAAACATAGCTAAAGAGGCTTTATCAGGGGATGGGATTAAGTGCATGCATTTATTTGTACAAACCTGCTACAATACCATGTAGTACTAGACCGGACACGCGTCAAATACCTAACCTGACCTGCACAGCCCCGCACCCTGAAATACCCATACTACTAATGCTTAGGACACAGATGCTGCGGTCGTCAAATACCTAACCTGACCTGCACAGCCCCGCACCCTGAAATACCCATACTACTAATGCTTAGGACACAGATGCTGCGGTCGTCAAATACCTAACCTGACCTGCACAGCCCCGCACCCTGAAATACACATACTAGTAATGCTTAGGTCACAGATGCTGCGGTCGTCAAATACCTAACCTGAACCTGCACAGCCTCGCACCCTGAAATTCCCATACTACTAATGCTTAGGTTACAAATGTTGTAGGCATCAAATACCTAACCTGACCTGCACAGCCCCGCACCCTGAAATTCCCATACTACTAATGCTTAGGTCACAGATGCTGTAGGCATCAAATACCGAACCTGACCTGCACAGCCCCGCACCCTGAGATACCCACACTACTAATGCTTAGGTCACAAATGCTGCGGTCGTCAAATACCTAACCTGACCTACACAGCCCCGCACCCTGAGATACACATACTACTAATGCTAAGGTCACAAATGCTGCGGTCGTCAAATACCTAACCTGACCTGCACAGCCCCGCACCCTGAGATACACATACTACTAATGCTAAGGTCACAAATGCTGCGGTCGTCAAATACCTAACCTGACCTGCACAGCCCCGCACCCTGAAATACCCATACTACTAATGCTTAGGTCACAAATTTTGCAGTCGCCGTGCAGTGCTGCTTGTTTGTTTGTTGTTGTTTTACGTCCTAGCAACATCTAATGTCATATCAGGACGGGTACCGACTTGTGACAGTGCACACTCATGGCGACTTTATAGTGCTGTCCCAATGGGAAACCAGGCTGCCAGCAACATGACCTGATATCCCACTCAGTCACATTATCTTCACACTGAGCCAACCAGTCCCTGCCCTATCCTATTAAAGCCGAGCGCCTGGCTAAGAAGCAACAAGTATCAATTTTTAATTCATTGGTTTGACTCGACCAAGGTTCGAACCTACGACCCCACGATCTACCAGCCAGGGATACGGACGCTCTAAGTCTAACTCATTCGGCCATCCCGTCTGGTCGTGCTGCGGTGGATCTTGCGGTTTATCTATCCACAATTTGTACGGTCACCGCAACATTGTCATTGGTTCAAATGAAGTACATATGGCCTTTTAGATATCATTTTTCAAATTCAATCATTATCATTTTTCTTTTTAAATTGAAAAAAAGAAATTTGGAATAGCACCAAAAAAAGTTATTCAAAATTCTCTAATCATATGACTAATGCCCGGTACACACCTAGCGTATACGATCGTTTTCCCGCACCCACCTAGCGTATACGACCTAAAACTGCCCCAAAATCGTGAGGTGTGCACTCCCCTAGCACACCTACCGATTGCGATTCCCGATTTTTAGGGCTAAAACGGTAGGTGTGCGCTAGGATTACGATTGCGATTCCCGATTCGAAAAATGAATCGGCCCGATTTCAGTTTTAAGCGGATCGGGAGTTTTAGTGCGCGAATCCTATACGCTATGTGTGTACCTGGCATTACCTGTGGTGTTGCGATTTTCAGAAGTTAAGATAAATTCAACTTAAAAGAAACGCAACCCCTTGCAGCGAGCAAACAACACGCGGTCACCATACGGCCACCATATCCAACCGTATGGTCGCAGCACTGTTTTGCCGATGCGGTGACTTATGAGCGCCGTAAGCACCCCACAAGGCATTTGTGACTTAGGCATTATCAGCCACAGACTATTGCCCGCCTAAAATTATAACACTTTAACACTGAACCCCATCAACACATGGCATATATAATAGGTTGGCAAATTAAAATAGGATCCCTAGTTTTTCTACGGACGCAGAGCACAGGCCTCCAATGAGGAAGGTCGGGAGTTCAATTCCCGGTCCAGTCAAACCGTACAAAATTGATACTTGTCGCTTCCTAGCCAGACGCTCGGCATTATTAAGATAGGGCAAGGACTGGTTGGCTCGGATTCGGTGTCAGGATAATGTGACTGTGTGGGATAGCAGGTCATGGTACTGGCAGCCTGGTCTCCCAGTGGGGCAACACTATAAAGTCAGCATGAGTTCCCACTGTCACAGTTTGGTACCCGTCCAGGATGTAAAACTGCAACAACCAATCAACCTAGTTTTCCCTGACCGTACTATATTATCTATTATCTATCTGAGCCTGTCTCTAAAGGTGATAACACTTTTTTTTGGGTCCATTGTAACGATTGACACAAAATAGCACAGAAACCATTACACTGAAAACACAAGGACATTTGCTTCAAATCAATATGTATTCTATTGGGATTATGAAACACCCTGTAAAGAACAAATCAGTTTATCCTGAGCAAATGCAGATGTAGATAGTGTGTTAATCATTACAATGGACAAAGTTTTGTCCCATATTGCTTAGCACCTTTTGAGGCAGTCTCATCTATCTATCTATCTATCTATCTATCTATCTATCTATCTATCTATCTATCTATCTATCTATCTATCTATCTATCTATATATCTATCTATCTCACACACACACTTCCTCACTCACTTCTCTCTCTCTCTCTCTCTCTCTCACACACACACACACACACACTCTCTCTCTGACCCCCCTCTCTCTCTCTCTCTCCCTATCTTTCTCTCCCCCTCTCCTCACTCAACACTCAGTAACCATCTTAATGAGTGACTCATCAACTAGTATAAAGCTGTGTTTACACGCGCAATTGTGAAGCGAATTAGGCAAATCGATTTATATGAAGCGATGTAGTGGCGCGTTTACACGAAGCGAGTTTGAAAGTGTTTCGGCGCCGGGAACCAGCAGCCTTAGTCCCGCCTGTAGCCGGCGAGCACTGCTATTTGTTTAGTTTACACTCGGCGATTCGACGCCGATGCAGCTGTTACGTTAATATCGCTTTTAATTTAGGGTTAATTTAATTAAATTTCATTATTTGAGTATGTAATTCTGTTAAATATGATCGGATTCAATAGATTTCAGCCTAATCGGTCCCTAACACTGCCGGGCACCAGCGATAGTTACAGCTGCGCATGTAGCCGGCGAGCACTGCTATTTTACACTATCGCCGCCCGGGAACCAGCGGAATCGCTTCATATAAACCACCTGGCAAGGTGGTTTACATAAAGTGAATCATATGAAGCGAATCAGCCCACGGGGAATGTGAGGCGAACTAGGCAAGGCAATTTATATGAAGCGACTTAACTTGCCCGTGTAAACACGGCTCTAGTACGCCTGCTCTAAAACTGTCCCGCAGTGATGCAAAGGTCACCAGCAAAACCTGTACCACCACACTTCGCTCAAAAATGAGTGTTCCAAATTTGTCGTCTGCTCTCACTAAATGTCAACCCGGCTATCTGAGCACTTACTATTCAATTCAGTCTTCTGTGGAGATCAGGGGCCATATTCATGAGCTCGGGGTAGCGCTACCCTGAGGCTGTAACCGGGGGGTACGCTACCCCCCCGGCTAACGGCGGAAAATCCTTATTCATGAGCTCGGGGTAGCACTACCCTGGGGCTCTATCCTGAGGGTACGCTACCCCAATTTCGACCCAGGGGTAAGCCACTATCCCGAGGGGATAGTGATTGTGTGTGGCTCTGAATCTATTCAATGCGATCATATTTGATAGATTTAAATGCGCAATAAGTGAAATTTATTCAAATTAACCCTAAATCCGAAGCGATATTAATGCTGCCGCCGCATTGGCGGCGTTATGCATATTGTCGAATCGACGAATGTAAAGTAAACAAATTGCCACCGCCGCAGCGACGTCGATTATCCATACTGTCGACGTCAAGTAAATATGGCCGCCGCCGAATCGGCGGGAATTTCTTACGCCCAAATCTATTAAATGCTGTCATATTTAACAGAATTACATACGCAATAAGTGAAATCTTATCAATTTAACCCTAAATCCGAAGCGAAATTCACGCTGCTGGCGCAAAGGCGGCGATATTAATATTTTCGAATCGACGAATGTAAAGTAAACAAGTCGCCGAATCGGCGTGAATTTCTTACGCCCTAATCTATTAAATGCAGTCATATTTAACAGAATTACATACGCAATAAGTGAAATCTTATCAATTTAACCCTAAATCCGAACAGAGATTAACTCTGTTGCCGTAATTGCCGCGATATTAATATTTTTGAATCGACGAATGTAAAGTAAACAAGTCGCCGCCGCCGCAGGGACTGGAGGGAATTCCCAAATCTATAAATAATCGAACGGGTAGCTATCCGGCCCGGCTAGAACAGTGGTGAATAGCGATTGACCTAATTAACCTCTGCCGTTAACCCGCGGGATAGCTACCCAACGGTTAAGCCTACCCTCCGGCTAAGCGTACCCCGAGCTCATGAATATGGCCCCAGGAGTTTGGTTCCTGGTCGAGTCAAACCAATGACTTATAAAATCGATACTTGTCACTACCTAGCCAGACGCTCAACATTTATAGGATAGGGCAAGGACTGGCTAGCTCAATGTCAGGATAATGTGAGATATCGGTTCATGGTGCTGGTGGCCTGATTTCCCAGTGGAGCAGCACTATAAAGTTACTATGAGTGCGCACTGTCACACGTCAGTACCCGTCCTGATATGACCTTAGAGTTAGTTAGTTTTTTTTTTAAATTTGTTGTTTGACGTCCTAGCAACATCTAAGGTCATATCAGGATGGGTACCGACTTGTGACAGTGTGCACTCATGGCGACTTTATAGTGCTGCCCCACTGGGAGACCAGGCCACCAGCACCATGACATGATATCCCACTCAGTCACATTATCCTGACACTGAGCCAACCAGTCCTTGCCCTATCCTAATAATGGTGAGCGCCTGGCTAAAAAGCGACAAGTATCAATTTTTAAGTCATTGGTTTGACTCGACCAGGGTTCGAACCCACAACCCCACGATCTACCAACACGGGAGACGGACGCTCTAACTCATTCGGCTATCCCGTCTGCTTATATGACCTTAGGTTGCTAGGACGTAAAACAACAACAAACGACATTTGGCGACGAGAAGTGAGGCGACACTCGATGGTTGTAAAAATGTAAATAAGCACACGAGACGCGGCCTCCAGCCGGCTCGATTACAATTGACCAATTTCATATGACGTCAGTAGGTCAGTGCGCGCCTTGCTTGGCTGCAGGACAACATCCGGTCACTGCAAACTCAATGGCTATGAGCTCAGAATATCCCAACTTTCAATATTATTGCCCTTAAGTTAAATTAAATACTTCAGATCTTCCTCTTCAATCGCGCATTAATATATTTTTAATCGACTCAGTGAAAACTTAAAAATTACTGCATAGACATAGCATTGCTACAGCGCAAATCAATGCAGTGTTTACCCTTCGCGGGCTAATCAACAAACTCAGTGCATTGTCAATGGTCGTAAGCAATCTTCTTACAGAAAAAGTGAAATATCTCTAAAAAGACACCACCTAGAGACAAACCGCTTGGAACACTTAAAGAAAACATATTTAACGAATAGATTATATTAGATTTATATGGTTAGGCTTCTGCATTTCTATTAATTTTGAATAAAATTGACGTCTTGCACTGTCCGTATCGACAAACTCAATGCATTGTCAATGGCCGTAGGCAATCTTCCTACAGAAAATGTTAAATATCTCTAAAACCACACAACCTAGAAACAAACCGCTTGGAACACATATAGAAAACATATTAAACAAAGAGATTATATTAAAATTTATAAGGTTAGGGTTCTGCAAATTTTCTTATTAATTGTGAATAAAAAAAATCCCGAGGACGTTTTGGCAAACTTGCACCGTTATCGGCCCAAAAAAAAAAAATACAACTCCAGGGTGGGCCCAGTGTTGCCCGACGGTTCTGCAGCCCAAAGCAGCTTGCGCATTTGCATTACGCGATGGGTTTGTAAAACATTGAAATTGGGGCATGCGATTTTGTGGGGTTGGTGGTGGGTGGGTTTTGGTGGGTGTTGGGGGTTGGGGTTGTGGTTTATTTTATTTGTTTTGTATTTTTTTTGTCTTTTTTGTTTTTTTTTGTTTTTTTTCTTTTATTTTGGTTTCTTTTTTTTTTCTTTTATTTTCACTTTTTTTTTTTTTTTTTTTTTTTTTTATTTTTTGTTTCCACACAGTTTCCAATCCGCAGTGGGGCGATTTTTATTTTTTAATGTTCATTGGCAAACACTCAAACCCTCCCAGGAAACCCCCCGAAGAAAAAATGGCAGCGTTGAATTAAGGGCCGTGTGTGGGTTGTTGGTTGTTTGGAGGGGGGGAATTTGTTTTGTTTGGTTTGTTTGTGGGTTGTTAGTCATAGGAAAACATTCCTAAGGGGTTCCATATCAGCCGGGTTACTGACTTGTTGGACCCAGTGCAACCATCATGGAGGGACTTTTTTATAGTGCCCCTTCTTTTGCCCCACTGGGGAAGGGGAGGGACCTGGCCCTTCCAAGCACAACCCAATAGGCACCCTCTGATACCCACTTAGTCGCATTATTTCCTGGGGGGACCACAGAGGCTCAATCAGTCCTTTGCCCTTATATTCCTAATAAGCCCGGGAGAGCGGCCCCCTTGGCTAGGGGAAAAAAGTGAACAAGTAATAAAAAATTTTTTAAGTCATTGTTTTGGGGACTTTCAACCAGGGTTCGAAAACCCACGCTCCTTTGTTTTTCTACCAACACGGGGGAGGGACAAGGCGCCCGCTCTTAATCATTATGGTTATAGCCATTTGATTGAGTAGCCATTTGATGAAGTAGCCCACAGTTTCTTACCTTTACCATAGGTTTTCCAACCACTAACCCGCTTATTTTTTCGCCCGTATTTTGGGGACTAACGTTGGTCGTTTCACCCGTGTACCTTAAACAAAAAAATGTTTAACCGGGTGGGATCTTTTTAAAATTCTAGGGTAGGGGGTGTGTGTGGGTGCAACAAAAATAACTAAGGGGCCACTTCTTAGTCGGGGCGTTTCCTATAATATAAGGGTTTTTCGCTTTTTTTAATGGGGGCCTGTCTTGGGGGGACTCGGGGGCTCGGGTTTGCTTCACTGGGCTTGATTTAAAAAAAATAGGATGGCAAACAAAAAAGTAGATTGAATAAATAAATTCAATCAATTTTTTTTTTTTAAAATAAAATTAAAAAAACGGACATTCCCACGCCCCCCCCCCCCCACCCCCCCAATTGCATTTCATGTAAAATTGGCACCCAAACACTTCAGGGTTTTTCAGGCTTCCAACAAAAAAGTTCTGGGGCGGGGGGGTCGGGCGTTGGAGGATGGGGCGATATTTGGAAAGTCGGTTGTGTTTTGAAAGGGTTGTGGTTATTAGGGGGGGGGGGGGGGGGGGGGGGTGGGGGTGAGGGTTGAGTGGTTGGAGTTGGGTGGAGGTTGTTGTGGTAGTGTGTGGAACTTTGTGTGGTGAGGAGGGAAATTGGTGGGTGGTGAGGGTGTATATATGTGTAAATGGAGTGTGCGTTGTTATGAGAGTGCTGTCTGAAGTGGGGAGTGGTGGTATGGAGTGAGTGTGTGTGTGCGAGTGTGTATATGAGTGTGTGTGTAGTGTTGAGGTTTTGGCTGAGTGTTGTGTTGTTGGTGTGTTTGTGGTAATAAATTTGTGGCCGGGGTGGTTAGGTATAAGATATGCCCGCGCCCCCACAACTGGGGCTGTGCTGGCCATCAAAGCCAAAAAGGGGGGGGCCTATGTGAAAAGGAGGGGGGGGGGGGGGGGGTTTTTGGGGGGGGGGGGGGGGGGCGGGTAACCGTGGACCCAAATATTTTGAATTTTCCAAAATTTTAAAACCCCCGGGGGCCCGGCCATGTTTTGAAAAAAATTTTTCTCTCCCGGCCCCCAGTCACGTGACCCCCTCCCCGCCCCCCCCCCACCGCCTTTCCCGGCGCCGGGCTACTTTTTAGCGATCTTTCCCTGGGGCCTTTTCTTGCCTGCTTGCCTGTTGCCTGCTTTTCCTGCTTGCCTGCCCGCTTGCCTCCCGAAATTTAGCCCCGGGTAAAAATAATTTCCCGGACTTTCATCATATCTATTCGGTCGGTCGCGATGCGACAAAGCTGCTTTCATTACTTGGGGGGCGGCCCCTCTCCACTTAGCTTTTCTGCGTGAGGGGGGATGTCCATGAGTTGGTTTTTTAATGTCTCTCAACTTCAGGTTTCTCTTGATGGGAAACTTGAAACCAAGGGCGAGGCGCCCTTCTTTCTGTAACCAGAAGGGGCAAAATTGAGGGGGTTTTAAAGGATCTGCTTTGGTGCCTGTTTTGATGGGGCATCCTCATGGTGTCCAGTCCACCGGGGATTCTTTTTTTTTTTCAGAAGATCTTCCTAGGGGGGGCCCCCCGGGGCCGTTTTTTTGGGATTTTCCTTATTTGTCCTTTGCCTTCCAAGTTTAGGGCCCTCATGTTGAACGCGATGTTGCATGCGCTTTTTCACTTGTTTTGTACCCTGTCCCGGGGGTCAAGGGCTCCGTATAGTAGGGTAGAAGCTCGATTGCAGGTAGAT
>CM059190.1:5596081-5622579 GCA_030323885.1 Branchipolynoe longqiensis
GGGGCGATCCCACCGCGTCCGGCTCATGCCTCACGCGAGACGTCTGTCGCGGGGGTGAGCGGGTCTCCGTACACGTCGCCCGGCCTGCCCCTCCGCTGACGCCCGCCTCCCTCACGGCCGTCGCCCACCACCTCGCCCTCGCCGGGCCCTTGGGCGTCGTCCCTCGGGCCGCCCTGCTCCTCAGGTACTACGGGATGCTACGGCAGTCCAGCCTCCTCTCCCCCATCCCCGAGGTGTGGGCGGCCCCCACACCATCACACGTGCCGATGTTGCCCCCGCCACCGGGGGACTGCGCATCACCCTGCTGAGCTCAAAGACCATCGCGCTGCCCTCGGGGGTGGTGGCCCTCTTCACCCCTGCTTCCCCGGGCCGCCCTCTCTGCCCCGTGGCGGCCTGGGCCGCCTACATCGCCCTCGTGCCTGCCGACCCCGCCGACCCCACCTTCATACTGCCCTCGGGTCGCCCACTCGACCCTCGGATACTGACTGCCATCCTGCGAGGCGCCCTCACGGCCCTCGGGGTGCCCACCCCCGACGGATACACCCTCCACAGCCTCTGCCAGGGGGCGGCCCAGGCATGCCAACGCGCCAGCGTCCCCCTCAGGTATATAATGGAGCAGGGCACCTGGACCTCGGATGCGGTTCACGCATACGTCCCCCGCATCGCCGCCTCGGGCGCCCCTCGAGCCTTCTCCTCTGTTTTGGTAAAGGGCTCTTCGGGGCGCCTCCCTCCCACTTGACTTTATTGCTTATTGACTTTGTATCCTCATTGACATTGCTCTATTGATTGTACATCCTTATTGACCTTGATTGATTATTATTGATGATTACCCTTGATGACATTATTATCCTGCTTAACATTGCTGCACTGACCTTCTTTGAATAAAGTGCTTTTATTCCAACTCCTGCCTTTCTCTCCTCCTTCGTCACGTATCGGTCATAATGCTCGCATTGCGTGTGATTTGTGGTGAGGGAGGAGGACCCCCCCCTATCTCTCCTCAGCCAGCGCCCGTTGGGACGCTGACATAACACCCTCTCCCCCCCACCTCCTCTCTCGGCCCTTATAACCGGCCGCCTAGCTGCTCCTAGCCACTCGCCTCCACTCACCCTCCCTGCACGGACACCATTTCTTCTCCACCCACCCACCCATACTTCTAACTTCTACAACTCTATATGGAGGAGGGGTCCATCTGTGGCGCCTCCCTCTCTCTAGAACGTACTCTGAGAAAATGACTTTATTTCTCTTGATATCTAGTAACACACTTCTTCTCTTTGCTAGTAATATGCCTCATTGACATTGCTCTATTGATTGTACATCTTTCTTGACCTTGATTGAATATTATTGATGATTACCCTTGATGACATTATTATCCTACTTAACATTGCTGCACTGACCTTCTTTGAATAAAGTGTTTTTTTTCCAACTCCTGCCTTTCTCTCCTCCTTCGTCGCGTATTATGGATATATTTCCAAGGGGTTTTATTTTAATTGCATTGTGTTTTACTAGAGGAGTTTGTAGTGTAGTGTAATTATCGTTGACCAAAGTACCCACGTCGACAGTGCTAATGCGTTTCCTGGTATATCACCTTATACGTTTGAGATGACAGCAACATTGACAGTTCAAATGTCTCTGCATATCAAGTGATACAATTGGCACACCTATATAGCGATATGCCGATATGTGGGTGACTAGTTGGGATGGCCAAATGAGTTGAGCGTTTTGGTAGATCGTCGGCTTCGAATCCAAGGGTTTTAACCCTGGTCAAGTCAAACCAATGACTTAAAAAGTGTATACGTAGCCAACCAGTCCTTGGCCTATCCTAGTAATGCCCAGTGCCTGGCTAGGAATCATCAAGTATCGATCTTTATGTCATTGGTTTGAGTCGACCAGGGTTCGGCCAAAGACTATTGTCATCTAGCGGAAAAAGCCAAGTCTTATTTTCTCTGCTGTTTTCAACATGTTCCATTAGCAGAACTCAACATTTTTGATAATTGGAATATTTCCTAAGATGGCTAATGATAATCTAACTAATTTTAAAAGGGTATCTCAATATTATTATTTTGTACATTTATTTGAAGAGGGTTTGCGATATGTAACTCAGCAACATGGACTGTGGGAGTCTGTCATAGTCATCTACTGCTCCAGCCTCCCCAACCCCAGCTCCGATAGTGGTGCCACCACCCCCGCACACTGTAACCACCACTCACTGTACAGCCAAGCGAGTGGAGGGATCCCCCCACCCTACATCAGGGGAGGAGGAGGGCAGGGCACTATAAAGCTTGTTACATGTGATAAAGGGTTTATCACTATCTACTATATATGAATACATATATATGGACAGTGATAAGCCCCTCATCATCTTTAATAAGTAAAGATGATGAGGGGCTTATCCTACTTGCAATATATATGTATATGTAAATATTATCATGGTAAAAATGCATACACTATATTTAAAACTAAGCCTGTTTTATACATTGTTTTTCAATTTCTTGTGATTTTGGTTAGAAAATGTAGGGCCTTCAAGTATCACTATCGATCCCATTAGAACCTATCTTCTTCTCATTCCAGGTTACACTATCACTCGTTGGCTAATCACACCTCATGGCACACTGACAACCTTTCTGTCATTTTGTGCCACTGATATCTTAATTCTGTTAGTCTTATTGGACCACTCAGCTCAGTTCTTCTCGGCCACCCACACATCTCTCTACATGTTTGATTTTAAATAATTCACGCAACCATGACGACTGTAGATAATAATATATAAAAACTCTCATGTCTTGATTGACAAACAATAGTTGTAATACAAAGCTGTCATTATCATACTGTCTTCTTATTAGGAGGTGGTAGTTTATTTATTATATTAGTTAATGTGAAAGTACAACGTTTGAACACTTTGACTTCTTGATACTGAATGGTTTATTCCCGTCCAGGGCTCACTGAACCGCCGGCTAAACTTTCCATGACGTCATCTCATTTACATACTCCTTTTTCTCACTCACTGTCCAGAACATCATGCATCTCATTAGCATATATTACCCATGTGTCTGGACGTCTATTACGCATATATCACATCCCCCCTTAAAGTATTTCTGAAACATGCAATGTTTTAAAATGACCATCAGCATACACAAACATATCCGGTAAAATGAACGCAACAATAAACATATATGCATACTTATCTTAAACACAGGTTCTAGAGAATGTCTGAGCACACTATGGCACTGAAGTCCTTTGAATGTCTGCCATCGTAGCCTCCATGTTATATATTGTCCGTAAATACAACACACACACCAAATGCAGCTGAAACACAACTTAATCCTATCATGCACATGTGTTGTGTGTATACACCCAGCCTAACTGACTCACTACAGGTCTAACCTGCTTGCCGGCCTAATCAGCCGACCTGACCTACTTTGATTAGCCGCACTGTTTACATTCGGCAATGACGCTGACCTACTCTGCGTCTGCCCGACTGGTTTGGGCCGCCCCCCCTCAGGCGCCCTTATAATCTGAACCCGATTCCTCTACAACATATTACCTGTTTCATTTAAAATTTGATATTCTCTCCCTGAGATACCCATACAACCTAAAATTACCCTTTTTTACCATTCCCCTGCATGATTTTTGTATTTTATTTTGTCCCCAACTTTCATAGGTTTGTGCGGCTTACCACATTTTTTGTCATGAAACACTTTCTGGCTTTGTTCCCTTTTCGCTGTCTGGCCTTTCTTTGGATTTTGTGTTTCGGGTATCAACATTTCTTCCGCCATCGGCAACCTACCTCTCAGCCTTCTGCTCATGAGCAGCTGAGCCGGAGATGCATTCAAGACGGGCAATGGAGTGTTCTGCAAAGCTAACTGAAAGTCTGTATTTGTTTTTTTGCACTTCTTCAACATGTCTTTTACCGTTTGCACAAACCTTTCCACCTGGCCATTACTTTGTGGATACTGCGGACTGGAATACACAGCTTTAAAACCATAGTGTTGCGCAAACTCCCAGTACTCATGGCTCTTAAATTGTGGACCATTGTCCAAAATGACCTGACTAGGAATACCGTGCCTTGCAAAATTATCGTTCAACGCCTCAATGACTGTGACAGACGATGTATCACCTAACAGCGTTACCTCTGGATATTTTGTGTAATAATCCACAGTTATCAGGTAATTTGTATGGTTTAACTCAAACAAGTCTGCTCCTACTTCTTCATACGGTTGACAGGCTATCGGGTGATTAATCAATGGCTCATTATGCAAACGTTTACGGTTGTTTTGGCAAGTGTCACACTGACTCTGCAGTCTCACGCCAGCTGCTTGGATTTTGTCATGCCCAAATGTGCTTCGTGTAACGCCTCAATAATTTCACCGCGAAGACCGATTGCCTTTCATGACCAGATTGTTTTCTATTGTTAACTATTGTTAACTCTTTGTGTGGGATGTACTGTCTAAGACATGGCGGTGTCTGTATGCATGTAGTGTCCCACCCATCTTCATTGTGCATGATTAACATGGACATGGACACATCCTTTTCATATTCTCTGACAATCTTACTCAACAAACTTGATGATTGCATGTCCACTGCGGCAAAACAGAATGTGTCATCAAACAGGCATTCATGACCTACATTGGCACTGTGTGCCCTGGACAATGTGTCTGCAAAAAACATCAAAGAACCCTTCACATGAGATAGCTTCATTCTCTGCATTTTGGCCGAAAGTTTGTGAATCGGTTTCTGCATTATCGCCACCAACAGCTTGTGGTCCATTTGAATCTGAACCTCCTTACATATAGTCATGAAACCTCTGGCATCCGAAACCTATGGTGAGCATTTCTTTTTCAATAATGGCATAGCCACACTACGCTGAGTTAAGCGCACGAGATGCGAGTGCGATTGGCTTGTCGTCTTGCATAAATACGGCACCCAGACCTGACTGACAAGCATCTACTTGAATGGGTTTGTTGACATTGTAATACAACAACACAGGAGCAGTTCTTAACTTTTCCTTCAACTTATCAAACGCACCCTGCTGTTCGGTTTGCCAGTGCCACGCGACATCCTTAGCAAGGATCGTGCGCAGTGGTTTGGCAATCTCGGACATGTTGGGTATGAACTTGTGCACATATCCAACCATGCCCAGGAACCTTTGGATGCCTTGTTTGTCACGCGGCTCTGTGATGTCAACTATTGCTTGTATTCTGTCTGGATCAGGCTTCACACCTTGTTGGGTAAGTTGATAACCTACATACTTTACTGTGGTTTTGTCATTTCGTTCAATGTGAGATTTACCAACCTAGCTCAGTCCAACACGGCCTTGAGCCTCTCGTTGTGTTCCTCAACCATTGACCCATATACCAAAATGTTGTCTGTGACTATCCCGATACCGGGTAGATCGCCCATGATACGGTGCATTTCCTGAATAAAAATGTCACTGGCTGTTTTGATGGCAAAATGCAGGCGGGTGTACCTGTACCGGCCCCACGGAGTGTTAAACGTGCACAGATGCAAACTTTCTTCATCTAACTCTATTTGCCAATACCCTCTCATTGCATCCAAAACTGAGAAATATTTCGCATCTGCCGTTTTGGCAATAATTTCATCAATTGTTTTGGTAGGGAAAAGCCCTCTCTTTATGGCTTTGTTCAACTTAGTCGGATCCAGACAAATCCTTATCTTATTTGGTTTTTGTACGATAGTTATGGAATTAACCCACTCGGTAGGTTCATCCTGCTAAACTATTACACCTAACTCCACCATGCGATCAAGCTCACTATGTACTTTACTTTGAAAAGTAAATGGGATCCGTCTAGGTGGATCGATAACAGGTTGTACAGATTTATCAACATGAATGATAGCATTTGCTTTGTCAAACCTAAACCCTGAAACACATCTATGTATTCGCTTACCAGCTGTTCAGCCCGGGCGCTGGGACCGACACTCGGCTTGGAAATGTTCGTCGGCATGGCAGAATGTGTAAGAGATGCGTGTAGTGCATATAGCGAGTGACCGCTGTGACGTCACAGAGTCTTCGTGTTGGCCGGAGGCCCATAATAAACCACTCAGACACTGGCCTTCTTGGTGTTCGGATGTCTTCCATATACTACATGGTGTCAGATGTGGGGTATCTGAAGCGAGGAAACACCCTAAGTCAACATGGCCCTCTCTGCTCTCAAACCACCATTGCCTCTACGTTTGGAGGGAGCAGCGACCAAGGCTGAAAAAATACAGTGCTGCATGTTTTTACACATGGCTGGACCGGAAGCGCAGAAGATGCATTTAACGTTCAAAATGCCTGAAAGTCAAAAGGATAAGATTGAGCCCCTAGTGAAAGCATTTGAAGAGTATCGTCTGGGAAAAACTAACATTACGGTGGTGAGGTACTCGTTCAATTCTTTTAACCAGACACATGAATCGATGGACGCGTATATTCGGGAGTTAAAACACCGGATATCATATAGTGACTATGCGGAGATGGAAGACCCATTGCTATGTAACAGATTGGTATGTGGTGTCAAAGAAGTAAAGCTGCGGGACAAGTTGTTGCAAACACCAAATCTAACATTGGACAGGTGTTTGGAAATGTGTCGGCTAAGTGAAAACATGCATACACAACTACATGCGGGTGAAGATAGCAGCAAGGAGGAGCAGGTAGATACAGTGAGGAAACAGCCAAACGTCTACGCACCAAGACCTCAAGCAAGACCACCGGCACGCACATGGCAAGACCGAGGAACGTGGTTTCCTACATAATGCACAACATCTAGCAGATGTGGATACCAACACGGATCCCAGACGTGCCGGGATATGGATAAGCAGTGCATGTTGTGCAAGCACTACGGGCATTTCCAAAACGTTTGCAAAACTAGACGTGCAAGTCGAACGCAAGTGAACATGTTGAGCACTGCAGATGACAGAGAAGAAGAAAAAGACAACCAAGATGAAGAAAATGATTTGTTTGTGGGTGAAATAACAGACAAAGCAGCTCGCAGCAGCAGCTTATGGTACGTCGATTATAAGTTACAAAATGTACCTGTTAAATTTAAATTGGACACTGGGTCGCAAGCTAACATTGTGCCACAAACTATCTACAATGCTCTACAAAATACCGTGTTGGAACCCTCAAAGTGTTGTCTCGTCACATACTCACATAGTCGCATCCGACCCGAGGGGGAAGCAGTCATCTTCATTGGGGGACTGCCTCTGAGGTTTCAAGTCACTGTGCATGGCACGCCTATATTGGGAAAGGAAGCGTGCATAAAACTACACCTCATCAAGCGAGTAGGAGAAGTCACCGTAAGGACGAGGGAAGCGACTACCAGCCCATTGGCAGCAGAACATTTGGTAAAAAAATATTCAGACATTTTCACAGGGTTAGGGAATATCAAAAGTAATGCGAAGATCCATATTGATCGTAATGTTGAGCCTGTTATTGATCCACCAAGGAGAATACCCAATGCTATTGCAAACAAAGTAAAGCAAGAATTAGACAAAATGATAGAGGTGGGTGTGATAGTACAGCAGTTGGAGCCGACCCCATGGGTGAGCTCGATGACGATTGTCAAAAAAAAAAAAAATATTAGAGTGTGCTTTGATCCAACGAAGCTAAATAAAGCCATATTAAGAACTCCGTACCTGACCAGAATAATAGAAGTAATTGCAAAAACTAGTGATGCCCAGTATTTTTTGGTCATTGATGCAAATAAAGGATACTGGCAGATCGAGTTAGACTCAGACAGCTCCAAGCTATGTACTTTCAATACCCCCTGGGGGCATTTCAGATATACCAGGTTACCGTTCGGTATTAAAACGGCAGGGGATATTTTCATCGGTGAAATGAACAGGATATTAAGTGGGCTACCGGGGGTTAATGTCATTGCGGATGATATTTTGGTATATGGGAGGACCATGCAAGAGCACAATAAGAATTTAGAAAATGTATTCATAAGAGCTAGAGAGGCTAATTCGTGTCTACACCCAGACAAATCAGTAATCTGTAAAACCGAAGTCACATGTGGGACACATTGTAAAAATATACGGATTTTCGGTTTCGATTTATATATTGGTAAAGAGCATGATTATTCTTGGGTGACAGAATAAGTAAGGGGTTATGTAATCTAATGAGCAATGAGGCCCACTCACATTATGACATGTAATAGACTATGTGAAATATATGTGCATGCATGGTGCCTAGAGATTAATGAAGAGATGTGGTATATCAGAAGTAGTTTAAGGTTGAAGAAATGTTCCTCTATGTATTCATAAAGAATGCAATTGGAGAAAAAGGACATTTTAGTATATATATATATTTGTAACTGTTTGCAACTATCTGTCACCAGGGTGCCGAATGGCCTAGCACACCAGCCTAATCAACATATACACTGAGGCGCCGCCTGCAGCTGGGGATGAGTCACCATTACTCAAATGGGGTGGTGCAGCCTCCCAGGCTGTGGGGGGGGTTTTGATTGGCGGGTTGTGGAATGGCCAGTCGCTCTCTCCCCCCGAGCCCCTGATCACACGAGCAGCATAAGATTAATTATTAATGAAAAACAGGCCGATGCTCCCGTCACACTGGACATCGGCACTCTTCTCCTGCCTCTTGAATGAGACAGACCTATTCTTGAGCAGGACCCCAGACACTCTGTCTGATGCTAGCAAAATTAACCTATTCCAATTGAGTGTGTGCAACAACCCTGGGGCTCTGGTTCCATGGGCTGTAGGCACTGATTTTGAGACTAACTATAGAGACCAATGAGTTGCTGTGTGGACGTGCTTGATGGAGGGCAGAGGTTGGCTACTGCGAACATTGACAGTGAAGCAGGAGACCGTGAACTTACGATGAGTGCCGGCAAGCCTGGAGCTACCAGCCGTGAATGTCTCCTGGCCTCCCAGCCTCCACCCAGCAATGAAGGAGCAGCTAGAGCGGCTGCTGGAGTTAGACGTCCCCCTGATGTCGATGGACAAGCTGCTGCAGGTGCCGGACGAGTACGTCCATGTTGAACACTTTAGTATACTGTGGTATTGCTTGTTGGCAGTCGCCGGTATGATTGTGTTGTGTGGTGCCGCGTATTGTTATTACAGATGCCAAGCTCATTGTAACAGATGCAGACATACAAGGAAGGGGCAAGCTATGGTGACGGAACAGGAGGGCGTCTATGAAATAAAGGAGCTGCCCGGTCAGTCCCCGTTGATGATGCCGGGTGTTGTGGTGAGGTACAAGTCACAGGGTTAAGTGTTGGAACTGGCTGCGCTCCCATTTTAGGGGATGCAAGGTTGCTATACACGTGTATGCACTCTTGTGCTTCTGTACCATAAAAATTGGGGAGGAGCAGGGACGCTGTATGACTTGGGTGGTTATTGACAGGTTTTTCCGAGCTGTTGGTAGGGGGTAGTGTGTATGGCGCGGGTGTATGCACTCTTGTGTGTCTGAACCATAAACGATTGGGGAGGAGCACGGACGTTGTATAGTTCAGGTAGTTATTTTACACGTTTCCAAGCTGTCTAATGGGAGGTAGAGCGTATGCTGCATAAGTGGCGCATGGAAGGTGCGGCCGATCCAAATTGAGGGGGAGGAGCAGGGATGCTGTAAAAATGTCGAAACAGATGGAGTTGCTCATTCCGGCACAATTAACCGGTCGGAATTGCCAGCCTAGTGTTGTAAAGGGAGTGAGAGTCGCTCGGAACCGCTGGAGCTTGCCATCATAGGATTTCTAGTCACCTACTCCTATCCCCCCCCCCCCTCAAAGCCTTTCCGGCGGGTGACGGGTATCTAACTCGGGATCCTGGTAGTGCTCAGGGGATTTGGGAATAATGGGAAGTTAGGCGCGCCGCCCAACCCACAATGAACAAGTAAGGGGGAGGATTTAATTAAACATTATACGCCTCTTTGATTCCTGCTTGTAGGATACAAGTATAGGGGGCGGAGAAGCTAATTATAGCAATTGGTCTTTCCTCGGATTCCTGCTTGTGAAGAAAGCGCAGTCGCGAAGTAAGGGGGAGAGGATTTAATTAAACATTATGCGCCTCTCTGATTCCTGCTTGCGTGAAACTGGCGTGGATATAGCCATGGGAAGGTCGTTGCGGCCACCTGACCCATCGGGCGCAGACTGAGCCATAGACGAGTTCGCGCCTCGGGCTGCTCACGTAATCGAACTGGGCGATGCAGTCCGGAAGGGTCGAGTCCATGTGTACGATGGTGGAAATACGAGAGAAAGACGACTTAAGTGTAGGAGGGACGAGTTCGCGGGTGCGATGGGAAATACGGGGAAAGACGACCTAGAGTAGAGCAGACGGTACGGTGCCGCGGTGAGCGTTCACCACGTCCATCCAGTTACATGTACTCTTGCGATAGTGTGTGGCATGGACGTGATCCGAGCACCAGTCAGATTTTTTTTTAGGAACTAGGGATGTGGTGTCTGGGTAAGTCCAATAAGTGCAGGCACTGATCACGGCGCACGTATTGCCACAATCGGATCGCGGATCAGTAATCCACGTTTGTGCGTCCGATCGGTGGTATGCGGTGCCGGACAGACTGTGGACATGCGGGGGCTCACGACGATGTGCACATCACGGGTGTGGGCGTCGGCGGTGGGTGCCACAGTGGGTCGGTTGATTGATTTGAGTCATCTGATTGATTCGGATCATTCGATGGACCTACGGTGTCAATAATTTAGGAGGGTCGATGGACCAGTGAGGGAAGAAAATGGTTGAGTTCATTTCGGTGAATCTAGCCAGTTGATTGATTTGGATCATTTGATTGATTCGGGTCATGCGACTGAGCTCGGATCGATGATTGACAGAGTCGGTAGTTTAAGAAAGTCACTGGACCGTCGATGGAGGTAATAATTAAATGCATCTTATTTCGATTCGGGTCATTTGATTGATTCGAGTCATCTGGTTGATTCGGGTCATTCAATTGATGTTGGATCGGTGGGACAAGCGGTCGATGATTGAGGGGAGCAATCACGGCTGAGAAATGGTGGATTTGATGATCTTGTACGGTAATCGAAATTGGTTGAGTGGATCAATCACTGCTAGAAATATTTGAGGTGATTGTCTTATGCAAGATCTGACCTGCCATGGTTCCCTGTTTGTGTAACTATTCTGTCCTGCTTACCCTATTTTTATAGATTATTATCATGAGTTTTAAAGGGGGCCTGGGCGCGCAAGAGAATCAGCAGACACAGCCTGGACAGTGACAGGAGGATAAAAGACATATTTTCAAAATATAAAATGTAATATTATTTAAGGGGGTAGTAGAACTAGTTTAGATAGGTAGCAAGATAGCCGGTTCAAAACCACCATCTACATTGGGACCGCCATTCTAGTGTAGATTTTTGGGCTGTTCTTGTCTAAAAACAATTACTGTAAACAAATAGATAGCAATGGTCCTCAAGGTGGTGGAGAACTGGAGTAAGACAGAAAATGAGATAGAAAAACTTGACAGTGAGGAAGGGGAGGAGTGGCCAGTGCCGTGGAAAATATATTTAAGTTAAAATACAATGCATGGGCATGCGAAGGGAAGGGGGGTACCGAAACTTATTAAGTCTAGTAAAACTCATATTGCTCCACTACATGGCACTCGCTCTGGCTTAACCAAAAAAGGCGTAATGTTTAAGGGCTTCCATTTCCCTTGGCCGCTTTGCTCAAAGTAGAGATGGAAGAGGGACGTTGTAAAAATATACGGATTTTCGGTTTAGAATTATATATTGGCAGAGAGCATGATTATACTTGGGCGACAGAGTGGGGAAAGGGTAATGTAATCTAATGAGCAATGATGCCCCACTCACATTATGACATGATATAGACTATGTGAAATATATGTGCATGCATTTAGCCTAAAGATTAATAGATGTGGTATATCAGAAGTAGTTCAAGGTTGAAGCAATGTTCCTCTATGTATTCATAAAGAATGCAATTGGAGAAAAACAACATTTTAGTATCTATATATATTTGTAACTGTTTACAACTATCTGTCACGAGGGTGCCGAATGGCCCAGCACACCAGCCCAATCAACATATACACTGAGGCGCCGCCTGCAGCTGGGATGAGTCACCACCACTCCGATGGGGTGGTGCTGCCCTCCCAGGCTGTGGGGGGTGTTTTGATTGGCGGGTTGTGGGATGGCCAGTCGCGCTCTCCCCCCGGGCCTCTGACCACACTAGCAGCACTAAAATTATTAATTATGCAGAGCGATGCTCCAGTCACACTGGAGAGCGGCACTCTACTCCTGACTCTTGAGTGAGACAGACCTACTCTTGAGCAGGACCCCAGACACTTGGCAACGGGCGGTACAACAAAAATGGTGGTGCTGAAAAAATATCTATCGCACCGGCTAACAAATATATTTACATGAATAACAGTGTTAACATGTAATTAAATACTCCAAAAAGTATGTCAATATGTGTTATATGCATTGTTATTAATCCTTGTAAGTTTTCGTTTACTACTTACTGTGCACTCGTTATTTGTAGGGAAAAACTGCTGAACCTGCTCGTAACGTCCTCCCGTTATGAGTGGAATATGCTAATTGCTGGACCCGGATGTTGCTTCCTTCTCCCTCGACCATGAGTAGCCAGAGGCTTAGTACCAAGGTAAAATAGATATATATATGTGTGGGCATTGAATTAACCTTTTTATACACATATACATAAATGTGAAAGGACCATGCGTGCATGCTTTATGTACATGGTATATTGCTTGAACAACATGAACTGCAAGTGGTCTGCATTAAAGCAATGATTGGTCAGCAGGTGGCCGGCTTTCTGGTCATGTGACTGGCCAATCATTCCATTTGAGCTGACATTTCTTTCTCTCCACAGGACCATTTGTGGCAAAACCATCCATCACCCATCGGCATTCACCCGTCGGCATTCATCCGTCATCCGTCATTCATCATGCTGAAAAGTGTATAGCATGATGACGGATATTATGTGGGATGAGTTGGTGAGAAGTCCGGTCGCCATTTGGAAATAAGTGTAAGCAGACAAAATTACTGAAGAACGCTTTGAAAGCTGAGACAATGGATGAGTCAGCGGATGACATTGACCTTGACCTTGAAGAATCGGAAGGTCAGTTGCTCCTCCTGCCCCCACCCACACGCATGGTAGCAGAATGTAGTAGGAGACAATGGATTAAATAACGTGAGGAGAGCAAAGGAAGATGCCAGAGTATAGGATGAGGATTGTTTATTTGTTTTCTTGAGTTTTATGTCCTGGCAACATCTAAGGTAATATCAGGACGAGTAGCGACTTGTGACAGTGCACACTCATGGCGAACCTATAGTGCTGCCACACTGGGAAATCAGGTTGCCAGCAACGTGACCTAATAACAGTGATATCCCACTCAGTCACATTATCCTGACACTGAGCCAACTAGTCCTTGCCGTATCCTAGTAATGCTGAGCACAAGGCTAGGTGGCGACAAGTTTCAATGTTGTAAGTCAATGATGTCACTCGACCACGAATCAAAATCTCTATCTCTCTCTCTATATATATAAAATATAGGTAGTATATATATGCGTATATATACCGGTGTAGGCACCCGCGGGGCTCATCTCCCTCCCGGTAACAGGTTTCACAGTCAGCGTTTCAAACGCGCCGGCGATTGGCTGGTTCTGGCATTTCCGCTAGTCGGCGCCAACAGCGCCGGGCGGGTTAACTAAAGCATTATGCGCTCGCCACTCGCTAGTCGGCGCCACCAGCGGGCGTATATAACCACGGCGCCCGACCGGCCGACGCCTCGTGATACGCCACCTGGCATGCGCGCCGAGCTAACGGCCCTGTCACATTACGACGCTTCTCCCCAACGCGCGTCGACGTGTTGCTTTTTTGCTCAAAACGTCGGGACACGTCGGGACACTCAACGTGTGAATGCTATCACTCAACGTGTGAATGGACACGTCGGCGCGCGTCGTCGCATGTCGGGTCGCGCCGATCGTTTTGTGCTTGCACAAAACTTTAGGCGCACCCCGACGCGCGCTGACGGGTTGGAGGGGGTATTACGGACGCATTATCATAACGTCGATACTCATTGGCGGCGTGCCGGGGGAACACTGCCAGAATGTTGATCAACGTCAGTTAACATTGGCTTTTTTTTCCCCAAAATGCAACCGTTCCATTGGCGCGTCCGTAACGTCCGATCGACGGGTAGTGGGCGCGATATTGGTGTTGTTCCAGCATTTTTCGACTCGTTGGACGTGTTGCCGGCGCGTCTGGGCATGCTGGTGGCGGGTCTGGATGTGTGCCCTCCGCGTCTTGACGTGTTGGTGGCGGGTGTGTACACGTTGACATGGTACTAACACGATACCAACGCGCTGCCTACACACCACCGGCACGCCACTAACACGCCACCACCAGCACTACTAGCACGCCAATAATGTTCCACCAACATGCCACTAGCACGCTGCAACCCGTCAAACTTTCTCCCACAACGCGGAAAAGTTGGACCTGTCTCGACGCATACAACTTATTTTGCACGTTGGCAGCACGCCGGTAAGAAGCATCATGATGTGACAGGGCCTTAACCACCATTCGGGCGAGAGTGACAAGTTCCAATGTTGTAAGTCAATTATTTCACTCGACCAGGAATCAAAATCTCTATCTCTCTCTCTATATATATAAAATATATATAATATATATATATTCATATAATCTATAAATATAGATATATGTTTAACCGTCGGGCTATTCCACCCCCGCTTAAGGCGAGCCTTCGTGTTAATATTATGTAATTATTTCCTTGTGTATTTCCTTGGACCTGCCGCGGGCCGCTGCAGCCTCTCGTCCCGTCTGCAGGTCGTCAGTCTCCGTCCCATAGCAGTCTTGTCTATAATGCCCCTTGCTGCGTTAGATTGATTGGATGTTGGAAGTTTATATCCTGGCAACATCCAAGGTCATATCAGGACGGGTACCGACTTTTGACAGTGCACACTCATGGCGCAGTTATACTATAGTGCTGTCTCACTGGGAAATCGGGTCACTAACACCATGACCCGATATCCCACCCAGTCACATTATCCTGACACTGAGCGAACCAGTCCTTGCCCTATGCTATTAATGTCAAGCGCCAAGTGAGGAAGTGACAAGTATCAATTTTATACTTCATTTGTTTGACTCGACCTGGAATGGAACTCCCAATATCCCGCATGGGAAGCCTGCGCCCTACTACTTCGTCCACCGCGTCCGGTAGAGGGTGAATAAGAGAAATAGCTTTGTATACATGGCTACCAAGAAGTGAGCGCATGAGCGGAGGAATTAATGCCAGGTACACACCTACCGTTTATCCGCACCCACCTACCGTATACGATCTGAAACTGCCCGTTTCACGCACAAAAGTAGTTAGGTGTGCGATCCCCTAGCACACCTACCAATTGCGATTAACGACTTAAAACTCAGTTTTAGGGCTAAAACTGCTTGCTTGCGATTGCGATTCATGATTAAAAAATGAATCGGCCCGTTTTCAGTCATAAGCGGGACGGGACGGGGTCGGGAGTTTTAGTGCGCGAATCGTGTACGGTAGGTGTGTACTTGGCATTAGATTATACTGATCAACGTTTTAACGAGGGGGCTCTATACTTACAGTCCAATTAGCGAGGTAGTGCATTAGAGCCAGAAGGAATCCTTTGCCACGCTGTCTGATGGATCACTATTCCTTTGTTTAGTGGTCTTGTATTTTTATATAGATGTTTTATTTAAGTGCATAATTCTTTTATCACTGTCGATGCGTTCGTCTTCCAGTGCTAATCGTTCTTTTTTGTGGTAAATTATGTTGTATTCTTCGAATAAAGTTACTGTTTAAGTGCAAGGGCATTGGTCTTCTTGTTATGCAATATTACAGGGAAATAAATGCATAATCTTATATAATATCTTGAATTTATATATATATTTATTTATATATGTATATATTCATTTATTTGTATATTTATATATTTCTACATTTGTGTGGTTTATTCATTGAATAATGTATTTTGTCAAGGCCAGAGCACTGCACGTCCATGCATACAATACACTTATTTGATACCTAGCTGAAGCTATCAGTTGTCGGCCTAATAGTAGTAATAGTAAACAATTCCAGTTCGATAATAAAATTATGAGCTAACCAGTCCTTGCTGTGAAAGTACAACGTCTGAACACTTTGACTTCTGGATACTGAATAGTTTATTCACAGCCTAAGGCTCACTTGACCCGCCTGCTAAACTTTCCATGACGTCATCTCATTAGCCTATTCCTTTGTCTCAAACACTGCATCTCGTTAACATATATTAGCCACCCTCCTATACGTCTATTACGCATATATCACATCCCCCCATAAAGTATTTCTGAAACATGAAATATTTCAAAATACCATGACGATAACACCACCTAATAGTCAAACGAATGCACAATAACATATATGCGTACTTAACTTAAACATAAGGCCTTGCAAATGTCTGAGCGCCCAATGCACTGAAGTCTATAACTATCCGTCCGTAACGCCTGACGTCATAAAGTGTCCATCACATATCATATAACAACGAACATAGCTGAAAATACAACTTAATCCTACATGCACATGCTATACGTGTACACACTCAATCTACACTGACCTACTACAGGTCTAACCTGCTCGCCAGACTTATCATCCGACCTGACCTACTTAGATTAGCCGCACTGTTTACATTCGGCAATGACACTGACCCAGTTTGCGGCTGCCCGACCAGTTCGGGCCGCCCCCCGACAGGCGCCCCTGATAATCTGCACCCTGTTCTGATATAAAATATTGCCTGACTCGTTCAAAATTTGATATTCTCTCCCAGAAACACCAGTCCGCCCCAAAATAACCCCTTTTTCCCATTCCCCATCATGATTTTTGTACTTTATCTTATCTCCGACTTTCATAGGTTTGTGCGGCTTACCACACTTCCGGTCATGAAATGCTTTCTGACATTGCTGCTGCTTTGCTGTCTGGACTTTCGTTGGATTTTGCGTTTCGGGCACCAACATTTCCTCCGCCATCGGCGACCTGCCCCTCAACCTTCTGCTTATGAGCAGCTGAGCCGGAGATGCATTCAGGACGGGCAACGGAGTGTTACGATAGTTCAGCAAAGCTAACTGAAAATCAGACCTAGTCTTGTCGCACTTCTTTAACATATTAGCCACCGACCTATACGTCTATTACGCATATATCACACTTGCCCTATCCTAATAATGCCAAGGACCAGGCTAGGAAGCGACAGGCATAAATGTTGTAAGTCATTGGTTTGATTCGACCTGGATACAAACTCCAGACCTTCCCCATGGGAAGCCTGTACTCTACCGATTCGACCACTGTGTCTGGTCAGTGACAAGCTACCAAGGCTGAATATAATGATTTAAAATTCAACTCCATGACCTGACTGCCAGACAGGCAGATTAAAGAGAAGTAATAGTCTGTTTTGAAAGCAACAGGACGAGGCAGGCGAAGGTATGCTACGTTGGAGAACTCAATCGAAACCTGTTTCTTTCTTTGCCTCAACAATGAATAATGAACTACCGACTAGAGTGGAACAACCAACAGATGTTGGAGTTGGCCACTGAATGTCTAAATCTTGCATCTTTCATATCGTCTTCATTTCCGCTTTCCTATTCATTCAGAGTTGTTGAGAGCTCCATCGGTAACAATGACTGCTTTTTGTTTTTGATGTTGATTGTCTTGTCGCCATGTAGTGAATTGAACTCACCTCATCAACTGAAAAACCACACACAAGCAGGTTAGGTACTGTAATATATGCTAATGAGATGCATCATGTTCCAGAGAGAACAAAGGACTATGTTGATTGATGATTGATTGGTGGTTGCTTAATGCCGTGTCGGCAGCATAGGCCATATTCAAGGCGAGAAATGTTTGTTTTTTGTTCAAACCATCGGTTTTACATGTAAAAGCAGACAATCAATTATGTGCCAATAGACACTCATTAAATTAGAAAGCTCACAATCACATGTTTCTGGTCAAGGGAAACAAATTCCCATAGAAAAAGAAAAGCTTTATTAATAATTGATAGAATTTATTTAGTAAACTATATGAGGTGGTACAGTCCAGCTGCCCTCAAAAAGGCTAAAATGTTTTCTTGTTTTACTTTAGTAAAAAGGGCACGCATACTGTCTGCAGTGTAGAACCATTGGCACAGGGCCAACAAATCAACACAACTTAGTAAAATGTGTTTGAGTGTCAGCGGGGACTGACGCCCAATACATTCAGGGGGAGGTTCCCCCTTGAGCAGAAAAGCATCTGTAAGCCATGAATGGCCAATACGGCAGCGGCTAAGGACCACTTGGTCCCGCCAAGAGTTAACTTATAGCTAGAAAACCCTCCTTTTGGCGACCTGAAGGTAACACCTACCACAAAGCAGCTCCGCGTAGCGGAATGGAGCGGCGTTATCGTCGTTGCCGAACTGCTTCGCGGCGATCGGCGGTATTGGCACATAGCTACAGAGTGCTAAAATGAAGAAAATGAGCTGGCGAGCGGCAGTGACTGTCACCACAGTATACAGGGGTGAGCAAAGAATAATAAAACAAATCATAATGAAATTTCCAGTAGTTCATATCAAATTCTGTTAATTATGACTATTCCAAGCTAAGGTCGCATTCTGATACTTCTGGGCCTGACTATAATGAGACTCCTAAAATTGACGAGAAATGAACCGGGGAGCAGCAGTCACTTTCACCGAGATAAACCAATGCAAGCAACCATTAACAAACAATAAATATGATGAACATCCACTGCTTCAAGTGAAGTTCCATTATGTATGACTATTGACAGCTACAGTCACATTCTGTTATTTATGAGCATGAGTAAAATAATCATGAGACTGTTAAATTGAATAGAAATGAACCGGCGAGCAGCAGTCACTGTCACTGTGGTAAACATATGCAAGCAAAAATAAATAAACAGCGAATATAATGAATTTCCACTGTCATGTCAAATTAATTATGACTATTCAAAGGTAAAGTGAAAGTCTATTATTTATGAAAATGACTTATAATGAGAATGCTACCAGCAGGGATGGCCGAAATGAGTTGAGCGTCCGTCTCCCTTTTTCGGTAGATCGTGTTATTTGAACCCATGCGTTGAAACCCTGGTCAAACAGATGACTTACAAATGTATAATTGCCGCTCCCCGGCTAGGTGCTCGGCATTATTGGGATAGGGTAAGGACTGGTTGGCTCAATGTCAGGATAATGTGACTTAGTGGGATATCAGGTCATATTGCTGGCAGCCTGGTCTTCCAGTGAGGCAGCACTATATAATTGCTATGATTGCACACTGTCCCAACTCGGTATCCGTCCTGATATGACCGTAGATTTTGCCAGGATGTAAAACCCCCAACAACCGACCAACAAACCCAGCCTTCACACTCCTCTCCCACCTCCCGTCTGCCTTATCGCGTCGCGTGACGCCAACTTCCGGTTCAGTAATGACGTCATGACGACGTCGTGATGACGGGGCCGGGCCATTGTGGCTGCCACTAGGGGGAGCCGTCGTTAAGAGCGCCGGGCGGCCGGCATAATTACCGGTGTCTCACAATGGCCGCTCCGCCGGCGCACACTGGTCACGTGGTGGCGTACGCCGGTCACGAGGGTGGTGCAGGATTTATCTACTCCGCGAAGTGAGGTTTGGTGTGTGAGCCGACGCGCCGCTTCCTTTGGCGGGTGTTTCACGAAGACCTTCCCGACTTCCACCCTGAAATACAAATACAGTTACTTGTTGGCTACATATATATATTTAACCCATCGTGATATGACCTTAGATGTTGCTAGGATGTAAAACAACAACAAACAAACAGAACACAAAGTTTATTAAAGTTGCATAGTCGTATGGTCTTGAGTTTTTGTCATGTTCTGTTTGTTTGTTTGTTTGTTGTTGTGTTACGTCCTAGCAACATATCAGGTCATATCAGAACGGGTACCAACTTGTGACAGTGCGCACTCATGGTGTCTTTATAGTGTTGCCCCATGGGAGAGCAGGCCACCAGCACCCTGACTAGATATCCCACTCAGTCAAATTATCCTGACACTGAGCCAACCAGCCCTTGCCCTATCCTAATAAGTCATCTTCTGAGATGAATATATTAAGTTGATCGTTATAATCTACCTGACTTAACTTTGAAGTAACTTTCAATTTAAATGGCTAACCTTTGAGATATTTAAACTGTAGGCATGCAAAATTAGTTTTGGCAAGCACACTAAACCCGTGTTTACACGGGCAATAGACTACATCACGGTTCCGACTGCGCATGCGCTGAAAACGGCATTGGGAGCAAAGCAAAGGCGCCTGCCCATTGACTTTGCCGATACGCGCAGGGCAAACCTGGCATTTTATTCAAAATAACTAGAAATACATAGCAATTTGGCATAAACATGGATGGAAGGATGCAATATAATAATATAATGCATATGTTTAGGACACAACTCTCCATAAACCATAAAATATAAATATAAACATGAATAAAATAAATAAAACTGACCCTGGCTATGGCTCTAACACTAGTCTGAGTGCCTAGATTTGTCTAAATCTAAATGCACATGGCATAAGATGTGCTGGTTATATTGATGTAAATGCAATGCTGGATAAAAGATTAATATCTTAATTTATTATATATATTTATTTAGTTGGTATTCTATGTTTCAAACAAGAGCTGAGATGAGCTGAAACTAGCACATTTCATAGCTGCACCCAGTGTCTTAGCATGTGCCATGTGCTTCTCGTGGCTTTGTTTTGCTCTGATGCATCCCACAATGCACCGCGCCGCTGGAACCGGGATGTAGTCTATTGTAAAGCGAATTAGACAAAGCGATTTATATGACGCAAAGTAGTGGTGAAGTAGTGGCGCGTTTACACACGGAACGGTTTAAGGCGGAAATCGATATCTGTGCATGAGCAAGTCCAGACTAACCAGCACCAGTTTTGGTTAGTTGACGTCGCCAGGAGAGAGTGTGGGTTCGACCTAGATATGTATGGACTGAATCGTATTGGTTTGGAACAGTCAAAACTTCTGCTGGGCAGTGAAAACCTTAAAATAAGTCATGAACAAAATATCTGTCCACCTCTAACAGGTCCATAGAGCAAATTTACCGGAAAGTCAACAAACTCAGGTCTCGATTGTGATGTCATTAATATGCCTCAAGTAAACCACTACCACTTACACTATCATTTATAAACCGACTTTCATAAAGCGCTTAATATAAACCACCTCGTGAGGTGGTTTACATAAAGTGAATCTTATGAAGCGAATCAGCCCTAATCCGCCTCAGAGTCGCATTTACACGGCGAATGTGAGGCGAACTAGGCAAGGCGATTTATATGAAGCGACTTAACTCGCCCGTGTAAACACGGCTCATGACTCTGACACCATAGGCTTAAGCAGAAATAGGTACTAATAAAATGGCTCAGTATTCCCTTCTATGTGGCAACACAATTATAGCTTACTCAGTGCACCAGTATCTAGGTTAGATATGATGAATCAAATCTAGATAATTGTCTTGGTTTTGAAAATTTCACCTTTTCATCGGACTATGCAGCTTTAAGCAGGGTAAATTTCAATTGCAGATAATTGGTCTTCCTCAGTCCACTGCTCCTTACACTATCCTAGTGTAGTGGTCTGCACTGACCTCTCAGGCAAGTGACCACATAGACAGGTGTAAGATATATGGGTCAACCGGGTACACGAGGGAACCAGCTGCGACTGGTAGGTTGCCTAGGAAACTGTGGATAGAATAAACGTCAGTCACTAACTGGAACTCGAAGTGTCGACTCGTACTTTACATGGTGTCAGATGTGGCTTGCCTTCAGGGATTATGGCATTATCTGGATTAAAACCCCCGATGCCACTCAACCTAGAGGGCAATCTCACTCTGAACTGGTATCAATGGATTGATTCATACAAGATTTATGCGACATCGGCCGGAGTAAGTAACAAGTCGGAGAAAGTCCAGTGCTGCGTGTTTTTACACGTAGCAGGGGCTGAAGCACAGAAGATACATCGCACACTGGATATAAATACAGCTGATCGGGACAAGATAGAAATTTTAATTGCGGCTTTCAAAAAATATTGCGAAGGTAAGATGAACATTACGGTGGTCAGATACCAGTTTAATACGCTCAACCAGACAAACGAAGGAATGGACACGTACATCAGAACGCTTCGAAATCGAGTGTCTTTTTGTCAATACGGTGCTCTCGAGGACTCATTATTATGTGATAGACTTGTATGTGGCATCAAAAGCAAAAACCTCCGAGATCGTTTATTGCAGACTAACAATTTGTCATTGGATATGTGCATTAATATGTGTCGGTTGAGTGAGCACAGATCAGAGTTGTTAACAGATGTGTCGTATAATGTGTCAGCTGAAAATGTCGATATGATTTCCAAAGTAAATCACGGCATGACGTCACAGCGCCAGCCGGCGCCATGGAGACGGACGACACATCAACAACAAATGTCTTCACATTCCAGTTTATCTGGTCCGAAGTGTTTTAATTGTGGATACAAACACTTACAAGGATGATGCCCAGCAAAAGACAAGCAATGCATTGCCTGTGGACGAAGTGGACATTTTATTAAAATGTGTAAAAGTAATGCGAATCGACGTACAGTAGTCAATGAAGTGGGCGTCGATCGAAACGATGACACGATACAGTGGATACGTATGGACGAGGGAGATGACGTCACACACGATCTGTTCGTGGGTACACTGAACGACAACGATGCAGATAAGGATAGTCTATGGTATGCCAATATCGTAGTAAACGGCCAAGTGATCAAGTTCAAGCTGGACACGGGATCGCAGGCAAACATCATTCCAAGAGAGGTTTATGACAGAATTGGTGGGTTGGCGTTATCACCATCACATTGTCACCTCGTGACGTATTCAGGTCAGCGAATCCGGCCGATGGGGGAGTCATGGATCGAAATCCGTGGTCATCCATTAAAATTCCAAGTCACAAAAGAAGGGAGCCCCCTTCTAGGAAAGTGTGCGTGTGTCGAACTGAATTTGATTACAAGAGTGGATTCCATATCAGACGTAATGGACCAAGAATCAAGTGCTGATGAACTGGTAAATACCTATGCTGATGTATTTCAGGGTCTTGGGAAAATAAAAGTTAACGCTCACATTCATATTGATACCACCGTAACCCCTATTGTTGATGCCCCAAGGAGGATACCCCATGCAATAACCCTTGATGTACGCAATGAGTTAGATAGAATGCTAGCATTAGGAGTCATAGTAAAACAATCGGAACCCACCCCTTGGGTCAGTTCCATAACTATTGTGAGGAAACCCGGTAAGATACGGATTTGTTTAGATCCTACCAAATTAAATAAAGCAATTTTAAGAGGCCCTTATCCAACCCGTACTATTGAAGAGGTAAGTGCAAATACGAGTGGGGCCACAGTATTCTCAGTGATAGATGCTAATAGCGGGTATTGGCAGGTTGAATTGGATGAGGCCAGCTCTCATTTGTGCACATTCAACACGCCATGGGGCAGGTACAGGTATACGCGTTTACCGTTCGGGATAAAGACAGCTGGTGACATATTTATAGAATAAATGAATGGGATACTGTCAGGGTTAGAAGGTGTTAATGTGATAACAGATGACATTTTAGTTTATGGTAAAGATGTTAAAGAACATAACAGTCGACTTAAAACAGTGTTAGAAAGAGCCAGGAAATGTAATTTGAAGCTTAACCCTAAAAAATCTGTAATATGCAAATCACAAGTTAACTATGTAGGTCATTTGTTAACATCCAATGGTCTGTTACCTAAAAAAAACCGCATTCAGGCTATTATTGATTTGCCTACACCCCAGGACAAAAAAGCTGTACAACGGTTTCTAGGGATGGTTGGTTACGTCAGTAAGTTTATACCCAACATGGCGGAAGTAACCAAACCTTTACGGGTAATCCTAAGCAAAGACATCGCATGGCACTGGCAAACAGAACAAATAAAAGCATTTGAAACACTTAAGCATCTGTTAACTACAGCCCCCATCCTGAAATATTATGATGCCAATCAGGACATAGTTTTACAAGTGGACGCTTCCAAATCTGGGCTGGGAGCAACATTATTTCAGGAAAAGAGGCCAGTTGCCATGGCGTCGAAGGCTTTGGATAAAACGCAATCAAATTATGCTGTAATAGAAAAGGAATTGCTAGCAATTTGTTCGGATGTAAAAAATTTCATGAATATATTTTTGGGAAAACTGTAACCGTTGAGACCGATCACAAACCTCTAGTAGCAATTATGAACAAACCAATACATACCTTATCTGCAAGAATGCAGCGTATGAGAATGCGTTTGCAAAATTACGACATATCTGTGGTCCATACTAAAGGCACCCTAATGTTTTTTGCAGACACACTGTCACGGGCACACACAACACTAACGAGCCCTGATGACTTATTCGACAACGACATAACGGTGGCAGCAGTGGACATAGAGCATAACATTATGAACAGAATCAAAACAGAAGTGGCAAAAGACAACGCTTTACAGAAAATTATAGTATTAACAAGAGAGGGGTGGCCCAAACATAACAGGGGTTTGCACCCCAGTATAAAACCATTTTTTACGTACAGATCTAACATCACAATACACGACGACATTTTACTCAAAGATAACCGCATTATTATCCCTAAAGCGCTACAAAAAGAAATGTTAAACAGGGTACACGAGTCACATCTGGGTGTGGTACGATGTAAACAATTGGCACGTGATACCATTTTTTGGCCTGGGTTAGGTAATCACATTGAAGACATGGTGTCACGCTGCCAAATATGTCAGGGATTACTAAATAAACAAGCCGCTGAACCTTTGATAAGCCATGAAGTAATAGATATACCGTACTATAAGATTGGAGTGGACCTGTTCTATGTTGAACACACAACATATTTGCTATTGGTGGATTACTACACAAAATTCCCAGAAGTGAATGAGTTGACAAGTACAACAAGTATGTCTATAATTGATGCTATGAGGCAGGTATTTGGTAGGTACGGGATACCAAAATACGTAGTTTCAGATAATGGACCTCAATTCAGTAGTGCTGAGTATTTGCGCTTTGCAAATGAATATGAATTTATTCCGGTCTTTTCAAATCCAATGTTCCCCCAAAGTAATGGTCAGGTTGAGAGATATGTACAAACTATTAAACGTATGATTAAAAAATCAGTGCTTGACAAAAAAGACATTAACATTGCCTTGCTGAATTACAGAAATACAACCTTGCAAGGCATGGGTGCCTCTCCAGCTAAATTATTAATGTCTCGAACACTCAGATCAAAAATTCCGATTGTGGAGAAACAATTAAGGCCACAGCCACAACTATCGAAGAGAAACGAAATACATCATTCACAACAAATACAAAAAAGATACTATGATACAAGTGCAGGTCCGGAACACAAATTATTGGGAATAGGAGAACGGGTACGTTATCTGGACCGCAGAGGCGAATGGCAATCTGGTAAAATTGTGAAGGCAAATACACCTGGTCCACGGGATTACGTTATTGTAAATAAACAACATCATTTCATAAAAAGAAATCGCCGACACATGTTTAAATAAAAAAATGTTGATGAAAAACCGAGCTCCCCAAAGACAAAGGATATACAGACAATTCCATATACCAGTAGATACGGCCGGGATATTCGCCCGGTTAACAGAATGGGTTTTTGATTCCAAGTTCACTCATTTGCATGTCTGGTGGTGTCAATAGACAATTGGTCAAGTTTGAACATGTTATTTAAGTACAGTGCATATTAACTATAGAAGATAAGTCAATGCTAATCATTCAAGGTTTACAAAACGAATAAAATCTGGAATGGATTTCACACCACACCGAAATTGATGTATACTGATGTGTATATACCCAGCAATTAAATTAAATTAACCGCGTGTTGTATCACGAGATGTTAGAACATAAAATAAGATAATGTTTAAGTAACTTCAATAATTAAAACATAATTAATACAACATTATACTGAACGCTATAATCAAGTGTACAGAAAATCAATATTTATTAGAGTAATTACATTGTGCATGTCAGCTAAAGTTACATATTATCACTTGTTATCGCATACTGTCATCAAAACATGAAGTTGTTCGAGTTGTTAATAGTTATAAAGTTATTGTAGGCGTGTAAGATGTTGTTTCTTGTATCAATGGATATTCCTGTGTTAATGGAGACTCACACGTATCTCTACCGTTATCAAATAAATGCTCTTGGACTGTTAACATTTATGGGGGGAGGTAGTCGATATTTATTGTATTTATCATCTGTTGTAATTTATTAGATTTGTTGCATGATGTATCATATTTATTGTATGTGGGGAGTTGTTGTAGTCCATGAATTCTGATGAAAGGGAGATGTAAGATATATGGGTCAACCGGGTACACGAGGGAACCAGCTGCGACTGGTAGGTTGCCTAGGAAACTGTGGATAGAATAAACGTCAGTCACTAACTGGAACTCGAAGTGTCGACTCGTA
>CM059190.1:5623079-5670960 GCA_030323885.1 Branchipolynoe longqiensis
TAGTACACGCACATAGAAGGGAACACTGAGGGAATTTAATAGAAGCTGCTCCTGCAGAAGTCTATGGTGTCAGAGTTTTGGCATGCTTGCCAAAATTTATTTAGCACATTTGCACTTCAAATATCTCCAACGATAGCCATTTAAAATAAAAAAATTACTTCAAATTGGAGTAAGGTAGACGATAGTGAGCAACCTAATATATTTTTCTCAGAAAATGACAGAAACTCAAAGCCATCGGACCATGCAACTGTAAGCAGTGGAAATTTTAATCGCGGACAATTGGTCTTCCTGATTCCACTGCTCCTTGACCTACACTAGTAATAACGAGCGCCAGGCTAGGTAGTGGTGACAAGTATCCATTTTTAAGTCATTGGTTTGACTCGGCCAGAGTTTGAACCGGGGATATGGCAGTCATTTAAAACCATCGCATTATACAACTCCCACTTCCGGTGCCATGGTGACCGCCGCCATCTTGTCATGACACTGACTGTCCTTGACCTTTTTTTGAAGGAGTTTGTGGACACCCGAAACCTGACCTCCAAGGTCGGCGGGAGCCTGATCGGTTACCCGCCATTTTGGAGAGATGCCCACGTGACCCTGGACCCAGCATCGGACATGGCCTTGACATTTGAAGCTAAATGCTCGACCTTCAAGGACAAGATTGAGATGACTTTGACCAACATATCCTTGACCCCGGAGCCGTGTGAAAATCGGTGTAAGTATAACTGATATTTATACAGGTGTCGTGGGGGGGGGGAGTTGATTGGAATGGGAAATATTGCGCCTAGAGCGGGAATCGAACCCACATCTGTTGCATTCCGGGCCAGTGTGCTAACCATTACACCATCTAGGCTCCCTGATGTCACCACCCTACCCACGCCTACCTATCTATGCGGCTCCTTGCCTGAGAGGTCAGTACAGGTTATTTTGTTGTATTTTCCTATGGAATTTGGGTTATTTTCAAAGTTGCATAGTCCGATGGTTTTGAATTTCTGTATTTTTTCTGAGATAAATATATTAGATCGATGACTGGTATCTACTTTATATTAGTTCAAAGTTACTTTTATTTTAAATGGTAAACTTTTCAGATATTTTGAGTGCAAACATGGAAAATTAGTTTTGGCAAGCTTGCCAAAACTCTGACACCATAGACTTCTGCAGTAACAGGTTCTGTTAAATTGATGCAGTATTGCCTTCTACGCAGAAACAAATGCTTAATAAGTGCATCAGTATCTAAGTTAGATATGTAAAATCAAATCTAGGTAATTGGATTGGTTTTGATAAATTGATATTTCATCAGACTATGCAGCTTTAAAGTAAATAATCAATTTATTATGGATTTCTTTTTATTATGATTTTCTTTTCGTAAATAATTTATTCATCTGAATAGTTCTCTTCTCAGCGGTAGAGCAATGGTCTGACCACCTTCTGTACATTACTGTGACTGAGTACTCCTTGGACTGAGGGTTCCCTCTGTGTATTACAGTGACTGAAGGTTCCTACTGTGCATTACAGTGACTGAGGGTTCCTTGTGTGTATTACAATGACTGAGGGTTCCTTGTGTATATTACAGTGACTGAAGGCTTTTACTGTGCATTACAGTGACTGAGGGTTCCCTCTGTGTATTACAGTGACTGAAAGCTCCTACTGTGCATTACATTGACTGAGGGCTCCTTGTGTGTATTACAGTGACTGAAGGCTTCTACTGTGCATTACAGTGACTGAGGGTTTCTTGTGTGATGTACAATGACTGAAGGATTCTACTGTGCATTACAGTGACTGAGGGTTCCCTATGTGTATTACAGTGACTGAGGGTTCCTTGTGTGTATTACAGTGACTGAAGACTCCTACTGTGCATTACAGTGACTGAGGGTTCCTTGTGTGTATTAGAATGACCGAGGGTTCCTTGTGTATATTACAATGACTGATGGCTTTTACTGTGCATTACAGTGACTGAGGGTTCCCTCTGTGTATTACAGTGACTGAAAGCTCCTACTGTGCATTACATTAACTGAGGGCTCCTTGTGTGTATTACAATGACTGAGGGTTCCTTGTGTATATTACAGTGACTGAAGGTTCCTTCTGTGTATTACAGTGACTGAAGGCTCCCTCTGTGTATTACAGTGGCTGAGGGCTCCTTCTGTGTATGACAGTGTATGAGGGTTCCCTCTGTGTATTACAGTGTCTGAGGGCTCCATTTATGCATTACAGTGACTGAATGCTCCTTCTGTACATTCCAGTGAATGGGGGCTTTTTCTTTGTATTACAATGAATGAGGGCTACCTCTGTGTATTACAGTGACTGAGGGCTCCCTCTGTGTATTACAGTGAATGAGGGCTACCTCTGTGTATTACAGTCTCCGAGGGCTCCATTTCTCTATGACAGTGACTGAAGGCTCCCTCTGTGTATTGCAGTGACCGAAGGTTCCCGTGTATTACAGTAAATGAGGGTTCCCTCTGTGTATTACAGTGAATGAGGCCTCTTGCTGTGTATTACAGTGAATGAGGGCTCCCTCTGTGTATTACAGTGAATGAGGGCTCCCTCTGTGTATTACAGTGAATGAGGGCTCCCTCTGTGTATTACAGTGACTGGGGGGCTCCTTATATGTATTACAGTGTCTGAGGGTTCCTTGTGTGTATTACAGTGACTAAGGGCTCCTTCTCTGTATTAGTGAATAAGGGCTCCCTCTGTGTATTAGTGACTGAGGGCATCCTCTGTGTATTACAGTGACTGAGGGTTCCCTCTGTGTATTATAGTGACAGAGGACTCCTGTGTATTACAGTGAATGAGGGCTCCCTCTGTGTATTACAGTGACTGCGGGTTCATTCTCTTGTAACTTCGCCGACGGTGACGCCTGTGGGTACCTGGATGCGTCACGTGACGGCCCCAACTGGTACCCTGACCTCGACAATCCAGGTGGGTTCACACTGTGCATGTCTGAATTAGCCGCCATTACTGACTATTTAAAATAAAATGCATTGATGGTCTATTTACCCTGTCCATAACATATAAGTTCATGATAGAACTTGTTTTCAATGCTGAACAGCGTTAGTCATGAGTTTGTGGCTTATTGCCTTGTACGGTTTGTTACTGTTAGTAATACTACGTTAGTTCATTGTTATGGGGGTTTTAAGTCTTTGATGTTTTCCTTGCCTTTTATTTACCATATTAGTACATCATATATATATACACATATAAAGAATGAGACACATGTAATGACCTACAAGTGTATCTATCTCAGAGCTACCCGGGAGCTTCCTGGTCCGCAATTACGATTTTTGATGGGAAGCATGTTGACGCACCTAAACCCTCCAGTGGCAATGTTTTCTATTGGTTTCCTGGGGAGGCGTTTGACTTGAGTCACTGGATGGAATTAAATACCTGTTATTTAACTTGTTAATACTACATTACAATACTGGATTTAATAAGTGGACAGCAATAAAAACAAATATCAAATATAATTAGCTTACCATATCTTAGCAGTAATTGATGTCAATTATCCAGAACGTGTGGCAGGTTATCATCGTCGTCATCATCATCATCATCAATCCCTTAACTGCGATGGTCATTGGAGCACCAGAGACGACTTTATAACCAGGTTTCTCCATTTATTCCAGTTCTCCATTGCCCTCTGGGACTTGCCAAACTCCAGCCGTGTCCATTCCCTGATGTTGTCTTCCCACCTCTTCCTTTATCGGACTTGTTTTTTTTTTTTTAGCCCTTTCTCTGTGCTTTGCTAGATGGATTTGAACCAGACCTGATGAATAGGAAATATGGCCATAAAACTGCAGCTTATGTCTCTTTACACAATCATCAGTAGATGTGTGTGTGGTGCAATTGGCTGCTGGATCTTGGCAGGGTCTTCCTCCATGGTAGGAATAGTGAAATCCTCATTAGCGGACATGTAGGGCTACCCAATGACAGCAGTGACGGGTCACATCCATCTCCCTGTATGGTTCTTTTTGGCACGTTAGTTGATTAAGCAGGGGAAATTTCAATCGTGGACGATTGGTCTTCCTCATTCCACTTCTCCTTGCCCTATCCTAAGAATGCCGAGTGCCAGACTAGGAAGTGACAAGTATGAATTTTTACGTCATTGGTTTGACTCGACCAGGGTTTGAACCCACGATCTACTAACACAGGAGACAGACGCTCTAACTCATTCGGCCATACCATCTGTATGCTTGTGAATATCATGGACCCTTATGCCAGAGCTGTGAAGATGACCTAAAAAAACATGAAAATGAGGTTCTACTGCGAGATACTACACACCTCATACAAAGACCATGTTACCAATGATTGATTGATTGATTGGTGGTTGCTTTATGCCGTGTCGGCAGCATAGGCCATATTCACGGCGAGAAATGTTTGTTTTTTGTTCAAACCATCGCTTTTACATGTAAAAGCAGACAATCAATTATGTGCCAATAGACACTCATTAAATTAGAAAGCTCACAATCATATATTTGTGGTCAAGGGAAACAAATTCCCATAGAAAAAGAGAAGTTTTATTAATAATTGATAGAATCCATTTAGTAAACTATATGAGGTGGTACAGTCCAGCTGCCCTCAGAAAGGCTAAAATGTTTTCCTGTTTTACATTTGTAAAAAGGTCATGCATACTGTCTGCAGTGTAGAACTGGTGGCGCAGGGCCAAAAAATCAATGCAACTTAGTAAAATGTGTTTGAGTGTCAGCGGGGACTGACACCCAATACATTCAGGGCGAGGTTACCCCTTGAGCAGAAAAGCATGTGTAAGCCACGAGTGGCCAATACGGCAGCAGCTAAGGACCACTTGGTCCCGCCGACCTCCCGGATGAGTCTGTGGTGGTTTTCCCACAGATGGTTCAATTTCTTTAAGTTTATTAATGTTTTCATCCCACTCATGTTGCCATTTGGATTTTATGTGGGTGGCTATTAGTGGTTTCAGATCAGAGTGAGGGATCAGACACGGTTCAAGATCACAGTTCAGGGCCTTCTTCGCAGCCTGATCAGCTCGTTCGTTTCCTTGTATGCCGGCATGGCCAGGCACCTGTTACCAATGAAGAAGTCCATGCCAAGATCCAGCAGGCAACTGGACCACACAAAGATCTGCTGATGATTCTAAAGACGCAAATGCAGTGGTGTGGCCATATTGCCTGTTCATCACTTGGCACCATCTTGTTGACTACGTACACGACTTGCTACATTGCAGGGATGGTCGCCCGCCTGCCAGCCATCACAAACATTGACATGGCCACGGTGGCCCAGCTCTTCCCTGCTCTGACCGTTGACGTTGTGGCATGCATGCAGGTCGTGCTGGCGCTGGAGTCGTCTGGTCTGATGGAGGTGGTATTATACAACCAACACACCCCAAATGAGGTCTTCCTGTAGTTTCACATCTCTACCCGACTCATGCAACGCCTTCTTCATTCCCTAGTCATTTTCATTAGACTCAAGCGGATATCAAACCCACGAGAAGCAGGCACTCTAACCCTCACCCAGCCTATCCCCCACCCGCCAAAATATTCGATATTAAAGTCTTTCAACTTAGCGCCATCTTGTCAACTAATAACACGACCCGCCACATTGCAGGGATGGTCGCCCGGCTGCCAGCCATCGCAAACATTGACATGGCCACGGTGATCCTGCTCTTCCCTGCTCTGACCGTTGACATCGTGGCGTGCGTGCGGCTTGTGCTAGTGTTCGAGTCGCTTGGTCTGATGGAGGTGGTCTTATACAACCAGCACGCCCCAGATGAGGTCTTTCTTCGGTTCAACGCTGATGGCCAAATGCGACGCATCCCGATGATGGTGAACTTTAAGCAGGGTACTCACTTCTTGGCTCTCAGGGTCACACTGCAGTGGCACAGTTTGAGCCTGCGGTTGTTGACCGTCGACTCGACGCTCTTTGAGTGCACAGGACCTGGTAAGTCATGTTTACTTAGGCCAAATAAAAAACTAATTTAATATAAAAATACAAATTGGTGATCGTCAGCGCCCCTGCCTAAAAAATCGATCGCCCCTGATTTATATTTGTTTAATTTTTTTTCTTTCATTATTTTTTGTTGTTGCTTAAACAGTTAAAAATGCATTGGGATAGCAGCAATTCAACTTTCGTTGGTTTGACACGGCCAGGGTTTCTAACACAGGAATTAGAAATTCTACGATCTACCAGAATGGGAGGTGGACGCTCAACTCATTCGACCATCCCATCTGGTTACGTATTACGTTTACGTAATATGCCAGAAAAATATAAAATAAAATAAAAACTGCCCACCGGCCCTGATTTGTGTGATCAAAAGGACGATCACAAACTTTTAATTTTATTAGGCCTTACCTGTAAGTACACACCCCTGCACCACCTCTCTCCAAACCTCATATTCCCACCCCTCCACAACCCCACCCCTCACACCTCACCCCCACACCTCCACAACCCCACCCCCTCCCCACTCACCCCTACCCCCTCCACAACTCCAGCCCCTCCCCACTCACCCCCACCCCTCGACAACCCCACCCATCTCCACTCACTCCCACCCTTCCACAACCCCACCCCCTCCCCCGTCCCCCCTCCCCCAACACCTCCACAACCCCACCCGCTCTCCACTCACCCCCACCCCTCCACAACCCCCCCTCCCCCAACACCTCCACAACCCCACCCACTCCCCCTCACCCTTCGACAACCCCACCCCCTCTCCACTCACCCCCACATCTCCACAACCCCATCCCCTCCCCCTCCCCTCCCCCTCCCCCAACACCTCCACAAACCCACCCGCTCTCCACTCACCCCCACCCCTCCACCAACCCCCCTCCCCCAACACCTCCACAACCCCACCCCCTCCCCACTCACCCCCACCCCTCCACACCCCACCCCCTCTCCCCACTCACCCTCACCCTCGACAACCCCACCCCTCCCCCTCAACACCTCCACAACCAACCCCCTCTCTCCACTCACCCCCACCTCCCAACCCCCCCCCTCCCAAACACTCCACAACCCCACCCACTCCCCCTCACCCTTCGACAACCCCACCCCCTCCCACTCACCCCCACACCTCCACAACCCCATCCCCTGTGTAAGGATATATCAGTGCTGCATGTATGTAATTGTAAGCATTAAACAACTTACAATTCTAGTGTAATAGTCTGTACTGACCTCTCAGGCTAACAGCCACATAAACAGGCAGGCGTGGATAGAGCGATTACATCAGGGAGCCTAGAAATCCTAATGGTTAACATGCTAGCCTCGGAATGGCAAGAACGTGGGTTCGAATCCTACCATATGTGGTGTTCTCTGTTCTCTGTGGCAGAGTGGTTAGAGTGTCTGACTTTTTTCTAGGTCAGACTCCTAATCTCAAGGTCAGTGGTTCGATTCCCTGTGACCTCACCTCTGCCAATTTGGATTTCCACCACTGTGTACAACTTACAGCGTCATCAAAGGCCCGGGCTTTCTATCGACAAACTGTCTAATGGTGAAAAAAAATAGATCACAATATTCCCCAATGTTCATAACCCACCCTATGAAGCTACACATTGTGTTTTTACACTAACTATTTCTTTTCTTGAAGATTTATACTGCTTATTATGGATAAGTCTGAATAGACTTTTGTTCACCATTAGACAGTTGGTCAATAGAAAGCCCAAGCCTACACTTTTACCGACCCAATGGATTTTAACCCCCCACACCACATAGACATGGTATCAAGGGCAACTGGCATTTGATGACGCTGTAAGTTCCACACAGAGGTGGAAATCCAAATTGGCAGAGGTGGACAGCATTGGGGAATCGAACAAGCAACCTTCAGATTAGGAGTCCGACCTAGTAAAAAGTACACTCTAACCACTCCGCCACAGAGAACACCACGTGTTATTGTCACGTGATACAGACACTTTTCCTTTCTTTCTTTCTTTCTAGAGCTGCCCGACCTACCCGAAGTTCAGAACCCGTCCCCCGGCAGAATGGACCCGGATTGGAGCATCGTTTGGCCCGGAGAAATACTGCATGAACTGACGTTGGGCGAGGAGAGGCCGAGAGAGGCCACTCCAGTCATCGGTATTGGTTTTTTTTAATAGTTAAAAGCTGCATAGTCCGATGAAAACATCAAATTTTCAAAACCAAAACAGTGATCTAAATTTGATTCTACATATCTAAGGCCCGACCTCCAAATATTTTATATTTGTCAAAAACCCTTCAAATAAAATATTAAAACTAAAAAACAACACTTTCCCGCCTATTATAATGATTGCACAATGACCAACAAACTTCATCCTGTTGATGTTATAGTAATTTTAATGTTTTCTTGTTCAATTTGTAGCTAGAAAGTGTCTATTGTCTTCTCTATCTTCCTATCATGGCTTCTGACCATGTATACCATGGTTAGTTTTCTTCTTAATTTTGTGTGTTTGCACTTTACTTATTATATCTCAAAAGGCCAGTTGCTCTCATACCATGTCTATGCGGTGTGGGAGGTTCAAAATCCCTTGGGTCAGTAAAGGTGTAGGCTTGGGCTTTCTATCGACAAACTGTCTAATGGTAAAAACAAGTCTATTCAGACTTATCCATGGTAGGCAGTATAAATCTTCAAGAAAAAAAATCACATTTAAAAGATTCTATTTTTTTTAATGTATCTAGATTTGAATTTACATAATCAATTTAGATACTGGTGCATTTATTAATTTGTCATTGCATACAAGGGAATAAATACTATTACTGTTGTGGGCTCTGTCAATTCAAACTTTAAAGTTCATTGATCTACTGCACTAATCTATTAACCAGTTCACAAGTTGCCAGTAAATATATCAAGATATGTGAGGAATATATTTTGCTTTTTGGATTAAGAATTCATGTGCTCATTTCATTTAACCAAATTTTATCCACTTTTTATATAGGGTTGTTCGTCACCCCTACTCAGGTTACTGTTTGTTTGTTGTTGTTTTACGTCCTAGCCACATCTAAGGTCATATCAGGACGGTACCGACTTGTGACAGTGTGCACTCATGGCGACTTAATAGTGCTGCCCCACTGGGACACCAGGCTGCCAGCACCATGACCTGATATCCCACTCAGTCACATTATCCTGACACTGAGCACACCAGTCCTTGCCCTATCCTAATAATGCAGAGCTCCAGGCTAGGAAGCGACAAGTATCAATTTTAAGTCATTGGTTTGACTCGACCAGGGTTCGCACCCACGATCCCATGGGTTCGGATCCCCCGATCTCCCAAAACAGGTTGATTGATTGATTGATTGGTGGCTGCTTTACGCCGTGTCGGCAGCATAGGCCATATTCACGGCGAGAAATGTTTGTTTTTTGTTCAAACCATCGCTTTTACATGTAAAAGCAGACAATCAATTATGTGCCAATAGACACTCATTAAATTAGAAAGCTCACAATCATATATTTGTGGTCAAGGGAAACAAATTCCCATAGAAAAAGAAAAGTTTTATTAATAATTGATAGAATCTATTTAGTAAACTATATGAGGTGGTACAGTCCAGCTGCCCTCAAAAAGGCTAAAATGTTTTCCTGTTTTACCTTAGTAAAAAGGTCATGCATACTGTCTGCAGTGTAGAACCATTGGCGCAGGGCCAAAAAATCAACGCAACTTAGTAAAATGTGTTTGAGTGTCAGCGGGGACTGACACCCAATACATTCAGGGGGAGGTTCCCCCTTGAGCAGAAAAGCATGTGTAAGCCACGAGTGGCCAATACGGCAGCGGCTAAGGACCACTTGGTCCCGCCGACCTCCCGCATGAGTCTGTAGTGGCTTTCCCACAGATGGTTCAATTTCTTTAAGTTTATTAATGTTTTCATCCCACTCATGTTGCCATTTGGATTTTATGTGGGTGGCTATTATCCCAAAACAGGAGATGAACGCTCAACTCATTCAGCCAGCCCGTCTGGTCATCAGGCTATTGTAGTACGGGGTGAGGGGTGAATCTTTTATCGAAGAGAAAGTGCGCTTTGCTCCAATACTGCTAACTCATTACTCTTCTGTCTCTGCAGAAAGCTTGGATCTATACTACAAGGTGGCTGGACACCAGTTGACTGACCTCTTACACAGGTAACGTATCCACCTCTAGCTTGGTTCCCTGCCACAGTCACATAGACCTTAGGCGTGGAACAAAGCATTACGTCATCGGGCCATATATGGAAGCCGTGTAAGGAGGGATCAGTGTAGTAGGTGTTGCTCCGTGTGACATGTGTTCTCTGTGGCAGAGTGGTTAGAGTGTGACATTTTTCTAGGTCGGACTCCTAATCTGAATGTCAGTGGTTCGATTCCCCATGCCCCAACCTCTGCCAATTTGGATTTCGACCGCTGTGTATAACTTACAACATCATCAAAGGCCAGTGCTCTCATACCATGTCTATTGGTGTGGGAGGTTAAAAATCCTTTGGGCCGGTAAAATCCTTGGGCTTTCTATCAACAAACTGTCTAATGGTGAAAACAAGTCTATTCAGACTTATCCATGATAGGCAGTATAAATCTTCAAACACATGCGATACTCTGAGTCAGATTCATCAAGGAGTTAAACCCATAAGCCATCAAGGTATTTGATGATAATTTATGGTTATATCGTGCAATAACTATGTACCGGCATCTCACTTTGAGAGTCTTATTTGAATCATTTATGTTTAGGGAATGTAGATATCAATCACGAATCAGGATGTGTAAGTATGGTACAATCTGGTATATGTTAATGCCTAAACCCTTAAAGTCGCCGGGTATACCTCACCCAGATACAGACGAATCCAGCATCAAAAGCTCTGCAAACATACCTTTGCTTAGTTTTTTCAGTTCATGCAACTGAACATGTGGGAGGAGTGTGTTGAGGTCTGTGATGTATAAATGACATCATATGTGGGATTCCCTCATCACATGACCTAGAGGGGTTCCCCACACACAGGTGAAGCCATGGCAACCACCAAGATGACAGCCACAGAAACCTCTCAATTCAACCTTTTAAAGTCTATTAATCTACATGATTTAATCAATTATTCACACAAAAGGTAGCTGGTTATGAGAAATAAACATTTGAACTTTATATTTAGCGGATAACGAAACTTTCACTAAGAATATGGTAAATGTTATAGATACAGCCAGGGATAGCCACAAATATTTTGTTCGCAACAGGGAGGGGCATAGCCACATTCCAAAGTTAGGACAAGCGAGTGTGTAAAAAACCTGCCATGACACATACCAAATAATTAAAAATTCATTATACATTTGATTATTTCCTATTTAACATCAAAATGCAAGGCCGATACAGTTTTAAAGGAAGTGTGTAATTAGTATGTCGCGCTTAAAATCAAAACACAAAGATACAACTTTTATCGCACAAGGGAAGTAAAGAGTTAAAGTGAATAGTTGAAAAGGTGCCCCTTTTGCAGAATGTGCTCGGGCAGGGGGGGCGGGGGGGGGGGGGGTCTAGCTACACCGCTAGTTGCAGGTGAAACTAATGATGTGGGTTATCGACTTGTGTGATTTTTTGCCGAAACGTCGGGAAACGTTAGGGGGACATTATGCGAATGTCGGTACACGTCGGTACACTATCCTGGACGTTGACAGTCGCCGGAGGATGTCGGCAAGCGTAGCAGGTCGCTAGATGTTTTTAGCATGTCAAAAAAAGACGACCAACAACGCGCGTCAACGCGCGGGTGCAAATATTATGGGACGTCAGAAGCACGCGACAGCGCTGGAAGATCGTATGCGAAATTAGGCAATGCCGCGCGCGCGTGAGGGTCGTTCCCACACGTTGCGCCAAACGGTTGCTTTGTTGTTTTACGCCCTAGCGACATCTAAGGTCATATGATGCCGTCGCGCCAAACTTTTACTTTTTTTTTTTTTTTTCCTGCACGCATCGACACACCGCTAGTTGCAGGTGAAACTAATGATGTGGGTTATAGCCCTGTCACATTATGACGCTTCTCTCCAACGCGCATCGACTTGTGTGATGAAACGTTAGGGGGACATTATGCGAATGTCGGTACACGTCGGTACACTATCCTGGACGTTGACAGTCGCCGGAGGATGTCGGCAAGCGTAGCAGGTCGCTAGATGTTTTTAGCATGTCAAAAAAGCACGACGACCAACAACGCGCATCAACGCGCGGGTGCAAATATTATGGTGACATCAGAAGCACGTCGACAGCCCTGGAAGATCGTTATGCGAAATCTAGGCAGATGCTGCGCACGCGTGAGGGTCGTTCCCACACGTTGCGGCAAACGGTTGCTTTGTTGTTTTATGCCCTAGCTACATCTAAGGTCATATGATGCCGTCGCGCCAAACTTTTTTTATTTATTTTTTTTCCTGCACGCATCGACACACGTTGGCCGCACGCTAATAACACGCTACTGACATGCTGCGCCAACGTCCAATTTCCCCATATTTCCCCTAAAAGTTTAACGTTTCTCGACGCTTTAATTTTATTTTCAACGCTGACGGGTCGCCGGTGAGAAACGTTGTAGTGTGACAGGGCCATAAGTAACTGGTTCTGTCTTGTTCAGGTGTAGCTGGGCAGGTAGGCCCTGTTCTACTGCTAACTTCAGTACAAGGGTGACTGACTTCGGGCTGTGTCACACCTTCAACCCCGGCACGAAGGGTTTCCCAGTGGTGCAGACTTCGCGCACAGGTAAGAAAATCCTCAAACTCACGGATATTATTATTTTAGTTTTTTGTGATGAATTTATTTACCCTGCATATAACGCTATAAATGTGTTAACACTTGCTTTCACTGCCGGGCAGCACTAGTCCAATTTGATTCAAGTCTTTGCAATTTTATCTCAATAGTCATTTTGGATTTCTTGCGTATGGGAGTTGTAACTGTTTGTAGATTGCAAACAACACAAAATCCAGCTTTTACCATTCGTTGCGTTAGTCGATTTAACTTCTTTCTTTCTTTCTTTTTATCAATTTTGTGTATGCTTTTCTGTTGTAACTTGTTAATTTCATTAGTTGTTTGTTAGGAAGCCCTTAAGGCCTAGTGATTTCGATAGGTTCATGTAGTTACTTGTTTGTGTTGTACTAAGGAAATATATATCATCAGCCAGCATCTTGCCTGTGAACATTAAAGTCATGCTGTGCACCTACTCCTTTAGGATCACGCTGATCACGACTTTGTAGTTAACGGGTAAAAACAGTATCTGGAAAAAGAAAGAAAAGGGAAGAATTTTGTTTTAAAACAACGGAAACTTTAAGTGAGAAATCTATAAACCGGTTACTTTTCCTCCCAACATGTCGCTAACCTAACAACCAGATTATTTTTTTAAGTTTCTTTGTGATGGTGTATTTACGCTGCCCATAACGGTTAAGTCTAATGACTTGTTTTCGCCGCTAGAAAGTAATAGTCTCGTGGTTCCCCTTGTTTTATTACTTTCAGTTGTTGTGTAGCTATCTACTGCACACATTCTTCTCTGTTTGTAAGCATTCTCCCACATCTCCATACCCTCAGTGAGTCTGTGAGCTCTACAATTGGTTAGTTGGTTGGTAAGAGTGTAACTGCTTTATTATATCCATGTCGTCTTACATCCTGGCAACATCTAAGGTCCTATCAGGACGGGTACCGACTAAAGACATTGCGCACTCATGGCGACTTTATAGCACTGCACCACTAGGAGACCAAGCCACCAGTATCATGACCTGATATCCCACTCAGTCACATTATCCTGATGTTAAGCTAGCCAGTCCTTACCCTATCCTAATAATGCAGGGCGCCTGGCTAGGAAGCGACAAGTACCAATTTTTAAGTCATTCGCTTGACTCGACCAGGGTTCGCACCCTGATGCTCCCTGATACAATCATCCTATCCATGGGTTCGAATCCCACGTTCTACCAAAACGGGAGACAAACACTCTATTCGGGAGTCCTATTCCCCGTCGAGTCAAACCAATGACTATTTGTCGCTTCCTAGCCTGGCGCTCAGCATTAATAGGACAGGGTGTAGTATATGGTAGGTCCGAACACAACGAGAGCTAGAGTGTAACTGCTTTATTATATCCACGTCACGCGCCTGGCCGGCACGTGATCTCCCCAGGTCGTTCGACTACTCGTGTCCATAGCACGCATACCTTACATCCTCTCTTCATTGAATAAACAAAGTTGACTTCTGGTCTTACATCCTTAAACAAGCATGCATATCTTATTATTCCCTTCCTTATTAGTACCATCAGCGTATAACTGATATTTGATTCAGATAATAAACAACCTTTGCGAAAAAGAAAAAAAAGAGGGAAAAAAAAACCCAAAAAAACAGCAAGAAGAGAACATAATATACATAGTATCCGAGTTAGATTTGTACCATTAGTACTTCACTGGTCAATACATTGTAATCAACTCACATACAGAACGATCATTGACAACTGTTGTCTTACTTGTCGATGTGATCAACAGCTGATGATTGGAGCAAAATCAATGATGAACGGATATGAGAAAAGTAGCATATAAGTACTATATAACAACACAAGTTTGGTTAACTCATGACAGTTTTTTCGGAACATATCTATATTTCTGCATGTGAATCCTTTCATATGTGAAACCGTCAGAGTGCAAAGGACTACTTAGTATAAACACCTATTATCGACCTATTTGTGTGTGCGTCTCATCTAGTCCTCTCGATATCACCCTTAGTGGTTTGGCGTGTGTGGTACGCGCTAGTCACCGGCTGGATCGTATTGATTCAGTAATCTAGGCGGTTGACTGGTTTGACTGCCCTACCATATCGGGTTGTGTAATTGGCGTGTGCTTGTGTCCGTGCCATTGATAATCCAACGATGCCTCTTAGCACAGTGTTTGTGATTGTTTTTTTTTTCTTTTCGTCGTTTTGTGCGTGTTTATTTGATCTGAATATGTGTGTGCGGTTTCTTCTTTTTACCTTGTTGTCAGCTGTTTGTATCTGATAGTCTCTCTTGGTTTTCTTGTTTATCTCTATAATTTGTCCATCGGCCCACTTTTGGTCATGAGTTAGGTATTTTATTTTCTCACCTGTTGCGAGTGTTTTGTGTGTTTGGCCTGCTCGATTGTCGTAATATTGTTTCTGTTTCTTTTGTGTATGTTTGATCTGTTGTGCCCTTGATGGTACGATCTTGGGTGCTAATTGTTGTTCTGTCATTGGTATTTTTGAGCGGGGTGTCCTGCTCATCAGCAGTTGTGCGGGGGATGCATCCATATTGTCTAGTTTTGTGTTTCGATATGCAATTAGTGCAATTTATGTCTTTGTTGTCAGCCCTTGCTTTTTTGATAAGTTGCTTCATTGTTTGGACAGTCCGCTCGGCTTGCCCATTACTTCGTGGGTATAGGGGGCTTGAGTATGTTTGTGTGAATGCGCATTCGTCTGAGAACTTCTTGTATTCAATGCTAGTGAATTGGGGTCCGTTGTCGGACATTACTATTCTTGAGATTCCGTGCCTACACCACATCTGACACAATGTAGTATATGGTAGGTCCGAACACAACGAGAGCTAGAGTGTAGCTGCTTTATTATATCCACGTCACGCGCCTGGCCGGCACGTGATCTCCCCAGGTCGTTCAACTACTCGTGTTCATAGCACGCATACCTTACACAGGGCAAGGACTGATTAACTCAGTGTCAGGATAATGTGACTGAGTAGGATATCAAGCCATGGTGCTGGTGGCCTGATTTCCCAGTGGGGCAGCACTATAAAATCACCATGAGTGCGCACTGTCATAAGTCGGTACCCGTCCTGGTATGACCATAGGTGTTGCCAGGACATAAAACTCCAACAATCAACCAACCTTGCTGTGTTAGTTTGCAGGACAAGGGAATGGTATTATTTCTCAGCCAGCCATGAAATGGCTGCCAAGCAGTATCAACTGTCTCTTTGTTATTGTACAGCAGTATTAACTGTATCTTTGTAATTGTACAGTGGTAGTGACTGTCTCTTTATTATTGTACAGCAGTATTAACTCTCTCCGTGTTATTGTACAGCAGTATTAACGGTCTCTTTGTTAGTGTACAGCAGTATTAACGGTCTCTTTGTTATTGTACAGCAGTATTAACTGTCTCTTTGTTATTGTACACCAGTATTAACTGTCTCTTTGTTATTGTACAGCAGTATTAGATGTCTCTGTTATTGTACAGCAGTATTCACTGTCTCTTTGTTAGTGTACAGCAATATTAACTGTCTCTGTTATTGTACAGCAGTATTAACAGTATTAGCCGAGGAAAACTGTACCACCTCATATAGTTTACTAAATAGATTCTATCAATTATTAATAAAACTTTTCTTTTTCTATGGGAATTTGTTTCCCTTGACCACAAATATATGCTTGTGAGCTTTCTCATTTAATGAGTGTCTATTGGCACATAATTGATTGTCTACTTTTACATGTAAAAGCGATGGCTTGAACAAAAAAACAAACATTTCTCACCGTGAATATGGCCTATGCTGCCGACACGGCGTAAAGCAACCACCAATCAATCAATCAATCATTAACTGTCTCTTTGTTATTGTACACCAGTATTAACTGTCTCTTTGTTATTGTACAGCAGTATTAGATGTCTCTGTTATTGTACAGCAGTATTAACTGTCTCTTTGTTAGTGTACAGCAGTATTAACTGTCTCTTTGTTATTGTACAACAGTATTAGCTGTCTCTTTGTTATTGTACAGCAGTATTAGCTGTCTGTGTTATTGTACAGCAGTATTAACTGCCTCTGTTATTGTACAACAGTATTAACTGTCTCTTTGTAATTGTACAGCAGTATTAACTGTCTCTTTGTTATTGTACAGCAGTATTAGCTGTCTCTGTTATTGTACAGCAGTATTAACTGTCTCTTTGTCATTGTACAGCAGTATTAACTGTCTCTTTGTTATTGTACAGCAGTATCAGCTGTCTCTGTTATTGTACAGCAGTATTAACTGTCTCTGTTATTGTACAACAGTATTAACTGTCTCTGTTATTGTACAACAGTATTAACTGTCTCTTTGTTATTGTACAACATTATTATCTGTCTCTTTGTTATTTTACAGCAGTAGCAACTGACTCTGTGTTATTGTACAGCAGTATTAACTGTCTCTTTGTTATTGTACAGCAGTATTAACTGTCTCTTTGTTGTTGTACAGCAGTACTAAATGTCTCTCTGTTATTGTACAGCAGTATTAGCTGTCTCTGTTATTGTACAGCAGTAGTAACTGTCTCTTTGTTAGTGTACAGCAGTAGTAACTGTCACTTTCTTATTGTACAACAGTATTAACTGTCTCTTTGTTATTGTACAACAGTATTAAATGTATCTTTGTCATTGTAAAGCAGTATTAACTGTCTCTTTGTCATTGTAAAGTAGTAGTAACTGTCTCTTTGTTATTGTACAGCAGTATTATCTGTCTCTTTGTTATTCTTCAGCTGTATTAACTGTCTCTTTGTTATTGTAACTGGATGTAGAACTATGCGTTGCGTGTCACCGCAGGTTCCTCAGCAGGCCTGAAGCTGATGCTGAATGTGGAGCAGTATGACTACATGAGGGGACCCCACCATGATGCCGGGGTCAAGGTACTGTTGTGTGGGGTGATGAAAATGGGAAATATTCTCCCTAGAACAGGATTCGAACCCACACTTCTTGCCATTCTTGGGTTATCATGCTAACAGCTACACTATCTAGGCTCCCTGATGCAATCACCATATACGAGCATCTGTATCTGAAAAAGATTCAGCATTTACCATAGCGTATTGTCGTGTGGGTGATGAAAATGGGAAATATAGCACGTAGAGCAGGATTCAAACCGCACTTTTTGCCATTCTAGGGCTAGCGTCCTAACCATTAGCCTATCTAGGCTCCCTAATGGAACCCCCCCTATCCACATCCACCTGTCCATGTGGCTCCTTGCCTGAGAGGTCAGTGCAGATTACTACACTCATCCTCCTGGAATTGTAAGTCTTCTAAATGGTTTACCTCCATAAGCCATTTAATGCTTATAATTACATACAGGATGACCTTACATGTATATGGGTCACTCTCCTGAAAACTGGCCAGAAGTGTCACATGTAGAGTTGAAATCTAATATTTGAATTTTTAACATTTTTTGGTTGCAAATGAAAGCTGGGAATCTCCCCCTTTAAATCTATGCAAAATATAAATTGATGAGATAAAAAATAAAGGTGTAGTCCATGATTAAGGTATGTCTTATGACAGTATAACATGTGTTGCTCAGATGTAATACATGTTTAGGACACCACACAATCTGCTTAATAAAATTCTAAGCAGAATTAAATAATTTCATACAAAGCATATTAATTATGGCATAACATACAGAAATATGTAGTGCTTATATTGATAAAAAAAAAAGTTATTCCCAGCCATGCTTTATTCACTGAATAATTAGTGTACAAAATTTGTGTGGCATCCAGACACCACTGATTACATCTGTGACAGAAATTTGTAATGTTATTTCTGAAGACATCAAATAAAAGAAATTGTAATTTAAGCATGCATATATGTTAATAAATACTTCCTTTTTGATTTGGGAACTGTTTTGTTTGATATATCAATGCAATACAATATGTTAGTAAGGATTCAACCATGTCCCATATGTCATGTTACAAATGGCTGACTGTAAAATGGTGTGTTTTTTTTACAAAAACACTTCATAACTAAAAGGACCAAAGTTGCACACAGTTTATCTTATTACCCTTATTTCTTACATCAAATCTGAACATGAATATGAAAAGTATAAGGAAAGAAATAAGTAGGAAGTGTTTTTATTTTTTTTTTTAAATCCCATCCCACGCTGACCAGTTTTCAGGAGAATGACCCATATACATACCGAGGGGACATTCAACAACCATACAGCACATGGCTTGTACAGGGTCCTGGTCACAGCAACCAGTATCATGGGGGGATTGGGGGGGGATGAAAATTGGAAATATTTTGCATTGCGCAGGATTCAAACCCAAACTTCTTGCCATTCCAGGGCTCACATTCTAGCTATTACACTACTTAGGCTCCCTGATTCAATCACCCTATCTATGCCCACCTTTTATGTGGCTCCTTACCTGATAGGTCAGTACAGACTGCTACATATGCATGCATGGTTATATGCATTTTGCGAGGTCACAATTTGTGCTCCCTCTTGATGACTTATATTTACTATTAGTGTTACTACATTTTCTTGGTAATAAAGCCATATTAAATAAATGACAAATTCAAATAAATTTGTATGGCTGAAAGACCATAGTAAAAAATAATAATGACATATTCTGTAGAATGAAATATTTAGCAAAAATAAACTAATTTAAACTTGAAGCGGAGGACAATTTTGAAAGTGGTTTGATTTGCTTTCAGATCTTCTTGTCACCTTACAACGAGATTCCCCAGGTGCGAGATCTGGGCTTCGCTGTTGGACCTGGTGACCATGCCTTTGTGGCGGTTAAACTGTCCCAAGTAAGTCAGGGAGGGAGTGCGGCTGACACCGAACAGGGTCTTTAGCGACACTTGAAGTGCTATGTCATTTTTGCCTACCGGTACTCAAAAGGTGGGGAGGGGGGGCGGGGCGGCGGGGGGTGGGGGGGGTGGAAAGGTGGCCAAAGGAAGAGTTGGGAGTACAACATCAGGGAATGGACAGGCCTCGAGTTTGGCAAGTTCCAGAGGGTAGTGGAGAACAGCAGAAAATGGAGAAAACTGGTTGCAATGTCATCTGAGGTACCGTAACGACCCTCGTGATTAAGGCATTGATAACGATGATGATGATGATGACGATGATGGCGATGATGATGATTCCTGGTACTACTTTAAAGCTGCATAGTCCGATGAAGCATCAAATTTTCAAAACCAAAATAGTTATATAGATTTGACTCTACATATCTAACTTAGATATTGATGCACATATTAAGCATTTATTGCCACATAGATGGGAACACTGACACAATTTGATAGAACATGTTGCTGTTGAAGCCTATGGTGTCAGAGTTTTGGCGTGCTTGCCAAAACTAAGTTTACATGATTGAATTTCAAATATCTCAAAACTTATCCATTTAAAATAAAAGTTACTTCAACCTGAAATAAGGTAGATTATAACGATCAATTTAATATATTTATCTCAGAAAATTTACCAAAAGGCAAAACCATCGGACTATGCAACTTTAAATTTAAGCCAGTTTTGTCTGGACTAGTCTGATATTGTGACAATGTGTGGTTATAGAGTTGGAACAAGAAATAATAACAATACATGGATTCAACTTCATGTTCTACGGGCGAATAAAAAGAATAATGCAGACAAAGAAAAGATTTAGCATATAAATTAAAATCAAAGTTCTTTATTTACTATTAAAATTGAATTGGTTCATAATTCTTGCATTGTTGGTGATTTGGGGATGATGCTGGAACAGCCTCCTTCCCCCGCTGTTCACCCTTCCCCTCACCCTCCCCCAGCTTTCACGCCTCCAACAACCCCCCAACCCCCCCACCCCACCCTTCCTACATCCTATCAGCTTACCTAGGACTTCACTTCTCAGTAGTTTTCTGAGCTGGTAGGTCGCCTTAGAGCTCCTTTCTCTTCCCACCCACCCACCCTCTTTTTCATTCCAGGTAAACCCCTCCCACCGTGCAATATTTTATTTACCATTCCGGAATAGAAACTTTTCTTCAAACCGGACACGGTGGCCGAATCGATCGAGCACAGGCTTCCCGTGTTGAAGGTCGGGAATTCGAATCCCAGCCGAGTCAAGCCAATGACTTATAAATATTGATACTTGTCGCTACCTAAACTGGCCCTCAGCATTAATAGGACCGGACAAGGACTGGTTAGTACAGTATTAGGATGTCACTGTGTGAGATATCGGGCCATGGTGCCAGTGACCTGGTCTCCCAGTGGGGCAGCACAGTAGTTGCCATGAGTGCGCACTGTCACAAGTCGGTGCCCATCCTGATATGACATCATATGTTGCTAGGATGTAAAACAACGACAACCAACCAACTTTTCTTCAAACCTCCCGATCTTTGGACCCTTTTCTACATACTACTAACCTGGTTCAATTTTATTCACTTTAAGGACCGTTTATACTTTTGATGGCATGTGACGCCGCTAGACGGCGTTAGACAGCGCAATACGGTGCAAGCCAATGCTCCCATTTAGACTTTACATCACGGCGTGACGGGTTAGATGGTGCAATACGGCGCAAGCGTTGACCAGAGTTCAATAATGTTGAACTTTCAAGGTCAGCACTTCCACACATTGGCAGTTCAGCCAATCAGCAAGGTTGGGTTGTTGGTTGTTGGAGTTTTACATCCTGGGAACATCTAAGGTCATAGTAGGATGGATACCGACTTGTGACAGTGCGGACTCATGGCAAGTATAAATTTTATAAGCCATTGGTGTGACTTGACTGGGAAACAAACTCCCGATCTCCAGTACGTTTCGTTATATTTACATGTAGTAAAATTATGATTTCTCCACAGAGCCTGGAAAATAGGTCGACGTTAATAATAATAATAATAAAATATGTTTTCCATATGATCAATGTACACACGAGTTGATATTTATATCAGTAATTTGTTCACATGAAAAAGGAGAAAGCAGCAGTACAATACTTATGAGGTGCTTTCCCCATTTAAAAATAACACAGATACATTGCTTATTGCTTATACCATAGAAATAATAAATAGAAAAATAAAAGTTAAAAGCATATCAACATTACCTTCAATACTGTACATTACATCTCAATATTTATGTACTAGACTACTATGTGTTTTCCCTCTGATAAAGCTTAAATATTTTCTTTTTATACATTCGTTGAAACATATAGATGTTTTTTGAACATTTGATATTATCGTCAAGTGAATTCCATATTTGTATACCACATATAGATATACATTGAAACTTTAAAGTTGTTCTTGCAAATACTTGTCTTAGGTTGTTACTCTGGCTTGTATCATGGCTACTATCTGAGCTTATTTTGAATAAAGACTGTAGATATTTTGGCAATAGCCCTTTGTTTGCATTGTAAATTATCATACTAGATTTGATCTTAACCAAGTTTATTAATTTCAATACATGAAGGTCAAAGGAGAGCTTATTAGTGTGCTCTCGATATCCAATGTTACAAACAATTCTCATTGCTTTCTTCTGCAGCAAATATTTGTTTCACATGCATTTCCACATACTTCACAACAATACGATACATAAGGCAGAAATAATGAATAATACAATATTAAGCATGCATTTTTGCTTAGTACATATTTTGCCTTGTGCATAATTGCAATAGTTTTGGACAATTTAGATTTAATCATACTAATATGCTTTTTCCAATTAAGTTTATGATCTATTAGCACCCCTAGAAATTGACTGACATAAACCATTTTGATATCAGTATCATTTATACTTACAGTAACATTAGATTGTTTTTATAATTACTAAACAGCATGAAATTAGTTTTTGCTACATTAAGTGATAACTTGTTTGTTGCAAACCATAGGTTCAATTTAATAAGTTCTTTGCTTATGTCGTTGCCAAGTTGAACTGGGTCATTTCTTAACCTAAATATAGTAGTGTCATCAGCAAATAGAATGAATTTAAGAAGCGATGACACATTACAAATATCATTTATATATCAAATGAATAACTTAGGTCCCAGAATTGAGCCCTGAGGGACTCCACATACCACATTTGCTAAGTTTGAGTCCTCGTCATCTAAATTTACATATTGTTGTCTATTTTGTTGATAACTAGTAAGCCAGTTATTGGCAATGCCTCTGATACCATAGTGATTTAATTGTTGTATTAACAAATTATGGTCAATTGTGTCAAATGCTTTTTTACGGTCAATAAATACACCAATAGTACATTTTTTGTTGTCCAGAGCTGAGGTATTTTCTTCTGTCAGTTCTAATAATGCCAATAATGTAGACATTTTAGATCTGAAACCATATTGACTGCAACACAAGGTATCATGTTTATCAATAAATGCTTCCAGTCTACTATTGAACAGTTTTTCTAATATTTTTTTTAACTGTGGCAAAAGTGATATCGGTCTATAATTAGTGAAAACACTGTTATCTTCTTTTTTAAATATAGGGATTACTTTAGTGACTTTCATTATATTTGGAAAAGCTCCATTCTTAAAGGAGCTGTTATATATATAGGTAAATGGTTTGACAATGTAATATATTACTTGTTTAATGATGCTCATATCTATGTTATCATATCCTGTTGACTTTTTGGGTCTTACAATTATTGACCACTTTAATGATCTCATTCTCTACCCCTGCTAAAAACATTGATTCAGGATTTTGCGGGTTTTTTTTAAAGTCCAGTACATCTATATTTTTGTTATGCGCTTTAATAACCGGCATAAAGTTGATGGCGTCCCACACCGTCAAAAGTATAAACGGGCCTTTACTTGTGTTCCCCGCCTCATGCCATACACTACTCACAGAAGATTTAATTATGATTCACCGGGTAGCCTTCTCCAGATCCCACTTTTTATATCCTTCTTCTATGTTATTCCTTAAAGTTGATTGGTTGTTGGAGTTTTACGTCTGGCAACATCTCAGGTCATATCAGGATGGGCACCGACTTGTGACAGTGCGCACTCATGGTGACTTTACAGTGCTGCCCCACAGGGAAGTCAGGCCGCTGGCACCATGACTCGATATCCCACTCAGTCACTGTCAGTTGCTCAGTCAGTATCCTGACACTGAGCTAACCACTCCTTGCCCTATCCTATTAATGTCGAGCGCCCGGATAGGAAGTGACAAGTATCAATTAGGACCTATATAAGTCATTGGTTTGACTCGACTTGGAACCGAACTCCCGACCTTCCACACGCGAGCCCATGCTCTACCGATTCGGCTACCGCGCCCAGTTTCCTTCAAGTTGCATGGTCCGATGTAAGCATCAAATTTTCAAAAGCAAAACACTTATCTAGATTTGAACCTACATATCCAACTTAGATACTGGTGCATTTAATAAAGTTGCCAGCTATACCTCAGACAGATACAAACGAATCCAGCATCAAAAGCTCTCCAAACATATCTTTGCTTAGTTTGTTCAGTTCATGCCACTGAACATGTGGGAGGAGAGTTGAGGTCTGTGATGTATGAATGACATCATAGTTGGGATTCCCTCATCACAAGACCTAGAGGGGTTCCCCACACACAGCGGAAGCCATTGCAACCACCAAGATGACAGCCACAGAAAGCTCTCAATTCAACTTTTAAAGTCTATTAATCTACATGATTTAATCAATTATTCACACAAAAAGTAGCTGGTTATGATAAATAAACATTTGAACTTTATATTTATCATATTAGATTGCAATTTCTAAAAAAAATTTCTCTATATGGTTGTCTAAAAGTGTCAGTGCTGCTGGACTAAATAAAACACAACAGAAGCAACCAATGTCAGCACTCTCCCCCCACATATGTAGTTGCATAAACTGAAAACTGGCAAATGTTTGCTTGAAGAGCATTTGTCGGAGTACGGGTAGTGTCTCAGCGACCTATATCTGGTCCCTTTAAGGGCATAATATAGTATTTTAATAGAACCTGTTATTGTTGAAGCCTATGGGATGAGAATTTTGACAAGCATGCCAAAATTAATATTGCATGTCTACACTTTAAATATCTCTGAAATTAGTCATTTTAAATCGAAGTCACTTCAAACTAAATTAAGGTAGATTATAATGATCGACCTAAAATTGTCACTGAAGCAAAGCAACTCTCGATGACCAGATCGTCTGTTAACAACCGGAAACGAATAATTTTTTTAGTTAGGGCCGAATACCACTCAACCTAGCACTGTGGGGCACTGTCTCATCTGACCTGACCTTGACCAGGAGGGATGGCTGAATGAGTTGAGCGTCCGCCTCCCGCTTTGGTAGACCGTGGGATTCGAACCCTGGTCGAGTCAAACCAATGCCTTACAATTTGTATATTTGTCACTTCCTAGCCTGGTGCTCTGCATTATTAGGATCGGACAAGGACTGGTTGGCTTAGTGTCAGGATAATGTGACTGAGTGGGATATCAGGTCATGGTGCTGGTGGCCTGGTCTCTCAGTGGAGCCATGCTATTATCATCCCCATGAGTGTGCACTGTCACGAGTCGGTACCCGTCCTGATATGACCATAGATGTTGCGAGGATGTAAACCTCCAACAACCAACCAATCTGAACTGATCTAAGGCCAAATAAAAATAAGCATTGAAAAATCGCCTGCCCCTGATTTCTTTGTATTTCCTTTTTTTTTAAACTGTTAAAGATGCGTCGGGCTAGCAGCAATTTAACTTTCATATCAATTTTCAAGTCATTCAGCCAGGGTTCGAATCCAGGAGTTTGAATCCCACGCCCTACCACAATGGGAGGTGGACGCTCAACTCATTCGGCCATCGTGTCATGCTACGTATTACGTCTACATCATATGCCAGAAAAAATAATAAATATAAATAAAAACGGCCTGCCCGACCCTGATTTATGTTATACCCCAGTCACACGACAGACAGCGTTCGCCGCCAACCTCCCTACGCCCACAAGGACGCCAACCACCCAGCGTTCCATTGGATACATTGATTCAAACACGTTTTAGGCGCCATGTCGGCGCCATGTCGGCGCCATGTCGGCGCCATGTCGGCGCCGACCACATGGTGACTGCAGCATCCAATGGCAATTCGCCAACCCAGGGCGGCGCCAGGGCGGCGCCAGGGCGGCGCCAGGGCGGCGCCAGGGCGGCGCCAGGGCGCCAACCATTTTGAATGGCGCCGCCGGAACAGGGCGCAAGGAGGTTGCACGTGCAGCAGCAGCAACCTCCTTGCGCCCAAAATTTCCGAAATGGGCGCCGGGTGGTTGGCGATTTCGCGGCGCCAGGACTCAATCAGGGCGTAGGGAGGGCGCAAGGAGCAGGTTTTGACGTCGCGAATCGATCGTTAGCGAACGCAGGCCCCGTGTGACTGGGGTATGATCAAAAGGACGATCATGAAAAAAAAAATTTCCTAATGACCTTGACCTGACCTGACCTCTGCAGACGGCGAGCCTGCCTTCCCCCTGGGGGCGGTGCGGGGTGCAGCGTCTGGAGCTGGGCGGGGACTACACGTACTCGGCCTGCGTCCGGCAGTGTGAGACGCGGGCCCTGCTGCAGCAGTGCGGCTGTAGGGACGCCTACATGCCCGGCACCAGCGCAGGTAGGCGTGAGGCGGGGGGGAGGTGTATGTATGTGTGTGTATGTTTGTGTATCTGTGTATGTATGTGTGTTATGTGGTATGTGTGTATGTGTGTTTATGTGTATGTATGTATGTGTGTATGTATGTATGTGTGTGTCTGTGTATGTGTGTTTATGTGTATGTATGTATGTGTGTATGTATGTGTACATGTATGTGTATGTATGTGTGCGATTATGTAGTTGTGTGTAGGTGTGTGTATCTGTGTATGTATGTGTGGTATGTGTATGTATGTGCGTATGTATGTATGTGTGTATCTGTGTATGTATGTGTGTTTATGTGTATGTATGTGTATATGTGTGTATGTATGTGTATGTATGCATGTGTCCATGTATGTGTTCATGTATGTGTATGTTTATGTAGGTGTGTAGGTGTGTATGGAGGTGTGTTTATGTATGTATGTGTTTATGTATGTATGTATGTATTTATGTCTTATGGGGGTGTGTGTTTATGTTTGTGTGTTATTATGTGTTTATGTATTATGTGTTTATGTATGTGTGTTATTTATGTGTGTTTCTGTATGTGTGCTTATGTACATGTGTGTTTATGTACATGTATGTCTGTATGCATGTGTGTGTTTATGTATGTGTGTGTTCATGTATGTGTGTTATGTATGTGTGTTTATGTATGTGTGCTTATGTATGTGTGTTTATGTACATGTGTGTTTATGTACATGTCTGTGTTTATGTATGTGTGTTTATGTATGTGTGTGTTCATGTAGGTGTGTTATGTATGTGTGCTTATGTACATGTGTGTTTCTGTATGTGTGCGTATGTACATGTGTGTTTATGTACATGTCTGTGTTTATGTATGTGTGTTTATGTATGTGTGTTTATGTATGTGTGTTTATGTATGTGTGTGTTTATGTATGTGTGCTTATGTATGTGTGTTTATGTACATGTGTGTGTTTATGTATGTGTGTGTTTATGTATGTGTGTTTATGTATGTGTGTGTTTATGTATGTGTATGTTTATGTATGTGTGTTATGTATGTGTGTTTCTCTATGTGTGCTTATGTACATGTGTGTTTCTGTATGTGTGCTTATGTACATGTGTGTTTATGTACATGTATGTGTGTATTTATGTATGTGTGTGTTCATGTATGTGTGCTTTTATGCATGTCATAGTCTGTATATATGAGCCTCACCACCACACAGTAGCAGCAGGGACCTACGCATGGCAACAGGTGACAGCAGGCTAGCCAGAGGCAATGGGGGCATTCGACTGGGCCTCTCTATGCGAATATCAAAATATTTCCTAACAAATTCCTATTCGACTGGGACCGGAAGTGGGTTTATATACGCATGATTCGGATGTGTGTTGTGGCTCCATCCGATCCATCCGTAAATCTTGCGGATAGAAAGGGCCCAGTCGAATGCCTCCAGTCTCTCAGTGCACAGCCCCACCCCCTTCTGTGACTAGCTAACGGCCACCCCCCACCATGAGTAGTTAGTTACCTGCGACCTGGCTGGTCAGGGGGGTGGGGGGGTCACTTTGATCTGTGACGCCGCGGGGGGTAGAGTAAGGGATTAAACACTGAAACATACGTTTCTCTCCTTGTCTTCCCTGCGTGCTGCGTCAGTTACCAGACTAGGCGGAACCAGTCGTATTTATACTACATGGCCTATCACATGCATATATATGTGTGTGTGTATGTGTGTGCTTATGTGTGTGTAGGTTAAAGCTGCATAGTCCGATGAAAACATAGAATTTTCAAAACCAAAACAATTATCTAGATTTTTGTCTACATATCTACCTTAGATGCTGGTGCACTTATTAAACATTTGTCATCACATATAAGGGGATACCGAGTCAATTAATAGAACCTGTTACTGCAGAAGTCTATGGTGTTAGAGTTTTGGCAAGCTTGCCAAAATTAATTTAGCATGTTTCCATTTCAAATATCTCAAAAGTTAGCAATTTAAAATTAAAGTTACTTCAAACTAAAGTAAGGTAGATTATAATGAACAACCTAATATGTTTATCTCAGAAAATGAGAGAAACTCAAAACCATCGGACTATGCAACTTTAACATGCTGCCAATAATCTCAAGTTGTTTACTTTCTTTCCAGATGAACCTGCAATATGCAACATCACAACTTACCTGGGGTGCACTGTGGCAAGCACAGGTGGGTAAATGGTCATCTTAAAGAGGCACTAGCACAATTAGGACAACTTTAAATTGGCACAAGTTTAACGTCATTGAAAATGACGATTCAAATTATTCTGGTGTTTGCTCAGGTGGATGAATGTTAAAGCTGCATAGTCCGAAAAAAAAGATAAAATTTTCAAAATCAAAACAATTATCTAGATTGTATTCTACATATCTAAGATACTTGGGCACCTATTAAACATTTGTCGCCACACAGAAGGGAATACTGCAGCTACTGAATAGAACCTGTTACTGTTACTGCAGAAGTCTACGGCGTCAGAGTTTTGGTGTGCTTGCCAAAATTAATTATGCATGTTAAAAGTTAGCCATTTAAAATCCAAGTTATTTCAAACTAAATTAAGGTAGATTATAATGATCAACCTAATATATTTATCTCAGAAAATGATACAACCTCAAAATCATCGGACTATGGAACTTTAACAGTGATTGGTCAACACTTCAATGGAAATCAACTAAAATGCCTCTCTGGGGAATGGATATGCAAATAAAACTCAGTACATGTATACAGGTTGTACCTCTTTAATTTGGCAACCTTAGGACTGGCTATTACAGAAACAAATAGGATAAATTAATTTTGGCATACTTATAAAAACTCTGACTTAAAAGGCTTGAGCAGTAACAGGTTAAATTAACTTAGTATTCCCTTCTATGCAGCAACAAATACTTAGTAAGTGTACCAGTATATAACTTTTAAAGTCTAATAATCTACATGATTTAATCAATTCTACACCCCAAAGGTAGCTGGCTATGGAAGATAAGCGTTTGAACAATATATTTAGCATATTAGAAGCAAATTCATGGTGTTTTTTTTCCATAACCCAGCCTTCTGGCACTTTTTCTTATAGGGATGTCTAGCAGGCATTTCACAGAAACAGTGCTGCTGGAGTAGGCTAACTAGATGTCCGTGGCTTGATCTCCCAGTGGGACAGCACTAGAAAATTGCCATGAGTGTGCAATATAACCGAACTGTAGGGTGGCCTAGGTATCCGGAAATTACCTTAAATGTTGCTAGAATGTAACAAAAAAATAACAGTAAAAAAACAACAACAAAAACACCAATAAATAAACACACAAAGAAGCCATGTTTAAAATAAAAACACCCACGTTCTAGGGCCGTAGGTAGGGGGGTGTGGGAGGGTGCGTGTAGCCCCACTTGCCACCCCCCACCCCCCACTCCCACCCCTACACCCACACAAACCAGTGTGTAGATCATCTAACCTCCTTTAAAATGATGGAAATGTCATTTCAGAGCCTCTAGATTTCACAATTTCCTGGGGTTGGGGGGAGATGGCATAGCCTCAGAGCCCCCGAGTGCCCCACACATTTCAGAGCCTCCAGATTTAAGAATTTCCTGGGGAGGGAAGAACGGAGGGAGGGAGGGGGCATAGCCCCAGAAATCGGCACTCGTTTATCCCAATAATCTATCTCCCCCTCTCCCGCCCTCTTCCTCCCCTCCCGTCCCCTACCCTCCCCTCCCCTCCCCTCCCTTTAACCACCCCCTCTCGATCCCTCTCCCTCCCCCTCTCGATCCCCTTCAACTTCCCCTCCCCCACCTCCCCTTCTCCCCTCCCCCCTCCCTCAAACCAAGTTAGCCACCCTTGGAACAAAAAATCCCCAACCACGGGTAGATCTAGATCTACGCTTCCTTCCAGAGCTGCTCGGGCGGGCCTCACAGAAGTGCGAGTGCGTCGAGCCGTGTGAAAGGGACATCTACGAGAACCAGGTGTCCTACTCGGCTCTGTCGCAGCTCAGCGTGAACCAGATCCTCACCTCTGGCCTGGAGCAACTCAACACAACCTACCGCCACGCCCTGAGCATGAACGAGCGGGCCAACCCCACCCTCCTCACCCGGGATCTGCTGCTGCTCAGGCGGCTTCTGGGCCACTACGTCGACCTGCTGCGCTTCACCGTCAGCGAAGGCTGGGGTGCCAGGCGGGCCTTCGCGCCTCGTGTTGAAACGGCGCTGGCGCACTTCATGAACACGACGCTGGCGGAAGATCTGCGCCGCACCTCGCTCGGCAAGGTGGAAGCGCATGCGCGCGCCTTCCGGAACCAATATGGCCCCGTGCTGCGCACCGTCGGGACGCTCGCTGGAGAGTTTCTTGTGAAGGTGGAGATTCTTATGCGAATGTATAGTGATTATCTCACAAATGGCAAAGATCCTGTAGGTGTTGAGGAACAGGTGCATCTGGTTCGACGGGATTACGGCTCGCTGGTTACCGCCGTGAATGCGTACCGCCGGGCATCTGGCACCCGGCGCAATGTTTACATCCGCCAAGCCCCGCCCCCGACTGAAGATGGCGGTTTCAGTAAACAACTCCTTCCCGACACGATGAACCGGCACAAACACAAATGTGACAGCACAATTCAGGGACTTGTCATCAACAATACCATCACGAAAATCCTTTCCCAAGTAGAAGACAGCTTGACGTTTCATCCCAAAGTCAACATAACCTCATCCCCAAGCGCCGAGGGCTCTGAACTATTTCTGGAGTTGCTGATGTTGAGTCATACAGCTTTGACTAATGTGCTCTCTAAAAGCATGACATGTATGAATGAGTATACATCCTTCTTGGAAAGCCTGGAGAAATCCAGCCAGGACTTTGAGGAAATCAAATCGAAGCTTTCATCCGTTCTGAAACTTGCCGACGGGAGAATGACAGTGAACGACTATCTGAATTTCGTCGATGAAACTGAGAAGCTCGTGAATTATAAGCAGCGGATTCAGAAGCTCTCCGACGACTTCGACTTTGACCAGGTGAGAAAAGAAGAGCTCATGCTCCAGTTCGGGGAGGCCCAGGTCGACACGGCCTTGCGTGACGTCGATGTGTTCACGTCGAGAATAAAAATGAGACTCATCGAGCCGTGCAGAACAAAAATCAGAAGGGTGAGCACGTTCGTTGTGAACACCTACTCGGAGATGCTCAAGCAAGAGCTCAACTTCTCGTTGTATTTCCAGGAGTCTTACAACGACGCAGATCTACGGTCGTTGGATTTGTGGAAGCGACCAAAGGCAAACTTCGAGGACGGCACCCATCCCTACACGGCAACTGATGTCTTTCAGCTGGGGAACATTGAACGCTTTACTCAAATCTACTCCGACAAGGTTCTGCAGCAACTGGTGGCTTGGTATGTGCGCCCCCTGGTGGATGCTATTAATAGATTTGAGTCGGACCTCTTGGAGCATCAGAGCCGCCTGGTGGCAGCCCTGGAGAACATGAAGCTGCAAGCTGATTTATTTACAGGGCAGACCAAACTCGGCCCGAGGTTTATCATGTGAGTAGTTCAGAAGTGTTGTTGCTGGGTAGTTGCTCCTCATTGTTTCCACTTGCTACCTTTTGTGCAATGTAATCTACCAGAATAAAATAATTGAGTGCATGCTTAAAGTTGCATAGTCCGATGAAAACATCAAATTTTCCAAATCAAAACAATTATCTAGATTTGCTTCTACATATATAATGTAGATACAGATGCACTTATTAAATATTTGTCATCACATAGAAGGGAATACAGAGTCAATTTAATAGAACAACTTACTGCTAAAGCCTATGGTGTCAGAGTTTTGGCAATCTTGCAAAAAAAAATTTTTTACATGTTTACACTTGAAATATCTAAAAACTTAGCCATTTAAAATCAAAGTTATTTCAAACTAAAAGTAAGGTAGATTATAACAATCAAGTTAATATATTTATCTTAGAAACCTGACAAATATTCAAACCTATCGGGCTATGCAACTTTAATCATATATAATCAGTCACTTCAAACTAATGTATGGTCGATTAAGACATATCAGCTTAATATATTTATCTCGAAAAATTGCAGAACGTGAAAACCACGTAACTACACAACTCCAAGTATAATGCAGTTGATATTTTTTTAGAATGTGAATACTGTACGAAAGTACAAGGCCAGCTGAAGGTATCCGCAACATGGGCTATCTCCCGGTATCACAGTTTGAAAGGGTACCCGGTTTAAAACGCGTATTTTCGCAATGCGCATGCGCCAAAGTCGAATGCCAAGCCTGAAATCATGTCTGAATTTCTGGCTTGCTTCTGTCTGTCGAGGAGCTCAAACAAGGATTCCTTCAGGGATCATTGTAGTGAATATTTTATGCTTCCTCTTTGTGATTTTTTTTTCTTCTTTTAAATAGACTTCTATGGGCACCGAAGTTCAGCACCTTATAGCTGAATTCCTCCTAAAATATAGATTTTGTTTGTTCTGTTGGAGTTTTACGTTCTGGCAACACCTAAGGTCATATCAGGATAAGATATTAACTAATATGCATGCACAGAATACATGCTACAATCACGTAACCACATCTTTGATACACGTACACACCTAAAAAAAAGAAAAAAAGCTTCACAAGGAGGAAACCCTGCAAATTTAGAACTAAAGAGTTGATTAAAATGTACAAGCTAATGAAAACAAGATTTACAGTACAAAAGAAAAAGATGTATTAAAGTTGCATGGTCCGATGATATCAATTATGACTATATTTTCAAAACCAAAATACTTACCTAAATTTGATCCTACATATCCAGCTTATATACGAATGCCCAGACTTACAAATTGGTGCTGTATATATATATGGAATACATCTGATTTTACAAGAAGGTACTTCACACTTGTACAAATGAAGCCATATGCCCCGGAAACCAGCATTGTAACTATGACAACATGGGATTAGGCTGTAGAACCGTCTGCACCCAACATTAAAGTTGCATGGTCCGATGATATCAATATATTTTCAAAACCAAGATTCTTACTTAAATTTGAACCTACATATCCGACTAAGATTGTGGTGCCTTCCCATAGCAATTTGCGCTACCTTTAGGGTATAGTCTGACTTTACAAGAATGTAATTCATACAACAACTGATGGAAGCCATATCAGAAACACCTCCAAAAAATGCAGGTCAATCTCATGACCTCTCGGCGGTCTTGACCTGATTTCACAGACCACGTGACCTGGACTGAAACACTCTTCAAAACAAATTAATTAGGTCAGTGTACCACGTGATCACGACGAGATTGGAAACTATCACAACTTGGCTTCCTTCCAAATACTTTTGGCAAGCTAACCGGAAGTATTTTGAATGCTCTTGCTTCAAATAACTTCAAAATAAGACATCTGCCATAAAAATCACCTCATGGTCATGATAAGTGGATTATAATAAACAAACTGATGTAATGATCTTTAAAAAAAACTTGGCAAAAAGTCAACAGCCATCGGACTATGCAACTTTAATTACCCGCATACTGATCATGGGCTCAGCTAGATAAAAGATTCACCCCGTACTTCCAGTACAGGGGTGAAAAGCAGCCTTATATAAAAACGGTAGAAAAATCGGGCTAATGAAATGAGTCTTTATGAGAGCCTAATTTCACAATGTAAGCAGCAACATTTATTCTTTGTATATGTCTTCATGTTTACCCGCTACTTTTAAGTTGGAAAATATAATCAAACATATACTTTAATGCAATTTAAAAGTGAAATCAACTGCGTTCTCTGGCCGCCATCTTGTCTTTTTGCATTCTCTCCCATTTCACCAACTCTGTTCTGATATAAGTAACCATTTGATACTGGTGCCAAGCATTCTACTTCTTGTTCCATACTGACGCTATTTTCGCCCATATTTATATAAGGCTGGTCTTCACCCGTGTACTACAAGTACTGGGTGAATCTTTTATCTAGGGCTCAGCACAATATTTCCCCACCCACCATTTCTTATTCAGGGGACCAGATGGGATGGCCGAATGAGCAGAGAACCCGTCTCCTTATTTTGGGAGATCGGGAGATTCGAACCCATGAGTTTGTGGGTTCAAATCCTGGTCAAGTCAAACCAATGACTTAAAAATTGATACTTGTCGCTTCATAGCCTGGCGCTCAGCATTATTAGGATAGGGCAAGGACTGGTTGGCTCAGTATCAGGATAATGTGACTGAGTGGGATATCAGGTCATGGTGCTGGTGGCCTGGTTTCCCAATGGGGCAGCACTATAAAGTCGCCATAAGCGCGCACTGTCACAAGTCGGTACCCGTCCTGATGTGACCTTGGATGTTTCTAGGACGTAACACAGCAAACAAAATCTTTTTTCAGGGAGAATTTCCTGGCAGTGGACATCTTCTTTGCTCAGCTCAAATACGAACGGACAGAGCAAATCAAGGCTTACACAATAGAAGTATTCCTAGGTAAGTAGGAGGTTTCTACCCTAGCCACATAATAGGGATTTTAACATAGTGTCCTTTTTGTTTGTTGCTGAGATCCAAGAAGTGAGAGGTTTATAATACACATTATTTATGGACGCCTCTATTGTCACGGTACCAGGGCGACAAAAAGGTATTCTAAAATCACGGTACCATGACATCAGTGCGGCAGTCTACCATCATAGTACCATTGATATAGATCAGCAGTCTAGCGTCATGATACTCTTCTTTTAAATCCGAAGTCTACAGTCAATGCCTAGCCAAAATATCTAACCTAACCCTGAGCAGAACCGTGAGCAGAACCGTGATTGTTGAATAATCTTCTGTCGTCGCTGTACTGTGACTGTAGAATCTCGCACTAGGGACACGGTACCGTGACGATAGTCACTCCGATTATTTGTGTTATTGCTCAAGTCTTGAACTTCATTTTCCTCATTTCAAGGCCTTGAAAAGCCTTGAATTTAACCTATTTTGGGTAATTAGTCTTGAAAAGCCTTGAATTCCATTAAACCATACCCATTGCTCTAAATTAGTCTGAAATCGCCATTCACCATTGTTGTTTTTTCCTGGAAATCCAAATTTGAAATAGTCTTGAATTCCTATCAAAAACAGCCTTGAAAAACCTTAAAATAGCCTTGAATTCCATATCTTCACATGTGTACAGACCCTGTAAACTTAATCTAAATCAAGTATGTTTTATGAGTTGAAGTATATAAAAAGCTGTGCCTGACCTCTCTCTGGTTGACTGACCTCTCTCTGGGTGACTGACCTCTCTGGCTGACTGACCTCCCTGACTGACCTCTCCCTGGCTGACTGACCTCTCCCTGACTGACCGCTCCCTGACTGACCTCTCCCTGACTGACCGCTCCCTGACTGACCTCTCCCTGGCTTTGTCTTCCAGGTGACGTGGGAGGTTTTATGGGTCTCCTCCTGGGTGGCAGTCTGGTGTCCCTGGTCGAGCTCATCGACCTGGTCATCTACAACTGCGTGCGCAATGTTCGACAGCGCCACAAGCGGAGCGGCAGTATGGGGAAGCAGGCCAGGGTACCGGCCTGACCTCGTCATCTACAACTACGCGCGCAAGGTTCCACAGCACCACAAGCAGGGCGGCAGGACGGGGAAGCAGGCCAGGGTACCGGCCTGACCTGGTCATCTACAACTGTGTGTGCAAGGTTCCACAGCGCCACAAGCAGGGCGGCAGGGCGGGGAAGCAGGCCAGGGTACCAGCCTGACCTGGTTATCTACAACTGTGCGTGCAAGGTTCCACAGCGCCACAAGCGGGGTGGCAGGGTGGGGAAGCAGGCCAGGGTACCGGTCTGACCTCAGGGTCAGAGACGCAGCTGCGTTGTCAGCAGCATTGCATCATCTGCCTCACCCAGTCTATGTTATATGTGTTGTGTACTTCATTATGCGATTATAAATAACGTATTGATCACCATGATATATATCTGTACACTTCAATAATATATTGTGGGGTAATAATAAAGGCAGCATTAAATGCTAGGATCCTGCAGGATATAGGAATATAGCTCCGCCCCTTTATACTCATAGTAATAAATTATATATCCCATAAATAATGTATAGGTCACCATGATATACATCTGTGCTGTACACTTTATTATAGGATTATAAAAAACGAATAGATCACCAATGATATATATCTGTGTTGTGTACATCATTACGTGATTATAAACAATGCCTAGATCCCCATGTGTCTGTGCTGTACACTTTATTATATGAATATAAATAATGTATGAATTACAATGATATATATATGTGAGGTACAATTCATTATGCGATTATAAATAATGTATAGATCACCATGATATGTCTGCACTGTGCACTATATTATACGATTATAAATAATGTCTAGATCACCATGATGTATGTCTGTGCTGTACACTTTATTATATGTTTATAAATAAATAGATTACCATTATATATATCTGTGCTCTATACTTCCTTCTGCGATTACAAATACGATATAGATCATCATGATGTATGTCTCTACTGTACACTTTATTATACGTTTATAAATAACATATAGATCACTGATATATATATATGTGCGCTATACTTCATTATGCGATTATAAATAATGTGTAGATCACTATGATATGTCTGTGATATACACTTTATTATATCATTAGAAATAATTTATAGATCACCAATATATATATCTGTGCTGTACTCTTCATTGTGTGATTATAAATAACATAGATCTCCATGATATATGCCTGTGCTGTACACTTTATTGTATGATTAGAAATAATCTATAGATCACCAATATATATGGGTCGTTCTCAGAAGTTGTGTACCAATAGTGTGACATCAGTACCAGAAAATCAAAATGCTGCCAAAGTCCTGTAAGCAAGTTTCCTCAATGTGTATGTCCTTTTGCATCTGAATAATTGAAAATAAACATATTCTGGCATTTTTAAGTAGGTCAAATGATGCTCACACCCAATAAATAGCAGTATAGCATGGAAACCAATCTGACTCCAAAATCAAATATTTTCCACACAAAACTTGACATTTTTAGGACATTTCACATGCCACTTGCTTTATAAACAGTAGTAATAATAATTTGAAACCTCATTGCTATGGTTTTGTCTTATTTGTGAATATTAAAGAGAAAAGCAAAAAAATATTAGCAAGGTAACAGTCAAAGTGGAAACAACAATTTTACACAAATGTTCGGCTCAAATTTCAATGTTTAGGGGCAATTTCAGGATTTATCTTTTACTATACCATAACTGGGTCCATGCATAGAGTGTCAAATGGTGAAAATAGTTCCTGTACTGTATCTGTACTCAGTGTTTGATACAGAGTTTCATAGTACTTGCAAGTGGAAACGAAATGTTACGATGTTAATGACTCCAGAAAAGGTTAACTATTTCATAATTTAACTTTTTTTTTTAGAAATAAATGTCTTCAACTTAATGAAGACATTGTATATGACCATTTGAAGTGAAATGAGCTGTTGTTCAGATGTTTTCATTAAGTTTGTGACACTTTATTTTCAATGCTGTTGACAATGTCACAAATTAGTGATGTAATTTTCTATGTATTTAGCTACATCCATCCCAATAAGATACATAATACACAATATTAACATTTACTTTTGATCTAAAATATCTCCCAATTATGGGTAAATGATGAAATCTAAATATTGACACTCCAATAAAGGGTTTCTTTGAAATATGCATTTCTAGTAGACTACCTCAAGTGGTACACAGTTTCTGAGAACGACCCATATATATATCTGTGCTGTACACTTTATTATGCGATTATAAATAACATATAGATCACCATGATATATATATCTGTGCTGTACACTTTATTATATGATTATAAATTATATATAGATTACCATGATATATGTTTGTTGGTGTGCATTCCGTATTGACCTAGTTATCCGCTGCGCACTAACCATGGTTCCTCAACAAAAAATAACCGAGATGCTGGTGCCACCTAAGGTGGCTTTAAACACTACTCACTCATGTACGTCTGCTTCACTTGCCACGCATAGAATATATATATAGTTTATTATGTGAAAATAGATAACACAAGTACTTACTTATTTGTTATTACAGTATTCATGGACATCTTTATCTCTGCATATCTCTGCATATCTTCATGTATGTATATCTCTGCATACATACATATCTCTGCATATCTTCATGTATGCTTGTGAATCATGGACCCTCACAAGATCTGAAGAAGAATAGAAACCATGGAAATGAGGTGCTACCGCAAGATGCTACATATCTCATGCAATGAGCATGTTACCCATGAGGAAGTCTGTGCCTATACCCAGCAGGCAATTGGGCCACACAAAAATCTCCTGATGATTATAACGAGAGGAAAACTGCAGTGGTATTGCAATATTCCCCCATTCATCGAGTTTGGCCAAAACCATCTCGCAAGGCGCAGTGAAATGGGGAAGAAGACAAGGCAGACAAAGGAAGAGGTGGGAGGGCAACATCAGGGAATGGACATGCCCTTGAGTTTGGCAAGTCCCAAAGGGCAGCGCAGAACAGGTGGAAATGGAGGAAACTGGTGGCAAAGTCATCTGTGGTGCCCCACTGACTCTCACCATTAAGGGATTGATATTGATGATGATGATACCATGTCCATGTCGAAGCTAACAAATTTTAACATTCGTAGGTTGGAGAATCTAAAAGAAATGAGAAATCAGCGCATGCGAAACTAAGTTAGGTATGTAGGATCAGATCTAGCTAGATGTTTTGGTTTTGAAAATATTATAATTTCATCGAATTATGCTACTTTAATTATCAACCGACTGGTTCGTCTTATCAGTAAGAGTCCAGTGTTCAATAAATCCATGATACAAACAAGTTGTCAATGTTGAGCATGGCATCGTAGTTTTTTTTAATCGCCCATCTTTTTTGTTTTGTTCAAGTGTTTTTATTCCTCTGAATAACATGTTGTCAGTGCTAATGCACTGGTCTTCCAGCCCTAATCACAATTGCCTTTACACAGTAAACAAATCTACAACAATATACAGATAGACAATTACAGGAAACTAAGCAAAACATCAGTACATGAATGATAGGTAAAGAACAAGATAAGCGAAAAAGAAACATGCGGGGAGGTAACTATGTTAAACTAGTATGGTAGGCGTTAGTAGGGAGTGGGGCATAACTGATTATCTTTCTAGTAGTAACATACTCTTTGAAAGGGTGATGGGGGATGTAGGGTGGGCCTTTGTGATTGAACTTGTGTTCATGGTAATCTCAGGTGGGGCCTATTGAGTTAGTAAGTAGGTTAATATTGATTAATCATGTACCTCAATAGGATCCAACTAGAATCATTTCCAGGCTCATTCCATTGTAGATGGGTTTTTTGGTCAAGTTGGTCGCTACTGGTTGAGTTTACAGTGTTTGTTCGTTTGGGGGGTGGGGGGAGAAGCGGGGGGACAGGGAAAGGAATGGCAACACTGACCAAGTGTATCATTGACCTGCTTTGGCCTAGGCTGGTTGATTTGAATGTGCATGGAGGTTTATCTTGAAAGTTTTGTAACAATACTGTTCCTGACACGTGCTGGTAGTTGGTTCCAAAGTGCTCCCCCCAGAACAACCGGTAACTTTTTCATTTGACTAGTTTTAACATGCGGCAATTCCAGGAGGGTGGCTTCTGCTGCATGTGTGGCTTGTGTAGGTGTGTCTATGTAATATGGGTCTTTCGGGCGGTGGTACATTAGGCCTAATAGGTGCTTGTCTCTGCGAATATTTAGGGCATCTAGTTTAGCTTCATTGTGCATCTCACTAATCAATCACAACTAAATAAAAATTGTTTTCAATTGACCACAAAACTTTACTCGGGCTGTGAAATTCTTGAAATAACAGTTTGAGTGTACTTTTATTATAGCATCAAATTAATTAATTAATTAGATGTTGGTAGAACAGAAAAAGAACGAGTTTGATATGGGCGATAATATAGGCACAACAAGGATAGTTGAAACCTGACTTCCGGCATTTTTTCACGATTCCCTGACATTGCTAATCCTATGGGGGGAAATCCGAGTTTTCATGGAAATTCGCCATTGATATAATAATCTCGGCTTGATTTCCGCGATTTTTACTGGAAACCACTTTTATCCCTGATTTATTGTATGTAACCTGTGACAGCCGCTAGGCTCTGCCTTTGTGTGTGAATATCGATGTATTATAAATTGTTTACTTCCTTAAGATGTCATTCCAAAACATATACCGCAATGTTACCAAAATAAACATATTTCCACCAAGTACTTATTTTACAGATTTGATTTATTTACTTCAAATTATTTTACTCAGTGCCTTTTAGTGTGATTAGGTCTTACTTGCTATCCCACTTAGTCACATTATCCTGATGCTGAGCAAGCCAAGACCAGACGGGGTGGCCGAATGAGGTGAGCGTCCGTCTCTTGTTTTACGAGATCGCGGGATCTGAACCCATGGGTTCGAACCCTGGTCGAGTCAAACCAATGACTTAAAAATGTATACTTGTCACTTCATAGCCGGGCGCTCGCATTATTAGTATAGGGCAAGGACTGGTTGGCTCAGTGTCAGGATAATGTGACTGAGTGGGATATCAGGCAGCCTGGTCTCCTAGTGAAGCAGCACTATAAAGTTGCCATAAGTATAGTACATGCTCAGTAGGTCGACTAGCCTGGTCCCCTGGCCTTTGCTTACGCAGAAGTTGGCACTGGGTCGACCTCCATTCAAATCAGATGTAGTAGTAGTAGTTTCGTATCCAGGCATAATTACAAATTATATCTATGCATAGCACAGATTAAAGTGTTTGAAATTTACAATACTTCCACCTATTTTTAAATCAGGCCATGTCAGTAGTGTAACAAATGGGAGAATTACTTTGCAAAAGTGTCATGTGGAATGACCTCCCTATCAAAGTTAGAGAAACAGAAACAATACCAGCCTTCAAAAATGCATATAAAGCCTGTAAAGAATGACTGAACACGTCGATGTCTGAGTCTCAACTGGTTTATTCAGGTACCCTACCGTCACCTTCTGGTTCCTCTGGCTGGTGCGCCCGCCTACATATCTCACAGTCGGGTCTCTACCACATCGGCATAGTCATACATTACATCCCCTTTCTCATGATTGATTTCACCAAGTTGATAATATATATATCATCTTTGCTTCTGCATACTTTTCTTTTTTTTCTTTTTTTTTAACAAAACTTTCCCGCCACCTACATGTTATCACAGCATCATAATACATTACAATATAATTTTGTCGGTACTTACATTTCATCTGTACCTTGCTGACCTACAGTCGCGTTTGTCAGAACATAATTGGACCTTCCAAGTTCGCTGTCTCTGAAGCACATTACATTGGATTCATTTGTCATTACATCATTTTCACAACATTCCTGACCAACTCTTCTTTATGTATTTACTAGTCTTACTTTAGTCTCATTACTTTTGACAAATTTAAGGCCACTGCCCTTTGCCTTCTTAATTTTGTAAACTACTCTTACTTCTTCATCAATTTCTACTCTATTTGTGCGAGGTCCACCACTGCAGCATACAAAGATGCCTGCAGATTGCTACAAAAATGCACCCGTGCATTGAAGTCAGACTGGTGGGAAATGAAGGCAGAGGAGCTGCAGAGAGCTGCAGACAGAAACAACATGAAGGGCTTCTACAGCGGACTGAAGGAAGTGTGGGGACCCGTGAAGAAGGGAGCTGTTCAACTGAAATCAACAGATGGAACGGAGACCTTTTCCGACAGCAAGAGAGTTGTGGCAAGATGGAGCGAACACTTCCAGAAGCTACTCAACGTCCCTGGTGACATAGATCACGAAGCTCTGAACAACATCCAGCAGCGCATTACCAAAACATGCCTCGATGAGATTCCAACCATGGATGAGATGGCTAGAGCAATCGCCAGCCTGAAAGATGGCAAAGCACCTGGGGGTGATGGAATTCCTGCCGAGGTATGGAAGCATGGAGGAGACAATCTGCTCAAAAGACTGCACCAACTAATCACCAATGCCTGGGAGGAGGGTTCTGTACCCCAAGCATGGAAGGATGCCAGCATTGTAACCATCTACAAGAAAGGTGATCGAACAGACTGTGGGAACTATAGAGGAATCTCTCTTCTTTCCATAGCAGGGAAGATCTTCGCCAGGATCCTACTCAACAGACTATCTATTCACATAACACCTGGTGTAGTTCCGGAGTCACAGTGTGGCTTCAGAGGTAACCGGAGCACTGTGGATATGATATTTTGTCTCCGACAGCTACAAGAAAAGTGCATTGAGCAGGACCGACCACTGTACATGGTATTTGTCGATTTCACTAAGGCATTTGATACAGTCGGGAGGACCGGGCTATGGCAGCTACTGAGGAAGTACGGATGCCCAGAGAAGTTCACAACTATGATCGAGGCTCTACATACAGGAATGATGGCGAACGTTAGTGCTGGAGGGGAAGTCTCGGAATCGTTTGGGGTTACCAATGGGGTCAAGCAAGGTTGTGTACTGGCCCCCACGCTCTTCTCCATCTTCCTATCAGCAATGCTAGACGAGGCTTTCCGAGACATGGGGGATGGCATCTATATACAGTCCAGACAGAGCGCTGACCTATTCAATGTCGCACACTTCAGAGCGAAGACCAAGACTACTCAGATACTGGTGAGAGAGCTACTATTCGCAGATGACAGTGCACTGGTTGCCCACTCTGCTGAAGAGACCCAGAAAATAGTGGACGCTTTCTCCGATGCATCAAAGAAGTTTGGCCTGAAATTAACATCAAGAAGACGGAGGTGCTGTACCAACCCAACTCTACAAGAACCCGAGAGGAGGAGATCATGGTTGACAGAAACAAGCTGAACTCTGTTCCGGAATTCACCTATCTCGGATGCACAATATCAAGTGATGGACGCATTGATGCTGAGATACAGAGGAGGATGGCCAAGGCTAGCGCATCTTTCGGCCGACTACGCCAGAGACTCTGGAACAACCACCATGTGTCCATTCGGGTCAAAGGTAAGATCTACCGCGCAATCGTGCTATCCACCCTACTATACGGAGCCGAGGCCTGGACAGCGTACAGACAGCAGGTGAAAAAGCTGCATGCCTTCATGATGCGACATCTGCGTTCAATCATGAGGCTAACCTGGAAGGACAAAGTGACGAATAAGGAAATACTCGAACGGATGGGGCTGCCCTCTATGGAAGATCTTCTGATCAAAAAGAATCTCCGGTGGACTGGACACCTCATGAGGATGTCATCAGACAGGCTACCAAAGCAGATCCTCTATTCTCAACTGTCTTCTGGCTACAGAAAGAGAGGGCGCCCCCGTCTCCGGTTCAAAGATACCATCAAGAGAAACCTGAAGCTGAGAGACATTAAGACCGACTCATGGACACAACTCTCACAGCAGAGAGCTAAATGGAGAGCGGCAGTCAAGTAATGAAAGCAGTCTTTGTCGCATCGCGACCGACAGCATGATGATGATGATGATGATGATGATGAGGTTTAATCAAACCCTAAACGTTGGACCGGTTTTATGACTCTACCATACCGAGTGGCTCTGTCCCTCTTTGCCATGCTTTCAGTTGCTTTCTGTTCATTCCTTTCTCGTGATCTATCTACCAAGGATGGTTTTTCTGATTTTTCTGTGTGTTCGTTTTTTGTCTTGTATATATGCACTCGGTTTCTTCTCAAGATGCTTTCATTATGCTTCGTTTGTATCTCGTAGTTTCGTGTGTTTTCTCTATCGGTCTTTTTTATCGTCCCCTTTGCCCATTTCCCGGCATGTGTCATGTATCGCACAGGATCATTTACCTTCAGAGGTGGATGGGCTTCCCAGCGCGCTTGTCAAAATATTTCTTTTGTTTCTGCTGTCTTGTGATTATTTGTTTGTGTGTCACCTGGTGTGCAGAAGGTTTTAGCTGTTTGCTCGTCACCGGAATCCTTGATCGGAGTCTCCTGCCCATTAGCATTTGAGCTGGTGACGCCTCTAACCCACTTATACTTGTGTTCCTGTAATTTAACAGTGATAAATTATAATCTTTCCCTTCTACAATTGCCTTTTTGATCATCCGCTTTACTATCTGTACGTACCGCTCCGTTTGGCCGTTGCTCTGCGGAAACTGCGGGTTCGTGAACACTGTCTTGAAACCATATTCTTGGGCAAATTCTTGGTATTCTGCACTGGCAAATTGGGGACCATTATCGGACACTATCACTAGCGGTATTCCGTGCCTCCCGAATATCTGCTTTAACTCCCGGATTATGGCTGCGCTAGTCGTCGCTGTCAATTCAACTACCTCGGGAAACTTTGAAAAATAGTCTACGACCACCATAGACATAGTCCCGTTTACCTGAAATAAGTCTGCCCCTACCTTCTGATATGGTAACAATGGTATTTCATGCGGCTGCATTGGTTCCTTATGCTGTGCATTTCGGAACTGTTGGCATACTGAGCATCGTGATATTCTATCCTCTATCTGTGCTTGCATCCCCGGCCAGAAGATTAAATCTCTTGCTAATTGTTTGGTTTTGGCTACCCCCATGTGGGTTTCATGCAGCCTGTTTAGCATTTCAGTCTGTAGTGTTTGTGGGATTATTATTCTGCTACCTTTCATGAGTAACCCCTTATCTACAGTGATCTCATCTTTGTATGTGACAAATGGTTTAATGCAATGAGGTATTTTGTTGCTTTGTTCAGGCCACCAGGTACGAGCACAGTACATTACCTGTTCCAACGCTGGGTCGGTGCTCGTTTCTCTGCGTATTCTTTGCACTATGCTGTCCACCAGTTCTATGGACGCGATGTTCACGTCACGGTCGAACAAGTCATTCGGCTCTACTGTTGTGCTGTGACCGCGGGATAAGGCATCTGCAATCAACATGTCAGTACCTTTTATGTGTGTTACATTAATGTCATAATTCAACAAGCGCATTCGCATGCGCTGCATGCGAGCAGATAACTGATACAAGGGCTTGCTCAAGATAGCCACTAATGGCTTATGGTCAGTTTGTACAAAAACTTTTTTTCCGAATATGTAATTGTGGAATTTAACACACCCGAAACAAATCGCCAACAATTCTTTCTCTAGTACCGCGTAGTTAGCTTGCGTATCGTCTAGGGATTTAGATGCTAATGCGATTGGCCTTCCTTCTTGTATCAGTGCTGCCCCTAGTCCCAATTTTGAAGCATCCACTTGTAGTGTGATTGCTTTATCTACGTTGTAGAATCTCAACACTGGTGCTGTTGTCAACAATTCTTTTAATTTTTCAAATGCCGCCTGCTGCTCGTCCCCCCAGTGCCATGCAATTTCTTTATTTATTAAAATTCTCAATGGTTTACTTATATTTGCTAAATTCAGAATAAATTTGCTTACATACCCGATCATCCCCAAGAAACCCTGTACTGCCGCTATGGCTCCCTTTTTCCCTTCCCTTTTTTTCTCTTTATACTTCCTCTCCCCCCTCTCTCCTCTCTCTTCTCCTCTCCTTCCCCTTCCCCGTCCCCTTTATTCTCTTTCCTCCATCCTAGCTTCTTCTCCCTTCTTCTCTCTATTCCCACTCTCTGCTCCTTTCTCTATCTTTTTATTTTCCTTTCCTCTCCCTTTTTCACTCTCTATCCTACCCTTCCTCTATTCCTTCCTAGCTTATGCCTTCTCTCTCTTCCCCTTCTTACCCTCTATGCCCCTATCTTCCCTCTTTTCCCTCTTTCACTTTCTCCCTTCTTCTTCCCTCCTCATTTTCCCTCTTTTTCTCTCCCCCTTCCCTCTCTCTACCTTTTTCTTCCCTCTTTTTTTCCTCTTCCTATGTTTTGTGGTACGGGTAAGTCATTAATGGCCTGACCACGCTCTTTACTTGGTTTGAGACCCTCTCTTGTTATTGTGTGCCCCACATAGTTTACTTCCGACTGACATATCTTCGATTTCTCTGGATTAAATTTCAGGTTTACTTCTCTTGCTCTGTCCAGTACACTCTTCAAATTACGGTTGTGTTCAGCTATCATCTCTCCATATATGAGAATATTGTCCGTTACCACGTTAACTCCCTTTAGGTCCCCTAAGATCTTATTCATCTCGTATATAAAGATATCTCCGGCCGTCTTTATACCAAACGGCAATCTGGTGTACCTGAACCTACCCCATGGCGTATTGAACGTGCACAATTTAGAACTTTCCTCCTCCAACTCTACCTGCCAGTACCCACTGTTGGCGTCTAGTACCGAGAAATAACGTGCATTGTCTAGCTTGGATACTACTTCTTCTATAGTCCGTGTTGGGTACGACCCACGCTTGATTGCCTTGTTAAGTTTGGTGGGATCCAAACAAATTCTGATTTTGTTTACTTTCTTAACAATTGTTACTGAATTTACCCATGGAGTAGGTTCATCTACCTCAGTTATCACCCCTAATTTTATCATCCGGTCTAGTTCATCTTTAACCCGCTCTTCAATAGCATGTGGGATACGACGGGGTGGATCTATACAAGGTTCTACATCAGGATTTACATGAATTTTTGCATCCGTTTTGATTAGTCCTAACCCTTCAAATACATCAACATAAGCCTTTACCATATCGTGTGCTTCTTGTGGCGAGCCCTTGCAGCTTTCTCGTGCTTCAACAGTGTCGATCCATGCGATCATCTTTAGGAGAACACAGGCATCCCTCCCCAGGATGGGTGTCCCCCTGTCGACCACTTGAAAACGCATGAGGTGTCCTCTGATGTTGATCATCGTCTCTCCCCGCGGTTGCAGCCGATGCCCGGAGTACGTCAGTAGTTTGCATCTGGGCGCGTTGAGTTTTCCATTCGGTATTTTGGCGAACATTGTCATCGGCAGTATGTTCGCCTCCGATCCGGTGTCTAGTTTAAACTTCACTTGAGTTCGTCCAACATTGATGTTTGTGTACCAGAGATCAGCTGACGTCACTCCTTCAGCCGTAATGGCGCCCACATACAGCTCACCATTGAAGTTTTCCGGCGAATGGTCCTGTGACCAGCTGTCTCGCCTGTCGGTTTCTTCCACGACAATGTCATCCACGGGTGGCGTTTCCTGTCTCTTACTACGGCACACTTTAACAAAATGCCCCGTTTTACCACACCCTGCACATGTCTTGCCTATTGCCGGGCACTGCCCTTTCCGGTGTGTGTACCCACACCACCCGCAAGGTGTTTGTGTCACTCCACCTGCCTGGCTACGCCTTGCCCATGGCTGTGCTTGCCTGACCGCCAGTGCAGTCATGCGCGTCTGCTGACGCCTCTCAATGGCATCCACCGATATGTCCACCGTACTCATATCACTAGACAATTGAGCTGTCGTGTGCTCACTGACCCGGCACATGTCCTCACACTGTTGTAACGTCAAGTTAATTGTTTGTAACAGCCGGTTTCTCAATTTGTCACACCGCACCCCACACACCAACCTGTCACAAAGTAGCCCCTCTTCCATGTCACCGTACGCGCATTGCGGTATCATATGCTTCAACTCTCTTATATACTCGTCCATTCGTTGACTTGTTTGGTTGAATTTGTTGAACTTATATCTTAATACCGTGATATTAGTTTTCCCTTCACAGTATAGCCGAAATTGCTCAATGAGAGGTGCGAGCTTGTCTCTGTCACTAGCTGGTATTTCCATACTCTGGTGCACCTTCTGTGCCTCGGGACCCGCTACGTGTAAGAAAACGCAGCATTGTATTCTCTCGGTTTTCGCTCCCACTCCTATTGCCGTTGCATAAATTTCGTATGAATTGTACCATGTTCTCCAGTTAGCAGCCAGGTTGTCGTCCAAATTTAGCGGACCTGGTGCTTTCAAACCCGTCAGAGCCATGTTGCGTGGTTCCTTTACCGTCTGACACCATGTAAAGAATGACT